>CM021103.1:159906405-160032397 GCA_007115665.2 Sequoiadendron giganteum
TCTCCCTCCCTCTCTCTCTCTCCCTCTCCCTCCCTCTCCCTCTCCCTCTCTCTCCCTTCTTCCCCCTCCTCCTCCCCCCTCTCTCTCTAATAATAATAATTTCTTATAATTTATATAATATTAAATATTATTTATATATAATAATTTATATTTTATAACATATAATTTACACAAAATAATAATATATTATATATAATAAAAAAATAGAAATATTTAAGTATATTTGCATATACAAATAAAAATATATCAATATAATTATACATATATAAATATATTTGTTTATTTAAATATAAATATAAGCTAGATCAAAGAACAAAGATAGATATACAACTCAACTTAAGTTGGTTATCATCACGTGTTACATATTTATTAACTTCTAAAAACAGAGGATAAACAAAGATTGGCCTTGCAATTTCATGATTTTTCGGCTACCTCTCCTCCTGATTCTTACAGTAATTCTCTTCTTCTAATTTAGGGGCACTCTTAAACTACTTTTTTTTAGCAATAATAATTCTTGTGTTCTAAACTACAACCAATTCTTAAGTAATTGGTTTCCTTTTTGCCATACCTGAATGGTTATTTGCAATGATTTAATGAAGCTTCTAAGTTGATAAGGAAACGGTTAATTTAGGAAGTTCGATTCAAGTATGAAGGTTTAAATTTCTATTTAGTGGCTGCAGGGAACAATCTTCACAAACTAGATTTAAGGAATTCCAATCTAAAGTTTACCTTCTAAGGCATTGGATGAAAAATTCATTCATTAAATACTTTAATGATATACAGTCTTGAATATTTTCTCTTTACTGTACATTCAGATTTATGAACTGTAAGCCTGTCATACTTACCTAAGCTTCTATCATTAACTAAGTTAACCTCTAAATATCTCCTAATACAATGATACCTAGCAACAATCTGTCTTTGCGCATTAAAGAAAGAACTTTGTGTTTGAAATTGATATGAATCAAAAAGGTAAAATTTGGTATTACTTAGTTGTATACTATATATCTACAATGCAACAAATATATTTGATATTCAACTTAAAAAACGAATATACTTATAGATATGCCAAAGAATTTTGCAATATAGAAATATGAACCAATTGAAGCCCCTGTAGATACAAGCATCAAATTGTTTGGCAATGTGTACCTCCAAAATGGAGAAGAGAGAGCTGAAATGGAAGTCACTCCATATCAGAATGCTATTAATGGTAACCCCGAACCTACCAAACCCTAAAGCACATCATTAGAATACTGAAATGATGAAAGGCAACTTCTTGTGCAGAAACCTTCAGCAATGAACAATACTGTAGTTGTACACTATAATAAGTCCTTAATTTAATAGAAGATGATCATGGACAAGGAAAGAAAATTATGAGATAAGTTCTAACTTCTATACAAGAAATTCCTTTAATTTGTAAATAAACCTCATTGCCAAATTCTGGAATTGTTAGGAATCAAATTATATACTCATTCTACATTTGGAAATACGTGATAGTGAAAATTCCGATGGAATGGAAAACTTACTAATGGCCGTGAGTCAAATTCTAACAAAAACATATCATAAACTACACCAAGTTACACACCATATCCAACGATAAACATAGATTCACATTAAAAGGTAAAAATAAAGCAATGTTGTGTAAAATTAGAAATAGCCATTGTTGCACATTGAATACACATATCAAGGCCAAGCTTTACAAATATAGATGCGTGGTAAAAAATAAAGTTAATGTTTGTCAGAAAAAAATCTTATGGGACATTACAATATTAAATAAACCTAAAATTCTCTACCAACATTCTGCTAAGATCATATTGTGTCTAATATTGAAAAAGTACCTGTGAAGAACAACTAATTTTTAAGTGATCTTTTTACAAATTGAAATGCAAGCAAGCTTACACTAAAGCAACAACAAATTTCTTAACTCTTTCAATGAAAACAATTTCAAAACATAGAGGTAAGGGTTTTGCTTTATGTGATCTTTTTTCGATAGAAAAGACCCGATTAAAATGCAAGCAAGCTTATACGAAAGCAACAGAAAATTTCTGAATTCTTTCAATGAAAACAATCTCAAAACATAGAGGTAAGGGTTTTAACAGGATTTTACCATGCTTTGTTGAAAAATGCTATATCTTCTAAGGAAAGAGAACTTGATTTGAATTGTTATGGGTGGAGATTGACAAATTCTTCCAAAATTATTTGTTTTGGCATGGACCTAGAAGCATAAATTCATATCATGAATCCCAGAAGGCTTGAGGTAAAAAGCAAGTTCTGTGAAGTAAAATGAATGCCATTGCCTAATTGCTTTGTTCATTGGTTATACATGGGAAAGGGTTCATAGGATTTTCCTCTTAGATTCCCAATTCAGTTCCTTATTTGAGCGGAACATTCGGATAGGTTCCATTCTATGCATGTATTATGATGTATATAATCCAATTATACTACCATATAATCTAAAAATTCCCAAGCCTCTGTTTTTATTTCATAGTGCATAATTGGGCTGAAGGCCTTTTTAACATTTAAGAGTTTATGCTGTATCCAAGCCTTAGAAGTTTGGGTTGTTTCATTTTTTAACCAAAATACAGGATTCTATTATGCCATACTTTATTATTTATCTTTTGATTGGTAATGTACTGTCCTATGAATAGCATAGAGGATATTGATATATTGAGAGTTGGGCTCCAAATGTGAATTGTGGTACCGGAGTAGATCACGGATACAATCAGATACAGTACTCAGGCCATACTTGAGTCGTATAATACTTGTGCCTGGTACAACACTACACATGTCAGGGGTTTTACCACAGCATATCTTCTCAAAGTTTGCTATTTGTGCATTCGTAAGGCCAAATACTATGACGTAGAATTTGTGGTGGTTACAATTGTAAAGGTTTGTTGAAGGATATTAGTACCTTTGTTCTAACTTGGTTGTACCAGCTTCTTAAGCCTATTTCAAAAACACTAGGGCTCCCTTAAGACGAGATTCGTTGTAAATCCTTTGTTAAAATTTCTATGACAATATTATTTATAATTCCTATTGACTTTAAAATGAAACATAGTTGTCCTTAACCTATGACTCATATCTTGATTGCATTTTCTGATACAAATAACAAAACTTTTAAGTAACTAGCATCATATTAATTGTATTTAAACATTTTGGGTCCATCACTAGGCATGTAACTCAGTTGGCATCAACAACATGTCAAATATTCAAGAAAGATTAAAAACAGCTGTTAATTCCTTATGCTCACATGCATGACACATAATGTGGAAAGCTTTCAATGACCATTTTCTCATGACCCAGAATTCATTAATGATTCTACTTTAAATTTCCATTTGATGAATTATGGATTATGCTAAAAACCATTGCACAGCTAAAATCAGAAGCACTCTTATGGCCACTATCATGGACTGTGGACATACTATCAAGAAACCATTTAGTGTGCAACAAAATGCAATTTAGTGCAAAGGAAGGTTGCCTTAATTGAATGGAGCATCCTTTTGGTCCATATGACACTAACATCGAGGGTTGTATATAGTTATACATTTTTTCTTACAATTAATTCCTTATGATCACTATGATGACTTTAGTCCATAGAAAAGAAAAAATCTTGGAAGATTGCCATTAATTCAGTTTAAAAAGAAAAGAAAAAGACCAATACTACCATGCTGCCCATTGTCCCTACTATAGTTTCAAGAGTCACTAGGACTCACAAAAGATGAGTCTCAAGGCTGGTGGCACAAATTGAGTTTCAGAGACTCACCACGTAACAGTCTCACCAGACCTGATGAATCTCATCTACAAAACTTGGTGACGACTGTTAGGTGGGAAAACTAGAAAACAAACAAAAGTTAATCAAAACTCTTAAAACCAAAAACATATAGAATGATTTGTAGCACTTCAAATGATATTCATTTCGTTTGCAAACACAAGCAAGGAGGAAAAAAGAGAATCAATCTATTGAAACAAAAACCAGCAAACATGGTTAGGGGTTAGGGCCTAATTATTGCTCAATTCCTTTAAAATGGGTAACAAGAAGCAAACATCTCAACTATATCTTGTGTTCTAACTTCTAGGGTAGCAACATAGACAGCATGACACAGACTTCCTTTGGGTTTAGATGTCAGGATTAAGGCATGATTATTCTTAAAAATAGCCCCAGACTTGCATCGAAGCTCATTCTGGTGGGGTAGGTATCATAAAAAATGGAAGTATGGTGTGAGCTATAAAAATCTGCCATTCTCCAGCCAAATTAATTGAGCATGTTAACATGCAATAAAGAATTCACTATGTTGTCAGCATAAGTTGCAATGCTGAAAACAAATATGGTGGTAAATAACCAGTTATGTTGTCCCTCTCAATGTTTTGTCAGTGATATGTTGGATGCTATATCATACTTCTCAAAAGTTCACTATTACAAGAGAAAGCATCTATTGTATCAGCATTCTTTCTAATATCTTCTTCTTTCTTATTTCAGAACATGTTATGTTTATAATTCAGGGGTCCACACTATAATTATCTTCAATTGATTTTGTTTCTTTGATGTATGATATCTTAATTAACACTTGGGCAACAAGGATAATGTAATAGGTTGGAACTAGTAGACAAGCCTGAGTAGAGTTCATTCAGATGCATACTTTATGATGCAAAATAGAGTCTTTGTCAACCATTTTCTACTATGATTCTTAGGCAACTAGTATACAGGATCTCTATTATTCACTTCCACTTCTTTTATGTATATTTTATTATGAAGGCAGGGGAAATGATTGGAATCACAATAGCAAGATAACTTTAGTAATGTGCATTGGAAGTATGGCATGCCTGTTTAAGTGATTTATATCATATTTTAGTTGTTTTCTATCTTTTCTTGTTGTTCACAACCCTGATAAACTCTGATTATTTAAATCAAACTGCTTTTTGTGATTTATACACGTATACATGACTAGTATACCATTTTTTAGAAATAAAATGTATAGCTTTTGATTCACAGTTATCCAGGGTAAAGATCAACATTGTGGTTGTATTGTTTACTATAATGGACCTCCTTGCAACTCGGGTACAATAGGAATGAAGATGCTTGAAGAACTGTGCATGACTCCTGAATTATATGACTTTTCCTTCATTTCTGAAGACTGCAATGAAAGGATTTGATATGGTACAATCTCAATCTTTTTGCATAACTTTGGCAGAGAACATGCCCCATCCATAATCTTAATGGATGAGATTGACCATATATGGTATGTTCTTATAGATTCTGGATCTGGCAATGGTGACAGTGAAGTCGAAAGAGCTATTCTTGAGCTACATAATCAATAACTGCAATGCTAAATAAAATTGATCACTAAACCTGTTAGACATATCAAAGGGGTGCCAATTACTAGACATGCTCTATTTTTTAGTTCTAGATTAATATCAATGTTTAAAAGAGAGATGCTGAAAAATTCTGTACGTGAATTGTTGAAAATTATAGAAGAAACCGTGGCTGGAATAGTTCCGATTTGTCCCTGTTGATGAAGCAGAACCATTAGTAGTAGCCACTAGTGTTTGTGGTGGTGGAGGTGGATTGTGAGGAGGTGGATTGTGCTTTAGTTTATTTTACATGATTGGTCCGTTGACTTCATTTCAAACTTGTATAGATTACCATAGAATCGCTTTCATAAGAAAGACTTATTAGAAGACTAAACAAATGTGTGTTGTGCTACACCTTGGTCTTGGCAATGTGAAGTCTTAAAATTATGAAATGAATGCTAAATGCCACAAAAGCTTAATTGACATGTTTTTCAAAGAGAAGCCATCATAAGATCCCTTTGAATCTTTAGTATTAGAGCATTCTCAAGTTGTGGAAATGTTGTCCAGAGAGTATCATAAGGGTTGTTAGCCTACCATTTTCTTCAGTGACATACAAAAGGGCAGAGCCTTAAGACCATTACTTGCATCATTATTGTCGGTACCTGTGTAAACTATGAAGCTTTAATTGCGTTCAGTCCTTACTTAAGATTGGTACAGGCGTATGCTGCTTTAAGTTCTTTAGCATGACCATGTGGCTAAGGGAATTTTTATGAAGCAAACGTATTAAATAAGTTCCCTTTTAACTATCAGAATGTAACAAGGCTTTGTATATGAGTGACCACTTTTAATTTAGCATGCCATTAGCTCACAGTAGGTATGAACAGTAGTAAAAAAAAGTAATGCCATCTGTCATTCCCACAACTATCTTTGACATTATGTTGTCAATTGGCACAGTCTTATTGTTTGGCGATTCTCTGGCACACAAGAAACCTTCAAGCTAGGGCATACCATTAATCCCCAGCAATGTAGGGCACACAAACGAAATGACATCCAAATCCCACATTATGGACAAGATTCCAGTTCACTTGATAGATGCGTCAAAATTACAATGATGGCCCCAAGCCAACCATCACCATGTATAGTATATGAGAGGACTTTCAACATCATACAGGCCAAAATGACCTGCAGGACCTTTCCTACAATCTACTGTTTGCATACACTGGAAATTTAGGTGGTTTTCGCGTTTTAGTAAAAATGGGAGAAAAAGCCCTAAAGCTGCAAACCTTTGAAAGTAGGGAGAAGAAATGATAGCTAAAATGGAGGAGGTAGGTGCACTTACGGGACAGGGGCGGCGTAGCCTCAAAAGCCGATCCCATCGGTCCGCCGAAACGAATACCAGATGCGCTCGAAGCCATGGCCAATCTCTGGCATGAAGGATTCCCAGATCAATGACATCCAAGATTGTGTCTGAAATTCCATCGTCCACCTCAAAATCCAGCATCCCAGGCTCTGCACAAAATTTTAAAGAAATAGTGTATATTTCCCTGGCTTTAGACCGCTGAATACTATTTGGAGCCGAACGCGATGCGTGGTGTGAAATAAATCTTCCGTATTTGCACAGAAGGATGTATCTCCCTGGACTGAAATTGTTCTCACAGCTCCTAGCCACACAAACCATGGTTTCGTGCAAAGATGGTGGTAATAAGCAGCTGCAAAAATTATACAACGGTGTTCATTCCTAAATTTAAATAAATGTCCGTTGCTTTCTTTTCTTTTTTCCAAATTCAAATGCCCGTTGCTTTCTTTTCTTGCTTTCTTTATGTTTTTTTTTCAATTTTCAAATGTTCGTCGAGATTCATTGTTCATTACAATTTAATATTTTGGGTGAGGAGAATAAAAAATTAAAGAATATATTTTGTATAATTTACAATTTAATTTATAATTTGATAATTTATTATAATTTAAAATTTGATAATTTAATATTTTGGGAGAGGAGAATATAAATTAAAGAACTAATGTTACTTTGTAATTTATCAATATCATGTTAAGCTTCACACGAATTTCTAACTTAATTTTTAATCAAACTTGAGTCATGGAGATTGAATGGGAATTTAAAAGGCATACACTAAGTGTTTGGCGATCACATGGAGGGAGGTTGCTTCCACATCTATAGTAAATAATTAGTTAATTCAAGAACTATCCATGTTTTGCGTGACAATTACGTGCCTTGTCTATGCATCCACATTTAATGGCATGTTTTAACAATAAAATAACATGAATTGCTTCAAAATCTGAGGTGCACAACAACATCGCATTTTGAGATATACTTGGTGAATTTGATTATGAGAGGATAATATGGTCATTCAAAATATAGAACTTGAGAAAATTCAATAAAGACTATAGTTCTAAATAATCTGTTTACATAAATTGGTCAAGAAGAGGGTATCACATCACTTAGTTAAGGGAAATTCAGCTATAGGAAAAATTGTCACATTTCATAGATGACACACCAATACACTTGCATCTAGGAAACAAGTGTTATAAGTGCCTATTGACCCTTTCTCACACGAAGTGTCAATGTAGATAGGTGTCCTTAGAGGTTTCAATTCTCTTTTGACACCTCCCTACATTTTTGGTAGGCAACTTGCCACCACTCCATGGAGGTTCCTTATCCACACTTCATGGAGGTAGGTTGCCTCCCTCATTCTTATTTATGTACACCTTATTGGTCTAATCTATGGGTAAAATTTATGCAATTTTGTGTTCATTGTGCTTTATTTCAATCTTTGATGATCAAAGGTTCCTTTATGGTATCAAAGTTGGACATGGATTTTTCGCAATTCGTAAGGTGAAGCATTTCATTGTATCTTTTGATCAATTCATCTCTATGCAACAATCCACTGGAAACACATATATTGACCCGAGCTTGTAGGCTAGTATTTTTGGAGGCATGATTAATCCCTACAACCCTTGCAAGTTATCTATAGTTTTGATCATTCATCTAAATGAATGATTAAGGGGTGGTTTTGGTCATCACAGGTGATGATTTGTTCATTGCATGTCAAAATTCCCTCTATAGCAGGTTTATCTTTGACATTTACATTGGTTGCAAGCCACAATTAAGAGGAGGAGGTATAAATTTTGGGACACTAGATATAGGAAGATACCTTCACCTTTCCTATGCTTAGGCACACATCAACCAAACCCTTGTGATTTCTTCATAGAGGTTGTGTTTCATTTTGGAGGGCCATTTAATTTCAAGATTATTTGTGGAGGCACACTTGAATTCATAAAATCGATCAGTATATAGGTCGTCAATCATCTTTGGTAGGCCATGAAGAATCTTTTCCACATTTCAATTAATTTATAGTTTGTGAATCACTTGTGGTAGGTCGTGAGGAATCTCTACTGTGATTTAATTATGAGTCATTAGTGTAGCAATTTTTAGGAGTTTAGGCACATTCAAACTTGGTGACAATGTTTTGCATTTGAGAAGCCTACCAAGATTTTGTGAAGAAATCCCTTTGCATTTTTTATAAACCTATGATTTCTCAGAGAGACTTGCAACTTCTTTTTTTATAGATCAAAGGTAGGTGGTGCATGACATTGGGGCTCTTTCTTGGTGGTAACAACTATCAAATTCAATGGAAGGGAGACCACTATTATTCACCTACCTTTTTATGCCAATTCACTGATCATGTTACCTTTTACCATAAGGCTTATGTCAGTAGCAAAGGAGAGGGGCAAGCAATCTCAATTCTAAGCCCTTGGTCACATGGTATTCCAACCCTTGATGAACTTTCCAACCCAAGGGGATTTAAATATTCTCTTATTTTTCCTCTTATTTCTATTTTTTTTGAGGAATTTTTTTTCAAAAAATCTAAAATTATTTTTTTCAAGGAGGATCAATTATTTTGAAAATGTGAAAAATTGAAAGCTTCATAACTTTTGCTTGGTAGTTCAAAATTGAGTTTCATTTTTTGTAAAATTTCTTGTTTTTTTCACAATGATTCCAATGAGCCCATTTGGACTATTTACAAAACCACTCCTTCTATAAAGTGCCAAATTGAGAGGTGGGAAGGGTCAATGGACACCTAAGTAGGCTTAAAGCCTATGTGTATGCAATATATAGACTAACATAGATGCTATCAAATTAATTTTGGGATGGAAATATGTGAAGGGAAGTGGGATATAGAGTTAATTCTGACTTTATGTCAAGATTTCTTTTCTTTTCTTGATTTGTAGGAATCCAAAGGAGTGATTTTGGTAATGGTGAGACTTCTCATAAAATTTGAATTTCTCATTGGGCTGGAGAACAATCTGGTATGAGAATTTTTGGGGGAAGGGATCCTTTTTTGCATGATATCCACATTTTTCTTGTTTTGGGGGCACAAGTGAATAAGTACTTGTTTATTTTGGACATTAAGAATGTGACTTTGGAAAGACATAGGATACCAGCTTATTATGGCACTATATTTCTGAAGTGCTATCTAAACTTAGAGGCGTACCAAAATTTTGAGTGGATGGAGGAATTTGTGAATTTCTATTGTAGATAGAGATGTTTGAAGGGTGGTCGAAGGTGGCCAAAAAAAATTTGCAAAGGAGGAAATAATGGTGTTTACAATATTTAAGGGTCAAAGTTGGACAAATACATTACCATATGCTAACAATGATCGATATTTTAGATCTAGTAGAAAAAAAAATTGATGTGCCTAAATTATAATATGTTTGAATCAAATTGCAATCTAGGGAACAAAAAGGGTTGGAAATCTTAGCTATTAAATGTAAAATCTTAGACCCTACATGGTCGATGATTATGGGGGTATTTTTGTTGGTAATCTTTGTTTCAAAATCAATGGCTCTACCATGATAATGGTTGGTTTATATTTTTTGATATGGGAGGGTAAATTCTTCTAGGTTGTAAAGGCACCCACATCGATGTAAAACTATTTTTATATTTAAAAAAATAATCACTATCTTATGAATTTTAAATAAATATATTTCAATTTTTTCATATGATTAAAAATAAATGCACAAAATAATTGCATGCTTGAAAACATAGCGGGTTGTGAATTATTTAATTCTTCTTGTTGAAAGATCAAGGGTGGAGAGCTCAAGGAGGAGTTACAAGTGGGGGACACATAAAATAAACCAAATTGAGGTGAGGGGTGACTAAGTAATTAGTTTCTTACATGTTTTATTGTTTAAAAATAGTTTGTTTCTTATAGGATTCATAGCACCAAGTATTTTACAACATTTTAAACTTCATAGACAACATGAATATAGTGAAAACATTTTGTTCTTGACAAAGTAAAAATGCAATGAAAGTCACCTTCAAAATTTATCACAACTATCAATTGGAGTAAAAATTGCATTTAAATTTCTTCATACATGTTTCAAAAATAAATTATTTCTTATAATAGACAATGCACTAAAATTTTGAATGTTAACTATTTGTAATAGTTATAATCGATTGAGGTTGCAAGTTCTACGGTGTATTTTGGAAACCATTTTGAAAAATAAAGTTAGAAAACATACCTACTATTAAAACCTAGAATTTATGATACCAATTATAGACTTCTTAAATACTATTTGTTGAATATGCCTGGATAGTGAGAGGGGAATGAATCAGTATCTTCAAAATGTAAACCCTTCAATATAATGTAAATTTAGACTTCTAACAAGATCAACAACCCTTAAAAAAATCAATAAATCTTAATCAAATCAACAACAATGAGAGATAAAGAAATGAACACACATGCACAGGAAAACCCAAGAAGGAAAAAAACATAGAGAGAAATCTCATAATGTATCTCACTGCCTAAAGAAATACACTGTTCCCTGAAGGAATTGTAGGCTAAGGCACACAACCTTAGGGAAAGATACAAGGACTTGCACACTGAGGTGCACAACCTTAGGACAAGATACAAGGACATACTATGAAAACTCACTATATTCGAGCAGGATACATGAAGATTTTAATTTACAACATATGTCGACAATACACTCTGTTGAGTGAGGCATTGAAGTGCATTTGACTTATATTTTCTACAAATCACGTTACTTATTGTATTTTTCCACTCTCACATAATTTGCAACTGATTTGTTTTTGCATTTATATCCTCAACAAGTAAGGAAAATGCCAAATTAGGTTGGCCATAACAAGAGACAAGAAATGGCCTCAAAAAGTCAACCTCAAAACATGAATACAATGAAAGTGGTTGTATATAGGATACATAGATGACCTAAAACAACTTATTACATATTCCAATGTGATCACAAAAATTAAACATGTTGGCGCACATCTTCCCAAGTCAGCAACAAGGAATCATGTAGAAGAAACACTAGCAACATTACCAATCAGCCCAAAAACACATCTTCCAACTGAATTTACTCAATGTGATTCTCAACAGGATAAGGAAAGACCCAAAATAATCTTAACACAATCTCAATTTCTAGTGAAAATCCCTAAGCACATAGCACAAGCAAGAGAACAAGCCATGTCGAAAAGACATCCAAAAATCACTTAGAGAAACAAAGCAAACAATATGCGACACCAAAGAGATCAACTATTAATGTGTGGACCACAAAGAGACATTCCATGAATTTCTAGTAACAGTTCCATATACTTCTTTCACACTTTCATATCAAAAATAGCTAGCACAAAGCACTTCATCTCGAAAACTCAGAAGACATAGTCATGAGATAGAAAATTTACAAACCAACTTGTGGTAAACTTCATCACATGAAAGTTGAACTGAGAAACTACACAAACACTAAAATCAGGACCACCAAGATACAAGAATAAAAACAATTTAATGTGAAGAAATATGGAGAAATTTCTTAACCAATCTTGACAAGCAACCAAACTACCAAGCCACTACAATTACTAGAGACATCCTTGGCAATACTAGTGACCTAAAAGATAAGAGGGAAAATCCACAAAGGCTCAAGGTATTCATTTAAATCAACACATTCTCAACAACTACACTTCTCCTTCAAACAATTATGCATAATCCCCTTATCAACAACGACCAACCAACTAGCTAATCCCCCCGAGATGTAGCTTACATTGATAGAGGAGAAAATGATATGACATGAATTTATCCCCCTAGATGGATGCACTATATATTCATCTAGTTAGAAGAAGGAGGGGCAATAACCCCTAACTTTTGTTGGAGATACCCAAAAGTATCCTTTAAAATTTCCTTAGTGAATATGTTTGCAATTTGATCCTTAGTAGGAACATACTCCAATCTAAATTCTTTCTTTATAGCCTTTTCCCTTAGAAAGATATAATGGATAGAAATATGTTTGGTCCTTGAATGAATCACCGGATTCTCAAAAATGTTTGTTTTTTGATAAAACATTGTTAGCCAACACAATGTATTATATAATAAAAAGGTTACAGGATAAAATAGTACTAGAAATTATAGATTTCAAATAGAAATTCCCACCAACTTTTATGGCTTGTATCTAACCTTTGCATCTATGCCTTATACAAAAGGTTGATTAGAAAAATATGAACAACATATATATTGTTTTGATTAACATATATACTGACTAGAAATAGATTTTGGTATATGCTCCATTTTAGTTTGATTAACAAGCCATCTACAATATGCTTGGAATATGTTAATCATACTTATTTTTACCAAAAAGAAAAAAAGATTTCCTACTTCTAACTATAATTTCGGGAACAACCAACTGAGTTTTCATCTTGACCATCATTCTACACATTTTGGTTAACTAGGGAGACCTCAGAAGCTGATGTAACATTCATAACTAGTAATATTGGTTGAGGACGATTCTCATTTGGAGGTGCGAGAGGAGGCCTAATGTTCACAACTTGATGGTAGTGATGCATTATTAGGAATGATACCGCATGATAATTGTTCTTAAATTTTCTAACGATTTTAGTCCTAAGTTCAAAGTGATGGCAGTTGAGTTCCTTGTACATATAACTTGATGAATTGAACTAAAAATACAATTTCATAGCATCATAAATGTTAGCATAAAACACCTTATGAATAAAATAGTCCCTGTGAAAAATTCTTCCAATGTATCCTTCACTCAGCCATAAGTCATAGCTCTGAATGATTTTGAGCAAAGCATTATTATGGAGAAATAGTTCTTGTACCACTTTGTTTACAAAATGTTTTATAGTATGGAAATTATGAACCATATCCATAATGTTTGAAAAAAAAATCAAAGCCAAGTTAGATGAAAATATTATCCTTTGATCCTTTGGATACAAGATTTCATCATCTATTATAGTCTTCGTGCATTTTAGAACTGATAAGCATTCAACCTTGAAAACATGTGACAACTAATCTTTTTTGAGACACCCTGAAAATGGTCTCTCCCATGGAAAGATTGAGAATGACACCCTATAATTTCTAGGACTATATTCCATGGTGTAAATTCTAAATGGAATGTAGTCAGATTCGTACAAGAAACAACCAATCAACACAGAATTGAAACCACAAAGAATGACACTAGAAATTGAGAAGGAGGCAAACACACATCAACACTAAAAGAAACCCACAAGTACTATAAACCTACGAAAAAATTTGTTCGCAAAGACTACAACCCATAACATATTGGGTAAAATGGACTTCAACTTTGAACCAACACAAACCCACAGTTTTATAACCAAAGGCCAGAAAAAAGCCCAAAATTCTTCACCAATGCAAGAGCTTAAACCATACCCACAAAGAAGCCAAACCAGAAATAAAATTTAGGTTAAATATTACTAGAGAAATTTTGATACTATCTTCAATTATAATCCCAGATGAAAATTAACTATCCAACACCCACATTGCAACTCGTCCACACCAGGAAGTGAAGGTTATGAAAAACACTATCCACCCTAATTTTATTGCAAGATGGCCACCATTTTATCAACAACATTGCAATTTAATAAGGAATGAGCACCAAATCAATCTCACATCTTATTTAATAGATGAGTAAAATGCAAAAAAATAGCTAAAGTTATCATTTTTTCCTTGAAATCCACCTAAAGTTAAATCAAAAGTATCAATGGTACGGTTAGCAAACTTGGATGTTCCAATTATTTCCTTAAACATATCACCGTAATGATGATATAGTCAGGTTTTATTTTCATAAATATTATTTCCTACAAAAATCGACACTTATTAGTTAATAAAAATACATCCTTTATGACAAATATTTGGTAATTTGGATGATAACACTTGTGACATCAAATGCTTGTGTGATCTAGATCTTATTCCTAGTGCATATGTTGATTAATTCTTTCACATAGACTTCCATTTTTTCAGTGCAAAAATAAAACTTTGATAGACATTTGAAGAATGATCAATGTGAAGTGTTATAAATGAGACTTTGTGCTTATTGTGGTCGTAGTACTTTTTTGGCTCCTTCACATAAAATATAGCTAACGATTGATGAGAATATCCTTTGTGTCAAATTATAGTATCCTATCCTTTTTTATAATATTTTTTAAAGCTTGCATGATGTTATTTGTATTATTCTCATACAATATCTCATCATGTGCTTGGTCACAACCCAGTTTTGCTAACATATCCACCAACTAATTACCCTCTCAGTATGTGTGTTTTAATTGGAAAAACCTTATCTTTTCAATTAACTTCCATGTTTTCTCAAGTACATATTTAATTTTCCAGCTATACACCTTTCTCTATTTATAGGCATTAATAATGATTATAGACTCTCCTTCAATTTGCATGTTTGTGATCTTCAAAAGCATTGCCAATTGCAGTCCATGCAATAAAGTTTGAGATTCAATAGGGTCATTGGTTCCTTTTGGAAGATGTATTGATTTGGACAAAATTATAGACCCTTTGGAATCCCTTATTACCATACTCGACCCTGAGATTCCTAGATTTCCACGTGAAGCACCATCAAAATTCAACTTGTAAAAATATGATGGAGGAGATATCCATGCTATTTTACTTCTATCAATCTTCTAATTTGGATTGTGGTGTAAACTTCCTTTGAAAGGAAGCACAATATTGTTCCATTTATGCATTAATTTTGAATCCCACTTTATGAATAATGAGCCAATAATTTTTGCCTTACGAAAATATGCATTCGTAATTTTAGATATTGAAGATTCTAGCTTACTTAAGACTTGATCCACCTTCATTTTTTCATGCCTAAAAATCCTTTTGTTTCTTTCCCACCAAAAGCTCCACAAGACTACTAAAGGGACCACTTTCCAAATGCATGCAAACAACGATGACTTATACAGGATTGGCCAACTTGAAAATAATTCCCATAAATTATTTGGCAATGGTGAATACCAGTTTAATTTTTTTCTAATGAACAACCAACATGCATATGCAAAAGGACAGTGAATGAATAAGTGGTTTACCTCCTCCATCACATCTTCACACAACACACACTTTAATTGGTAGCATTTTTGAATTCCAATAGAAGGAAAAATATCTTTGAGGTTTACTTTACTCTCCCTTACTCATTACTACCATGTATCACATTTTAACTATGTAAATACCTAATTTGGATGGTGCCCATAACATTTTATCCTCTTATTTTGATGCATATAAATGTCTTTCATTTAATCTACCCATTAACTCTTATTTTTGATCATTTCGGAATGGGATGGAAGATGAATCTTTCCAGATAACTTCCCTTGTGCATTCATCTATTTTCTTGTTTTCCCCCAATTTGAACTGAGGAAAGCTTGTATGTTTTGAAGATTTTGAATTATGTTTAGAGATGCATGTTCACTCCATGAATCCTTCCAAAAAAATTCTTGTTGTCCATTAAGAAATTCCCATGTCAAGTAAGGGGTGACTACCTTTCTATAAGTAATCATAAAATTCCACATTATAGAACCTTATGGTGGATTTAAAATTGTGAAAAATCTTTTTGGATCTACCATATCCAAATACTTTACTTGCATGACCCTGTACCACTTTTCTTGTGGCTTGGAGTACATATTCTACACTAACTTGGCCCCTGGAGCTAGATTTATAGTTGAGAGGTTGTTTATACCAGTGCCCCTTTCAATTTCTCTTTACAAATGTTTTCCAATGAGATAAGTGGAATCTTTTTCTTGTTATCTATATTTCCCTTCCATAAAAAAATTTTGATTAACTTTTCAATTTTTACAATAACTAATTTGGGAGCTTTTAACACATCCAGATAGAAATTGGGAATAGCGGAAAGTATTGATTTGACCATTAGAATTCGTCCTGACAATGATAACCACTGACCCTTCCAACTAGCTATCCTTAATTGGATACTCTAAACAATCATGTCCCATAGGAAATCCTATTTGCACCTATAAAGAAGAGACTACCAATGTACTTATAGGGGAGTTCTATTATTTGAAAGCCCAGAAGCCTTACACTCTATCTTTGTAATCCTGCCTTGATGTTAAAAGTGTAGATCTTTGATTTCTCTACATTTATTTTCTATCTTGATCCAAGTGAATACTTATCCAGGATAGATTTGATATGTTTAGCATCTTGAAGTGATGAATTTCCAAATAAAATTGTATCATCCTCTAACAAGGAGTGTGTAGAAAATATATCAGTTGAAGGAATGGTTATTCCTTTCCACGTCCCTTGAATATGAGAATTTTTAATTGATCTACTAAGAGCCTCTACTAATGTTATAAAAAGAAAAGGTGACTGAATATGGGTGGTTCCATTATGAATGCAAGGAACCCAAGTAGTGAATTGGAGAACTGTTGAGGGAAATGGGATTGTGAGAGTTTCTAGAGTCAGGGCAGAGGTGATACATGGTGTCTAGACCCCTGGAAGGATTGGGGAAGGTCAGGAGTAGGGAGTTACCCCTAAACCCTTGCTAAACCCTTGTTTTGGTGAGTGCTTGAGAGGGTTTCTTGGAACAGAGGGTTAGAATCCCTGTAGATGAAAAACATCACTATAATCTGAGGTTTGAGACCATTTGTTGAGACTGTCCAAGGTGCTTTGGTGAGTGGCCATCGCTGGAAGGGTGGTTCCTTTGGGAAATAGACCAAATGGTGAAGTCTAGAACCGGGTAAGTGTACCAAAAGTTCAGGTTGGTCTAAAACAGTGACCCTTGATTTTCATACATGTTGTGTAACCCTGAAAAGGGTATCTTAATCCATCATTTAGTTGTTGAGTGTTTTGGGAAGGTTGTGAGGAAATTGGCCTTGACTGGTTTTTTTTTTAGTGTTTTGCAAACTTTGGGGTTTAAGGTCCTTGAGGGTGAGTTGATGTCCTTAAGGTTGGAGTTGGGTTCTTGGTTGAGAGTTGGAGTTTTGTTTTGTGAAGTGGTTCCCACCTAGCCTCTGCATCAATATTGTACGCAACATACCTTACGGTAGTGTCGAAAATAGTATTTATCAACAAGGCTCGAGGGTCTTTGTCAATTCCAGTTAATTCCTCTACCTCTTTGTACTTCACTATTTTCTTTCTGGGGAGGTCACTAACACTGCACAACCCGGTAATAGCTTCAATTGCCTCCTTCATAATAGGGTAGGGTTTTTCCAAAATAATACTACTGTCCTTAAATTTAATTAATGATAAGAAGATGAATTCTCTATCTGTGAACCAAGGAAATTTTCCCAATAATTCCACGCCTATGGTTTTTATGTTCTACAGTTCATTTGTCTCTAACCCTAGTTCCATTTCATTCATTTTTTGATAATTAAATTATTCCAATTCAACTCCCTTCAGCCTTAGTGGAATATTTCCCCTTGATCCCCTATTAATAGATTACATCGTCGTACTTAACTTCTAAAAACTCTTCCTTGCACAACAAAAAGTTCTTCTCTTACTTGTCTCTTGATACCGCAAGAGAAAACTTTCATAACTTGTTCTTGATTGTTCACAATGATTTCTCCAAATTACCTCAGAGTCGCTTCAAATCTCTTTAGAATCGCTTCAAGATTGCTTCAAGTCATTCTTTGAACTCTCCAAATGCATAAGTGATCAAAATTACTTATGAATTTCACTTTATACACCATCGTGCTACCCTAATTTTCATTGAATGCAATAAGCTTCAAAAAGATGATTAAAACCATCTTTCACTGCACTGAGAAACCCTAATTTTCTCCGCAAATGAACATGCTTACACTTTTTCTTTTGGTTTATTTTGCATAACCTCTTCCCATTCATTCATTACAACATATTCTCATGCCAACATCTGGCACGCCATATTTCTAGCAGGTTCAAACATTTTTTTTGTTAAATCTCCCCCTAAGACCATGATAGGTCTAATTTCCAAAGGAATTATCTACGTCAAATGAGGGCACAGACACATATTTCATCTCTGGTTCTTATTTCTTCTTCCATATCTTGTTCATTTCTTGCTTAACCTTATCTTTGTTAATCTTCTTCACACGTTCATTCTCCTTTACCAGAGCAAACTGCTTTCCCTTTTTACTTTTGCAAACTCTTGAAATATGTCCCAATTTGTTATAATTGTAGTAGATAATATTTCTCTAATTTGTTTGAATTCCATCAACCCCTCTTTTGCACTGATTCACTTTGTGTCCAAGCTTGTTGCAAGTATAGAAGTAGCAACAAAAGATTGATTCATTCTACCTCCATTAAACTAGTTCATCATCTAAGTTTTGCATTCACTAGCTTTATTTCAAATCTTCTTGCATGCATAACATTGTCCAGAGAACAGACCAAAAAAATGATTCATCCCACTCCTGCACTCAATTTCCATGTGGCTAAATTGATTGCATGAAAATCAAACACCATTTAAAGATGGGTACCTTTGAGCATTTGGTTGTCTGATAAGCAGTCTTCTTCTTGGATTTATTTTTTGCTTCCCTTTATCTTGAATATTTTGACTGTCCATTGGATTTGAGTTATGCACATTCTTATATTTTTCATCGACTTCATTTCCCAAGCCACCTTTTTCTTTAGGTCTTTTTCCTACTATCAATTCATCAAGCTTGGTGGAGCTTGTCTTGAAATTATCTTCATAGATTTTTGCTTTCTCTAGATCTTGTTTCAGGTTCATCACTTCTTGTTCAAGCCTTGAGCATACATCAAACTTACTTTGCACAATTGTATTCAGACACTCTTCAAATCTCTTATTTTCTTCCACTTGCACCTTCGATCTGGAAATCTCTTCATTTGCTTGTTTCAATTGCTCACTCACTTCTCTATGTCTCTTTGAATTTCTTCAATTGCTCTTTCAATTTTTGGATGAATTCATTTACCTCATCAATATTTTCTTTCAGATCTCTATTTTAATTTTCTACCTTTTCAAGATCTTCAAGAGCAACCCAAAGCTCTTCTTTATTCATTTGTTCAATCTATAGGATCTTTCTCAAGTTGTTAGGCTTCCTCAGAGGAACTAGGGGTCTGATACCAATTTTTGAATATTCGAGATACTAAGAGGGGGGGTGAATCAATATCTCCTTTAACTTATTGAACAAACATCATCCAATTACTCTAATGCATATAATAGAAAATATGAGCAAGAGAAATAATAGAATATGAAACCATACAACACATCAACACAAGAATTTTATGTGGAAAACCCAATGAGGGAAAAACCACAGTGAGGATTAGCTCACTATACATAGTAGTTGCAAAACTAGATACAAAAGAGGCTCACTACTAGATAAGAAAGGCTCACTTCCAAATATAAAAGCTCACTACTTACAAGTAGGACTCACTGTCCAAATAAGGAGGCTCAAATTGCCTACAAAAATATAACAGTAACAAAATGGCTTACAACAAAAATATGAACTAGTAAGAGTGCACCTAACTATTAGATTTAGGATCAGAAATGAAAGCAATCAAAAAATGCAACACATAAGACAATTAACATAGCAAGATATCCTGGGAAAACCCTCCAACCTGAGGGAGAAAAAACCAGCCAATATGTCTCTTATATATTGATTTACAAAGAGCAGAAATCTGCTTACAACTCAGGCCAACACAATGCCGAATTTGATACAATGAATAATTTGCACCTCTCCTAGATGAAAACACAAACTGAATAAGTCAAACTGTTGATAAAAATGATGATCTGCTGCTCAAATTAAACTCCTCTCCATAAATATGAATTCTCCTTGAATAAATCGTTGAATGAAATTGATTATACTTTGCTTGATTTGCGTTGCATATATAGGTGATTTCACAAGAGACGCACCTCTTCACAAAGAGAGGTTGGCCTCTTTTGGAAACACGACTTTGTGTAGAGGCACGATTATCTAGAAGGATTCGGCCTTTAATAAATCAACATTAAATAAAGTCACATTTAATTAGTTTTATATAATGGTGATGAAGTCAACCCCTTCATGAGATCATTATCTCAAATAAATATATATATATATATATAAATTGAATAGCTATCACCTAGATTCAATTTTTTCTTCTTCTTGTGTGCTTGGACATTGCTCACATAGCTTTCTTAAAATCAACACTCCCTCTCAGCTAGGGAGGAATACTTTCAACCACACAAGACATATCACCTCAAAGTGATGTCTACCACAATGGCTACAATAATATCACCTTATCATGATATCAAATATCACCTCAACATGATATCAACCATAATGGCTACAACCATGTATGGTATGTACAAGTGTTCATCACTTGCATGATGTTGTCACCTCAACATGAGTTTCACCATGGCTCTCCTAGAGGGTGAAACACAAGTACAAAAGATCATCACAGACTCTCTCACATGATTTTTTCATGGAGTCACACACATGACATCCACCATGACTCTCTCAGACAGTGGAAACAAGGGCTTTCACCTCAAATCTCAAGGAGAAATGCATTAACAAGGGATTTCACCTCGAACTTCTCTCACAGAGAATAACTCATTAAGCAGGCTCACTGATGCTGAGACTCTTTCTTAGTTAAGGCTAGATTCTCCATCATACCAAGCTTATCTCGAAAGTACACAAACTTGATTCTAGAAAGAGGCTTGGTGAGAATTTCTTTCGTCTATTCATCGGTATTGATATACCTTAGTTGTATAGCCTTGTGCAGTACCATATCTCTAATATAGTGATACTTGATCTCAACATGCTTGGTTTTGTCACGAAACACAAGATTGACAAAATGATTCATGCAACTCTGGTTATTAGAATGAATGATAGTAGGCTCCATTGATTTTCCAAACAATCTTGCAAGGAGCTTATGAAGCCATACTGCTTCCTGAGCTGTCATACAAGCTACAATATACTCTACCTTTGTTGTACTCAATGCTACACATGATTGCTTCCTACTGCACTAGGATATTATAGAAAAACCCAAACTAAAGTAACAACCAAAGGTAATCTTCTGATCTATGACACACCCTTCCCAATCAGAATCAGTGAAGCCATGTAGCTCCAAATCTACACCTATAGAATATTTCAATCCATATCCAACTGTGCCACCCAAGTATCTCAAGATATGTTTGGCTCCAACAAGATGTATTTGTCTTGGTTCACAAATGAACTGACTAAGTGCACTCACAGCATACCAGATATATGGTCTAGTGTTAAATAGATACATCAAGGACCCAATCAATTTTTTGTACATAGTAGGATCCACCAAGTTTGAACTAGCTTCAACCTCTTTCAACTTATGTAAATTTATCTCCATAGGTGTAGACAAAGGTTTGCAATCAATCATACCAAACCTCTTCAAAATATCAATAGTATACTTACCTTGACTTAGAATCATTTCATCTAGTTTTTGCCAAACTTCTAAGCCAAGAAAGTAATGCATGAGACCAAGATTCTTCATCTCAAATTCAGAAGCTAACTCCTTCTTACATTTTAGAATCAAGTGTTCTTCTCCAGTGATAATCAAATCATCAACATAAAAAACCAAAATCAAGGCTTCACCATTTATTATCTTAAAGTACAAATTAGAGTCAACATCATTCTTCAAGAAGCCTAAACTTGACAAGTAACGATCAATCGTACCTTGCACGAGGAGCCAAGGCCTTCTTCAACTTCCAAACATGAGACTCCTTCCCATGAACCTCACATCCATCAGGTTGCTCTATATAAACTTCTTCCTCAATCACACCATTCAGGAATGTTGTCTTCACATCCATTGGTGAATCTTCCATCCTCTAGATGCAGCAATAGCAATGATGGTTCTAACATAAGTATAGCAAGCAACAAGAGAAAAAAATTCTTTGTAATCAACACCCTCTTTCTATGAAAATCCATGAGCCATGAATCTTGCCTTGTACTTCTTAATGCTCCCATCTGTAGCATGCTTGATTTTGAAGAGCCATTTCGAAGATACCACAGATTTACCCTTGGGTCTAGGAACAATGTCCCAAACATCATTTTTGAGAATTGATTGGCACTCCTCGGATATAGCATCTCTCCAAACCTAATGACTGGAAGCTTCCAACACACTAAAAGGCTTAGATTCAATAATGTGACTCACCAAGGCAACATAACTGGAGAACTTATGTGGCCATTTACTTTCCCTGAATGTGCCTCTAGGGGATGATAAACTTTTAGCCTCTTGCATAGTACGCTTGGCCCATAGAGGTCTTTTTCTTCCAATTACAATGTCGATAGGTCCATCAGTAGGTTCTAAGGGTTCAACAGGATCAATATCTTCTTTTGCTTTTGAAGTCTCCCTCTGAATCTCAGGAGTATGATCAACTTCCATATCCTAAGGAGACTCTTCATTATCGATCTCCATATGAGTGCCCTTGGATCTCCTGAATGCTACATCTTCCTTGAATGTGACATCCCTACTGATATTGATCAACTTCTACCCTGTAATGTATATCTTGTACGCTTTTGATGTCTCGTTGTAGCCCACAAAAATTCCCTTCTTGCGAGAAGGCTCCAATTCCTCTTCTCCTTTAGAACATGAATATAAACATGGCATCCAAAGATCCTTAAATGACTAACTTCGGGCTTCTTTCCTGTAAAGGCTTCTTCTGGAGTCATATTCTCCAAGATCTTGTGAGGACTTCAATTTTGTACATATACTGCAGTCCTAGAAGCTTTTGCCCATAAGAAGGTCTATAGATCTTGGTCATGGATCATGGCTTTTTCTGCTTCCATGATCATTATGTTCTTTATTTCTACAATACCATTTTGTTAAGGATTATAGGGGACACATAACTCCAACTTAATCCTTGCATCAACACAAAAATTATAAAAGTTTCCAGAGGTGTATTCTCCACCATTATCAGATTTGAGGACCTTGATTATTTTACCAGAAAGATTCTCTACTAAGGCTTTGAACTCCTTAAACCTTCCTAACACTTCCTCAGACTCTTTAATTTTCAAAAAATAAATCCAAGTCTTCCTAGAGTGGTCATCAATAAATAGAACATAATACAAGAATCCACTCGAAGATGGAATAGACATAGGTCCACATAAATCATAATGAATAAGGTCTAAAATACACTTAGATCTATTTTCTCTATTATGGAATGGATATTTTGTATTCTTACCCAATGCACAACCTTTGCAAGTTCCTTCATGCTCTTGATTGAACTTCGGAAGACCCGTGACCATCTTCTCCATGATAGGTAAGGCTTGGAAGTGTAGGTGAGCCAATCTTTGATGCCATAGATCACATAAGCTTTAAGAATCATGAACTAGTGCCTGCAACGGATGCGTACAAATCCAGTAGAGACTTTCATGTCTAAACCCCAATTACTTGAGCATCCTTGAAGCTGGAATTCTCCATCCACGCAAGTAATTTTCCTTTGGAGAAGGCAACTTGATATCCCTTATCTTCTAGGGCTGAAATTGAAATGAGACTGCACTTGATTCCTGGAACAAAAAGAACATTGCTTAAATAAAGTGTGAAGACGAAATCCAAATAAAGAGTAGAGGTCCCAATCCCTTTCATTGAGTAGCTTGCATCATCTATGATAATGACTTGTTCAGAAGACTCTTTTTCCACCAAGCTTGGTAAGTACTCCCTAAAACCTGTGATGTGTCAAGAAGCACCATTTTTGATCAGCCAAGTGTTGGTGTCCATAGGTACATTGCTGGACAATGCTGAGTATAAAAAATATTCACATGTATCCTCTTGTGGAGAAGCATCATCAACATCTGCAACGGTGGCTTGTTGCCTAGGTCTAATAGGACAATGCTTAGAAAAGTGGCCAAAATTATCACACCTAAAGCATTCAATCTTGGACATGTCTCTCTTCTTCTTGAAGGCGAGTGTATCATCATTTCCCTTATCTCGATTCCTCTTAAAGTGAAGGGAAAACACACATGGATCTAGAGACCCAACAGTGTGGAATATATTCCCTTAACACTAATACAACAAAGGAGTAAAGCATAAACCAGTTTCAATAGCTTCACAAACTACTTAAGATGAATACATGCAAGTAAAATAAATATTACACCAAACTAAGCATTCACAGTTTGACACAAGATATATGTGGGAAAACCTTTTCAGGTAAAAAAATCACCACACAAAGTCAGACTATTTGTATTACAGTAACATAATGGTTACATACAAATTACAGTCATCTCTGACCAGCTCACCATAGCAATACAGAATTCACTTGCTCTTGCAACATACAGTTCGAACTAACTTACCCATGCAATCATGTACTCGACTTACAAAAGTCATACATTGCATTCAAAGCTGTTAGATAACAGTCAATCACAAAGTACACTTATCCCTGATCAAATCGCACCAATGATCTGCCCATGTCGATCTGCCTACATCGAGCCACCCAGGTCATAACTGCCATTACCCAAATCGGGCTCTGTTTCACCACCCTGACCTAACCTACAATAACTGCTGCAACGACTTTGGCCTCTAGCCAATTATTGCAAGATATTGAGCTACGTGTCCGCATTCTAATCATTGTCGGCTTCTGACACCGAGTCCACCTCGGTCAACCCAGTTGCCGAGCTCACCGATCTCTCCACTTCCCTTACCGTGCTACCGCGGAGCCTAGCCGACCAGCTTGCAGTATGGTGGTAAGCATACCAAGCTCGCCATCCAAGCCACCAAGTAGCCACCATGCTATCGCTGCGGTCAAAATACAAGACCACAATATGGTGGTGACTGGCCAGAGGGACCGCTGACGGTCTTACCGTGCTACCACAGGGAACGAGAGGCCATCCCATGGTAGAGTGGTAGCCATCAGCCTGACCGTTGTCGGTCTTACCACGGCCACCACGGTCAGCCCCTTGGCTGGCCATGGTAAGGCGGTAACCGCCAGACAGAGGGGAGGCCCAATACCATGGCCACCGTGGTCAGTTTCTTGACTGCCTGCAATACCGCGGTAACTGCTAGCCAGGCATTGGCGGTCTTACCGCGGCCACCACGGTCAGTCACTTGACTGGCTGCGGTACTCTGGTAACCACTAGCCAGTCGCTGGCAGTCTTACCGTGGCCACCGCGGTTAGTCACTTGACTGGCCACGGTACTGCGGTAACCGTCAGGCCTGACACCGCCAGAGTAAAATGAACAACACCACAGTGAGGAAGAAGACCGCGCACGGTAATGAGGTAACCGCCAGACCCTTCACCGCGATACCGCCAGAACAGAAAGATGACCATCGCAATATTGCGGTAAAAGCAAAAAACATGATTTTTTTGCCATATCTTATCTGACAGAGGTTCAAGTTGGTAATTGAGGCATCATTTCTCAACAAGCTCCCACTTGATGAAGATTCCCAGCTTCCTCTAGACTCTGGAAAAATAATTACTGTCTGTCATAGGCCCCAAGGCCCATCGATTTTACGCACCATCTGAACTTGTCTATACTCACAAACTTTTTCTAAGTGTCTGCAACATTCTTCAAGGTGTCCACCTTTTCCAGACTGACCCTGCCATCTTCAACCATGTCCCTTACGAAGTGATACTGCACATCAATGTGCTTGGTCCTGGCATGAAAGGTTAGATTCTTTGCCAAACAAATGGCACTCTGACTGTCACAGTAGATAGTAATCTGCCCAACATCAAATCCAATGTCTGAACACAAATGCCTTAGCCAAATAGCTTCCTTACAGACATGAGTAGTAGCCATGTACTCTACTTATGTCATGGATAAAGCAACTACAGTATGTCGCTTGCTCATCCAACTGATTGCTCCACCATTAAGCATGAAAGTGTATCCACTAGTGGATCGCCTGCTGTCAATGTCCCCTACCCAATTTGAATCAACATACCCAAGGATGTTGAGAGTCCTCTGTGATGTAACCATGCTGCCATGGTAACACAGTGTATAATTTGAAGTCCCCTTCAAATACCTGAATACTCTCTTCACAACATCCCAATGTGATCGTCCTAGATTTTCCATAAATCGGCTTAGAACTCCCACTGCTTGGGCAATGTTTGGTCTTGTACAGGCCATAGCATACATCAAACTACCAACAATACTTGCATAAGGCACATTGGTCATGTCTTCCATCTCAGTAGCATACTTTGGACAGTCTTCAAAAGACAACTTAGTTCCATGCGTGATTGGAACAACAAGTTGCTTGCAGTCATCCATGCTAAACCTCTCCAGAACTATCTTCACATACTTACTCTGACTGACCCAAAGCTTTCTGCTTGTTCTATCCCTGGTAATCTCCATTCCAAGAATGTACCTAGCTGCACCAAGATCTTTCATCTCGAACTTTGCAGACAACTAAGATTTAAGATCAAAAATCATAGTCTTGTTATTTCCAATAAATAACATATCATCCACATACAGGGTGATAACAAGCACACAATCATTTTTAGATTTATAATAAATGCAATGATCAGATTTTGATCTCACAAATCCAATTGACAACACAAATGTGTCAAATTTCTGGTACCACATTCTAAGAGATTGCTTTAAACCATATAGAGATTTATTTAATTTGTAAACCAGATTTTGTTTACCTCTTTCAAAAAAATGCTCAGGTTGGGACATGTAGATTTCTTCTTCTAGCTCACCATGGAGAAACGTTTTCTTCACATCCATCTGCTCAATTTCAAAATCAGATATAGCTGCTAAAGACAACAAAAATCTGATGGATGCTAGCTTTGCTACAAGGGAAAAATTCTCTCCATAATCAATTCCCTCAATTTGAGAAAAGCCCTTTGCAACCAGTCATGCCTTATACTTCTCAATACTGCCATCAAGAGATGTCTTCCTTTTGAATATCCACTTATAGCCAACGAGCTTTCGCCCTTTAGGCAATGGTAACAAATTCCAGGTATCATTCTTTTTCAAAGAATCCATTTCTTCATTCATGGCTCCCAGCCAAAACTTTGAATCAGCCATGTTGATTGCTTCTTTAATAGTCCTAGGTTCATCAGTGTTGGTAAATAAAGCATAGGCACAGTTTGAATCTAACATAGAGAAACCATACCTATCAAGTTGCTTTTTTTCTTGTGTAGATCTTCTTATAGGCTGAGGTTGTTCTTCATCATCAGAACTTCAAGAGTTGCTTGAGCTCTCCTCAATCTCAGGAACACCATGCAACTCTTCCCTTTCTAGAGTTTGGGGAATCTCAACTGCATCCTTCTTCTTGTCACTCTGATTTTTCCCAAATTTTTGATCACTTATTGAAGGTTTTAGCTCACGAAAAATCACGCTCTTGTTGTACAAAACCTTCTCAATATTAGGGTTCCAAAGCTTGTATCCTTTCACACCAACTCCATAGCCGATGAGAATACATTTGACAACCTTGTTATCCAATTTAGATCTCTTTTCATTTGGCACATAAACATATGCCTCAAAACCAAACACACGGACATGCCTCAGAGAGGGCTTCTTACCAGATCATGCTTCCAAAGGTGTCTTGTCAACAAGAGTTGAACAAGGAGATCTATTTATCAAATAACATGTTGTAGCCACAGCCTCAGCCCAAAACTTCTACTTCAGACTAGCACCACTCAACATACTCCTTACCTTTTCCCTCAGCGTCTTGTTCAACCTTTCAGCAACTCCATTTTGTTGTGGAGTGTAAGGCGTTGTCTTATGCCTTTTTATTCCATGATCAGTGCAATACCTTTCAAAATATGTAGAACAAAATTCACCACCATTGTCTGTCCTCAAACACTTAATTTTCCTTCCAGTCTGATTCTCAACCAAGGATTTAAATTCTTTAAACCGACTGAACACTTCTGATTTAATTTTAATGAAGTATACAAATGCCCTTCTCGAGTAGTCATCAATAAAAGAAACATAATATTTAGACTTCGATAACGAAAGAACATTAACTAGACCAAACACATCAAAATGAACATAATCTAGTATACCAGAAGATTTGTGAGGACTAGAATAAAAAGAAACACAGTATTGTTTTCCATAGATACAATGTTCACAAAAATTGAACTCGAGGTTACAATCATCAAGCCCTTCTACAAGATTTTTATTCTTCAATGTTTTTAAACCTTTCTCACCAATGTGACCAAGTCTATGATGCCATAGCATAGTATTCTTAGCTGGGATTTTTACTTCCATAGCATTTGCAGCCAAAGAAGAGTCTATCCATCTTGTATAGACTGCCAATACGAACACCCTTAGCCAGAACCATTGCACCTCTAGCCATTTTACACCCCTTACTTGAAAAAGAAACTTCTACACCAGCATCATTTAACTTACTGACAGAAAGAAGATTTCGAGCCAGACCTGGTATGTGAAGTACGCCACCAATACCTTTGACTCTCCCATCAGGAAACTGAATTTTGACTTTTGCTCTACCAACTATCTCCAATGTTGAATCACTTTCCAAGTATACCTTTCCACCGATATACTTCTAACCATTCTCTATTGGATGTCATGTGAAAAGAAGCACCTGAGTCAACCAGCCAAACATCATCTAATGCCTGAGTTGTTAAGGCTGCTTTAATGAAGGCATTCGCACCACTTTGAGAAGATTCATTGTCAAAAGTATTCTTCTTCTTCTTCTTCTTCTCCTTGTAGTCCTTCCTGATATGACCAGGTTGCCCTCAGTTCCAACATCTCACCTTGAACTTTTTATCAGGAGACTTTGATCTCCCTGCAGATTTGGATTTCGACTTCTTGTCTTTCTTCTTGCCTTTCTCCTTTGGTCTACCCTGAACAGCAAGAGCCTCTTTGGCCATCTCTGAATACTTCCTCCACATCTCTTTAGATAGAAATGAGGCAACAATGTCTTCTATCTTGAAAGAATTAGTAGTTCTTCCAATGGCCATCACAAGATGATCTCAACTGTTAGGTAATGAACACAACAGGAGCATGCAACGATCCTCCTCCTCAATATTTACACCTACAGATGCCAGCTGAGTGACACTCATATTAAACAAGTTCATATGGTCTGCAACAGATGCACCTTCATCCATATTCAAGGAGTACAACTTCTTCCTCAGGAATAACTTATTTACTAGAGACTTTCCCTAATAAATATCACCAAGCTTCCTCCATAATGAATCTGCAAACATATCCTCGTGAACATTCACGAGAATAGAATCGACTAGACTCAGTCTTATCAAACCTCTTGTTTTTCTATCAGCAAGATCCCAAGCTTCTTGCGTTGTACTTTGTGGCTTAGTTCTAGACACTACAATCCAGAGGTCTCTATCCACAAGCAAGTCTTCTATCTTGAGTTTCCATAACTCAAAGTTATTGCCATTGAATTTTTCAATATCTACCCTACCAGATGTACTCACCATATCAAACAGAAACAAGTTCAAACAATGCAAGACTCCCACTGAAACAGTATTAGCATAAAAAATTAGTCTTTCCTACAAGGATAACACAAATCACCAAGCTCTGATACCACTTGAAGGGAAAACGGGCATGGATCTAGAGACCCAACAGTGCAGAATACATTCCCTTAACACTAATACGAAAGAGGAGTAAAGCATAAACCAGTTTCAATAGCTTCACAAACTACTTAAGATGAATACATGCAAGTAAAATAAATATTACACCAAATTGAACATTCACAGTTTGACACAAGATATACGTGGGAAAACCTTTTTAGGTAGAAAACCCACCACACAAAGTCAAACTATTTGTATTACAGTAACATAATGGTTACATACAAATTACAGTCATCTCTGATCAGCTCACCACAGCAATACAAAATTCACTTGCTCTTGCAACATACAGTTCCAACTAACTTACCCATTCAATCCCGTACTCGACTTACAAAAGTCATACATTGCATTCAAAACTGTCAGACAACCGCCGATCACAAAGTTCACTTATCCCTAATCAAATCACACCAATGATCTACCCATGTCGATCTACCTACATCGAGCCACCCAGGTCATAACTGCCATTACCCAAATCGGCCTTTGTTTCGCCACCCTGAGCTAACCTACAATAACTGTTGCAATGACTTTGGCCTCTAGCTAATTATTGCAAGACACTGAGCCACATGTCTACATTCTAATCGATGTCGGCTTCTAACACCGAGTCCAACTCGGTCAACCCAGTCGCCGAGCTCACCGATCTCTCCACTTCCCTTACCACGCTACCGCGGAGCCTAGCTGACCAGCTCGCGGTATGGCAGTAAGCATACCGAGCTCACCAGCCAAGCCACCAAGCAGCCATCGCACTACCATTGCGGTCAAAAGACAAGACCGCGGTACAACGGTGACCGACCAAAGGGACCGCTGACGGTCTTACCGCGCTACCGCGGGGGCCAAGAGGCCACCCCGCGATAAAGTGATAATCATCAGCCTGACCCCTGGCGGTCTTACCGTAGCCACCGCGGTCAGCCCCTTGGCTTGCCGCGGTAAGGTGGTAACCGCCAGACAGAGGGGAGGCCCGATACCATGGCCACCACGATCAGTCTCTTGACTATCTGCGGTAACCGCTAGCCAGGCGTTGGTGGTCTTACCATGGCCACCGCGGTCAGTCACTTGACTGGCCACAGTACTGCGGTAACCGCCAACCAGTCGCTGGCAATCTTACTACAGCCACCGCGGTCAGTCACTTGACTAGCTGTGGTACTACGATAACCGCCAAGCTTGACACCACCAAAGTAAAATGAACAACACCGCGTCCACCACGGTGAGGAAGAAGACCATGCGTGGTAATGAGGTAACTGCCAGACCCTTCACCGTGGTACCGCCAAAACTGAAAGATGATCACCGCGGTATGGCGGTAAAAGAAGAAAACATGAATTTTTTGCCAGGTCTTATTTGACAAAGGTTCAAGCTAGTAATTGAGGCATCGTTTCTCAACATAAAGAACCTTTTCTTCCCATCTTTTCCTTTTTTCTTCGAAGCATGGGAGGCGAGAACATGAATATCTTCATTCTTTGAACTTTGACCAACGCCTCTAGCCACCAACCTTGACTTTTCTTGAATACAATCAGCCCTTAAGCTATCAAACTTAGGAATTTTGGATCTTGCACTAATTCCTTGAATGTAGGACTCCCATGATAATGGAATTCCATTGAGAGCAAGCATCGTCAAGTCTTTATTATAAACCACATGACCAATTGTAGAGAGTTGATCTCTCAATTCTGAAATCCTCATGAAATAGGCAATCACTGTTTCTCCTTTCACCATCTTCAAATAGTGTAGTTTTTGCTTTAGTGCAAGTGTCTGGCTCGATTTGTTGATTTCGTACATCTCCTCCAATTTTTGAACATATCCCTTGTCATCTTCAACTTGGAGACAGTCAGAACAATATGGTCTTTGATGGAATCAACCAACAACTTCAATGCCTTGATGTCTTTCTTCCTCCATTTCAACTTCCCTTCTTCCTCTTCTAGTTCGAGGACTTTTGTCTCCACAAACTCATCCAAATAATTCTCTTCCAAAGTAAGCATGATTCTAAACCTCCATGAAGTATAGTTGGATGATCCCTCGATTCTATCTTCAACCTTCAAACCGTACACCATTTTGACTAAGGTAGAGATAGACAAATAAATATCAAGAAGAGAATAGAGTATCACTGTAAGAACAATTTTGATCATGATCTCCTCAAACCCACTCTGATACCATGTTAGATTTAGGATCAAAAATGAAAGTAATCATAAAATGTAACATATAAGGCAATTAACACAGCAAGATACCCTGGGAAAACCCTCCAACCCAAGGGAGAAAAAACTAGCCAATATGTCTCTTATATATTGATTTACAAAGAGCAGAAATTTGCTTACAACTCAGGCCAACACAATGTCGAATTTGATACAATGAATAATTCACACCTCTCCGAGATGCAAACACAAACTGAATAAGTCAAATTGTTGATACAAATGATAATTTGTTGCTCAGATTAAACTCCTCTACATAAATGCAAATTTCTCCTTCAATAAATCACTGAATGAAATTGATTATACTTTGTGTGATCTTCCTTTCATATATAGGCGATTTCACAAGAGACACACCTCTTCACAAAGAGAGGTCGGCCTCTTTTGGAAACATGACTTTGTGTAGAGGCCTGATTATCTAGGAGTTGACCTTTAATAAATCAACATTAAATAAAATCACATTTAATTAGTTACATATAATGGTGATGAAGTCGGCCCCTTCATGAAATCATTATCTCAAATAAATATATATATATATATAATTGAATAGCTATCAACTACATTCAATTTTATCTTCTTCTTGTGTGCCTAGAAGTTGCTCATGCAACTGTCTTAAAATCAACACTAACAAGTGTTGATTCAGTTCCTTTGATGCTCGATAAACAGACTTAATACACTTCATCAGTTTCACACACTTTACTTCACATTCACACTATTCTTTGCATTTGAGTCACACTTCACATTCTATACCACTTCTTCTATCCCAAAAAATCCAATATATATATATATATATATATCTGATACATCTGCAAGCATCAATTAGGTTGAACTAATTAGATGCAATCTTTATTCACCAATAAAGGTTAATTATCAGCTCTAAGATATTACAAAACTTCTCCAAAAACAATTCATCTGACTAGCACGCTATATCATGTTGGCTTGGACCTAAGATAGGTCACTCATATATCTGCAACACAAATTAAACCATTATACCACCAACTATGTATTAGGTTGGACATGGATAGAACTAATAACAAAATGCAACACCAGACCAATTCCAACTCACCATATGATCATATGAGAACACATGATTATATACTTACAAGCCTCCAACATTCATAAACCATTTCCCAAAACCACAAACAATGATGATCACCACAGGGGAAATGTGGACCAAAAATACCAGACAAAAAATATCAGAGCATGTAAACTTGTTCTTCATACCAGTTTAGAGTACCATATCAAACTAACACCTTAACCAACATCGTGACATTAATGACAACACAGTGTCTAATCTTCTTCATTCTTCCAAAAATATTTGCTAGCATCAACAAAGGTCTTGGGCTCTACCTTTGAAAGTAAGCATAGATTCACGTGCTCACTTTCTCTTACAAGCCTTCTCCTAGTTTCCACACCTTCATTCTTATCTTGAATGATTTGATATGTTGAATGGTTCTTTTGAACATACTTTTCTAGAGTCTTAGGGGCCTTTTATAATCCTTGTTCCTTTTCTTCATTCTCTTATTCTTCTTATTCAATGTAGGGAGGTATATCAGATCCACAAACCTCAAGTTCTTGTGAGATCTCACACAAATCTTCATCAACCTTAACCTTTGTGCTTTCAATCTCATTTCACAATCTCTTGTTGTAGCCATGATAACTCTTTTTGAAACTAGTCTTTTACAAGAAAATTTGAGAAATATTTGCCCTACGTGCTCCCACATTAAATGCATTTTTTCTTGACACAAGTATATTTTTTCTCCCACATTAAATTTTTAGGAATTAAAATTTACTCTTAAATTTATGTGTTATGAAATAAACAATATTTTAAAAAAATGTTGTTTACTATAAAAAATTTATTAAAAAATACACAAAGAATTCACAATTTACTTCTAATTTTTAAAAATATATATTTATAATCTACACACAAACCTTCACAAAACAGTAGTTCAGAACATCTCCAAATTATTAAAAGTTTACTTCCTATAGGTTTCATAAGTTGAAATTTTGGTGAAAAATGTTGATTTCAAAATCCTACTTTGGCGAAAAAGTAGGACATAGTACTATGGGCTAACCCTAATTGATCTAATGACCTAAAAACCTTAAAAATAAGAGGGAAAAGACTTTTAAAGACCATTTGAAAATATTATCAAACGAAAATCCAAGCTTTTCCAACTAGGATCCCCTCGTCATGAATTCTAACTTACAAATACCTTGGGAAAATAAAGTATAACTTCACAATGCAAAAGAAATCACATTACAACATTAATTACAATTAAAGGCCTTAGTCTCCTTCATGGAATAAGGTCAAGACATTTCTAGGGATAAAATAATTAGATTTTTCTTAGGGGACTTCTAGTTTCTATTGGCCATAAAAATTAATTACATGCTTGACAAAATCCATTCATATGTCCAATATAATAGCTAAAGAAACTTGAATTCAAAATGCATACATAATCATAGACTATACAAAACCATGACTCACAAGGTGATCTTAATTAATTTTACATTGTAAATTGTATATCAATTCAATTCTAATATTACAACATAGGATAATATCTAACATACTATGCATAGATGACCCCTATTAACTCCAACTCAAATTAGGTTAACACAAATAATTCAAATCCTACTTGAAACTATATTTCAACTTCAAAAAAAGTCAATTAGAATGAGAAAATCTAAAAACTATTCATCACATAAAATCAAAATATACTTTTAACCATCAATTAATTAAATTATTCTAAAAATCATATGGAATCAAGCCAATTCTACACATGAAATAGATTTCTTTTATTCTCAATCACCAAGTTCATAAGTCCAAAACCTAATAATGTGAAATTGATCATGGAGTGTCAAAACAATAAGAGATCCATTGGCATAGTTGAACATAACAATATAGATTGGGCCTCACAAAAGTATTTAAAAAAGTTAAAATAATTTGTACTACATAGACCCTTCAATAATAAAAGTGTTTCAAGAGTCATGCATAATGCTAGGCCTCATAGTATTAATTTGCACTATAAGGGATCAACCCAAGAAATGAGTAAAATCATTATTCCAAAATAGCAAAAATTTATCCCAATTCCATGGTGAAAATATATCCATATTCACCATGTGAGTGTGAATTTTTCAAGGTCTTGGATCTTCATTGATAATCGTGGAGGGTTATAATAGGCCATCCCTTAAGTGTGAATGCTTAAAAAATAGCTAGTTTTCCTTATTTTGTACTATCATTACTAAATCAAATTTAAAACATCACACAATATAAATATGTAATAATTTGATGTATAAAAAATAATATAAGATATGTGGAATGAAAATGTACACAAAGAAACTAAAAATAGAATGTGTGCATTTAGTATGTGATTAATCTGATTGCATAAATGAGATTAGGAGACAACACATATCTAGTGAAATTTTGGACATTGTCAAATATTTCTTACATAGTGTATGTCGCTAATTTTAGTTGGGAAATACAACCCCTCTTAAGAAAATTTGTCTTTGTCTCCAACAAATCCATAAATTCTAGAATTTGTTTTCCTCTAATTCAGATTCTTTTTCTTTCTTGCAGAATATTGGCATTGACTCTTGACAATGAGACAATATTATATGAATTTGATGACAAGGGTGAACAAGTGTTTTATAGGAGATTTTTTTTGTGTTACTTATTAGGAGTATTCTAGCCTCCACAAAGCACTATTAGATAGATTAAAAGTGTGCAAAAATGATGGTCACTATATCAAACCTTAGCGAGAAAACTAGAAAAAAGAGTGTATGAGGATGTGATGGATACAAAGGGATATAAAAAATGGGCATAAGAGGATTTTCAAGTGAGGGAAAAGAGTCCAAGTTTTTCTTTGAGGGAAATAGAGTGATTTTGTAGATTAAGGGTTTATCTATGAATAGAGAAGTGGGTTACTAATGGATATCTAGTGATGGAATATAATAAAAATGTGTTAAATAGTCAAGGGGAATAAAAACCACCAAATATCCATGGCTTGGTAGCTCCAAGCAGTATCCACAACTTTATATCTTTGACAATCACCTTGTTTCCCTCTTTCTTTTATGATGATCCTATAATTTAACTTGTGTTAGAGGATGAATGATGATAAAAAAAATTATAATTTGTGTCTCATGAATGGTTAGAGGGAAAAAGAGGTTTGTAAACAATCCTATACTAATTTTTCAACAAAATGATCATGGAAAACATAGTATGTTCCAAGATAGGAAAGGTTAGGAAACTTGAATTTTCAAAATTTGACTATAGACACTACTACACATGGGAATAAGTTTTTTTGCATGGTGAAGAATCCAAGTTTTAGGGGTTATCTATCAAGAGGTTCCTCAAGATAGGACTACTTAACTTGTCATAGTTGTTAACCATTATTATTTCTATGTGATTCTCTTGTTACGAGTGTTCAATCCCCTAATATTCATGAGGAAATCTTAATTTCCCTCTAAGGGAGGGGCTTCCTCCCTTAGATTCAAGTAGGTAGTGATTAGTGCTAGGTTTTCCTCTAGACAAAGAACATTCTTTTTCTATTTGCTTATTGGTTTTTCTATCCCTCCTCCTAGAATCAATATTAGCCTTCAAAATCTTAGTCACAGATTGGCTAATGTATCTTACATTCATGCTTCCTAACTTTTCATACAATTTAAAATATATTTCTACACTCATTTTCTCTTCTACCTCCAAATTATCTACACTAGAAACTATCTCATTAAAAGGAACAAATATAACATGATTATGTACATACCTTCCAAGTTTTTGTATGTTCTAATTCAACCATTGTGGATAATTGGACTACGCCAAGAACCGATTTTTTGTTCTTTTAAACACATATTTGTTTCTAATTTTGGGGTTGATCCTTGGGTCAATATTTTTTTGAAATGTGATAAGTTACCACATTTTATTATAAATAATTTCTTCTCTTCAACCTCAATTGATTGCACCCATTCTCCATTAAGCGCGGTCAAGGTTAATGTCTTTGGAAAGTTTTTATTTTGTGACCATATAAAATCAAGAATATAGTTTTGAATTATTCACCAACCATTCCTCATCAAGTATAACAAGTTTCCAAGTTATTGCCAATAATGTAAAGTGTGTCCATTAACCAAAGTTCCTAGGAAGGTTTTCCACTTCATATTTTAGTGAATTAAATTTTAGAGACTAATTTTGAATAAATAAATTTAGGTTGGTGCCAACAAAGCAATCAATTAATGCATAATCACAAAGTAAGGAATTTTCATCAACAACCACTCGGACATCAAGTATAATTTTGGTAGATGTCGAACTATCCTCATCAATTGTTTGAGTAGCGGATACAGTCCTATTTGGTGTGCATGAAGGTGAAAGGCAAAATCATTAGAAGTGAGCCACTATAGTAAATATAATATATAATATTTATAATTTCAAAAGAAAAATATATATTATTGTATTTATGAATTTAAAAATATCATATCCTATAGTATATAGATGTAATTTTATGATGTCAATTATAAAAGTGGATTAATAATCTTAATGGAGTTCCTTATAAATAGTTCAAGGAGGTTACTTAAGAGTTATTTTATAATTTTATTTTTTAAAATCTATGTTGATTGTATTTTTGTTTTTATGTATACTCCTTAGATCACCCTCCTCACCTCACTATGCATCCCTCAAAAATTTTAAACTATAATGCACCTCAAAGCCTTATCCGTTGTTTAAAATTTGAAATTATAAAAAAATGAGAAAGCAATAGGAATTTTTTTATATTTAGGAAGGCATAACGGTCCTCCAAGTAATGAATTTTATAATTTTCTTCAAATTCATCATTCTTGGACCCAATACTCTACCATTTCTCTCATGTTCTCAATTTTTAAACTCTATAATGTAGAAGTTGTCAAAACCAACTTCAGAGTCCAAGAACACCTGCATGCAAAGGGATACCTATCATAAGGAAGAGAATGGATATAAAAGCAAGAGAGGGCTTGAAGCTCTAAAACATGAGAGATTGTATTATCAGAACAATAGAATGAAAAAATATACAATGAATCAATCCTTAAGAAAGGAGATCATGCACACCTAAAAGTAACCTTAATAGGTAGACATTTAATAATTAATATAATTATTAGATGTCACATTATGCAAACTAAAGAGAAATCTTAAGAGAGGAATAAAGGTAACTTAATTAACATAATTAAGTTAAAACCTTTACTCTAACACCCCCCTTAAGATGAGCTAAAGTGCAGCTACAAACATGTGCAAGAAAGAAAAATTAACTACAACGCATGAAAGTAAACAAGGGTCCCAACAACTAGGCCTGATCAGGTACCCGAATACAACCAAATTTCTGTAAAGTGGAGAAATAGAGAAAACCTCATGGGAAAAACTCTACTCCAAAAAGAGATGAAAAAATAAAGTACAAATGGAATGTCTCAAGAGACTCTCTCAAGAACATATGCAGATATACAATCAGCTACCCCCCCCATAAGAGAGAGTGGAGACTCCAAAGCCCCCCCAGAATGAAAGAACCCCTATGCCAATGATCAAACCAATGTGTCTCCTCGAAGGAAGAAACAAATCCAATGGTTGAGGAAGAGGAAATCCTTGGATGTGAGGTGAAAATGGAAGTCCTAGATGATGTTGATCAGAGAAGACGTGTCATGAATGCCTTCCATGTATGGTGGTTATGAGGTGTGAGAAATTCAACAAAAGAAGTGTTTTAAGCCATGTTTGGAGAGGTTTAATGAATGATTAATGTGAAGAGTTTCTGGTTTTCTGAAGTAAATGATAGAAAACAAGAAAAAAAACTCCCCCCACAATGCAAGAAACCAAACCCCAATAGTGTTTTTTTAGCAAAAAAGCAGGAAAAGGAAAAAAGGCTTCAGACTTAATCTTGTGTACTTGGTAATTTTTCTAGAAACAATAACAGAAGATTTGAATAGAGTGTGAGAAAAGCTTTCTGATGCCTATTATTTTTTGAGAAATGGAGCAAAAATGACCAAGTTATGCCCCTCAGAGTGCAAAAAGATCATCTTACCTTGACTACAAAAAAGGAAACCAAACTGCAAAATCAAAACAGGCTCGGAATCAGAATTTTGATGCCTATTTTCGTTCGAAAATCCGAGCTAAAACATGCAAGATCACCCGTTTGACTAAAGGTTACTCAAAAAGGCAAAAAAAAGTATTCACAGACCCCAGGGGTTAGAGTCTTCAGCCCCTAGTCACGTGGACGGCCAGGGGGCTGGTGGCTAGTTGTTGGGTGCTCAGCCCCAAGTTCTTCATATGACCACTAGTAGGGGCTTAAGCGGTCGGTGAGGCTGGGTTTCCAGGCTCCTGGTCCCCCATAGGACCTACTTTAAGCCCTCATGGGCTAGCACTTGGGAGGGCGGCGATGTGTGGGTGGCATAGGCCCTACTGGGCGATGCTTGGGTGGCCGCCCCTTTAGAACTGGCAACACAGTTTTTAAACTATGTTTTCTATTTTTATGCATTTTTCATCTCAAAAAACGTGCCTTAAGGCTGTATGGCCTTGGGGAATTTTTTTTTTCCTTTTCGGTCGACTGTGGCCAAATTGGACAAATTTTATATGAAAATAGGGGTTTTTGGATGCTCTGTACTCAATGGCGGGGTCCATTCTGTCCAAAAATGCCCAAAAATTTAGGCAACCCCCAAATCCATAGAAAATCAAACTAAAAACCTGTGAAATCTAGATCAAACCCTTGTAGCTCCAAATTCTTCAAAACAAGAACAGGCTACAGTAGGTCCATGCTCTGATACCATGTAGAAGTTGTCAAAACCAACTTCAGAGTCGAAGAACACCTGCATGCAAAGGGATACATGTCACAGGGAAGAGAATGGAGAAAAAAGCAAGAGAGGGTTTGAAGCTCTGAAAATATGAGAGATTGTATTATCAAAATAATAGAATGAAAAAATATACAATAGATCAATCCTTAAGAAAGGAGATCGTGTAAACCTAAAAGTAACCCTAATAGGTAGGCATTTAATAATTAATATAATTATTAAATGCCACATTATGTAAACTAAAGAGAAATCTTAAGAGACTCTAAAGGTAACTTAATTAACATAATTAAGTTAAAACCTTTACTCTAACATACAATTCTTTTTTTCTTCCTAGTGAAAATGCATATTTGCAACGATTTTTTGATTGATTGATGATTTGAGATTTTAGTAGATTAGTTCTCATTTTTAAAGATGGGTGTTGATGAAAGCATTGATACTGCTATATGTGTAGTGAGTATGGGTGTTGACCATCATATTTTTGAGATACTTGTGGATGAGGAGAAGATAAAGATTGATTCTTCTTATTCTCCATAACACCCAGTGGAAGAAATTGCAAATAGCAAGGGCCACTTGCTCCTGCTCAAATTGTGGTAGAGAGAGGAGGAAATTGTTGCTCACCACATTGAATCAAAACCAAAATAGTTTAGTATTGAGAGCATTAGAATTAGGATTTATAGTGGGAATGGGGGAGGGTTGGAGAGAGAAAGAGGTATAGAGGGAGATGGAGAGAGAGGGAGAAAAAGAGAGAGAGAGAGAGAGAGAGAGAGAGAGAGAGAGAGAGAGAGAGAGACATCCCCATACACCTCATATCACCCTCCTTGCCTCACTATGCATCCCTCAAAAAAAAAGAATTGTAATGTACCTCAAAGCATTATCCCTTATTTGAAATTTGAAATTATAAAAAAAGAGAAAGCAACGGGAATTTTTTTGTATTTAGGAAGTCATAATGGTCCTCCAAGTAATGAATTGTACAATTTTCTTCAAGTTAATCATCCTTGGACCCAATACTCTACCATATCTCTCACACTCTACAATTCCTTTTTCTGCCTTGTGAAAATACCCATTTGTAGAAATTTTTTGATTGATTAACGGTTTGAGATTTTAGTAGATTAGATCTTACTTCTTTAAGATGGGTGCTGATGAAGGTAGAGATATTGTTGTATGTGCAATGAGTATGGGTGTTGATCATCATATTTTTTAGAGCCTTGTAAATGAGGAGAAGATAAATATATATTATTCTTCTTCTCCACAACACCCACTGGAATAAATTGTAGATAGCAGGGGCCACTTCCTTTTGCTCAAATTATGATAGAGAGAGGAGGAAATTGTTGCTCACCACATTGAATCAATATAGTCTAGGATTGAGAGCATCAAATCAGAGATTGACAATGGGAATGAGGGAGGGGGGGAGAGAGAAAGAGGTATAGAGGGAGAGGGGGAGGGGGAGGGAGAGGGAGAGGGAGAGGGAGGGAGGTAGAAGGAGAGCGAGGTAGACAGAGAGAGAAGGAGGAGGAAGAGAGAGAGAAACTATCCAGTCTATTACATCATTGTTACCAACTCGCTAGTCCATTTCATGCTTCCCTCACATTACCTCTATCAAGAACTAATTCAATCCAAAATAATCTACCTCTTTTGCATCCTTCTCATTGGCCAACTCCACCACAGCCTTCCAAAGTCTCACAAAGTTTGGAATATGTTCTATCCCCTTCCTCAATACCTCACTATTCATTAAATCATCTTATTCTAGCCTTGTTGCTTGCATCCATAGATTCAAAAAAATTGGATTTCCCTTCACATCTTGTGCAATAACAGTCTTGGATTCACTTGCAAGGTGCCTTATTATAGGATCATTAGTATTAGTTATCTTGAGGAAGTTTTTATTTTTGAAACGCTCAAGGCGCTTCTCACTCTTTGGTGTGATTTGATCATACCCCTTGTCATAGTATTCAAGTGCATCATAAAGCACCAACTCCTCTAACTTGCCAACACTGTAGGTCAATTTGGAGAAACTAGTGAAGGGGATCTAATCAATCATGGTCCACTTAGGCTGGATGTCCATAGAGATCTTAAATACCACTACTTCCCTATGCTACATGTTATTCTTGTTCTGATCATAAAAATGATCTCATCGCTGCCACTCCTTCTCTGTCTCCCTCCTTTTGGCCTTTAATTCTTTATCTTTCCTCTAAGGGGGCTTCCCTTGATGCTAAAACCTCCACCTGGGACCAAAATTGGGCTTTGGAGGGGGCTTTCCATCCACCAAATGGAATGACTCTTCGTCAACCTCATCAAATGCAAAATCAAATACTAAATACTTTTGCTTGACCCTTGTATTAGGCCTAGCATTATAATTCCTCATCCAATTTTCCTCCCTCCCAACCTTTTCACCTTTTGATAAAGGTGCATAGTACACATTTTGCAACTAATTTTCTAGAAAACTAGAGCCTTCTGGAGGCCCCAAACCATCTGGATTGTCTACATCAATTGACACTTTTTTACTATGGTTGCAATGTTCCAACCATATCAAGAGCCAAATCCTGTGCACCATTTTTTGTATGTGGATTTTGTTCAAACAATGGAAGAATATTACAATCAACCAAAAACTTGTGAAGATGACCAACCACCATCTCTAGTGCCTTTTGCACATTAGATACATTCCCTTGAATTTCTTCAATTTTGGTCATCAAGCAAAGCACAAAATGACAAGTCATTTGACTTAGATGGCCCAATACTCTCTCCCACATCTTGGCCAACAATAACCTCCTCTACTTGGGAAACACTAGGCTCTTTCAACCCTTTGAATATTGTTTCACATGATGCCTCCTCTACCACACCATATTTTGTGTTTGGAGCCCTAACAGTTTCATCTCTTTTCGGTGCCCCACCAGCATCATCTTTTGTTTCCACACCACCATCTCTCTTGGGTATCACAAGCTCATCTTCATCAGGGTTTTATTTCTTTAGGACATCTATAGGGAAAGAAAATCTAGTTGTGAAGGCTACAGATAGTTCCAATTTGTTTGACACCTCCTTACCATTCTCTTTTGCACTCCCATCATCTTCTTCAACTTCAATGCCTACTACAAATTTGGGAGGTTCCTCACCATTATATGCCTTAGTGCTTTGCACTATAATATAGAGCTCATGAATTTTTCTCGATGGAGCAAGCAAATCTTTCATAGTATCTACTTCCTTGGAGTAAATGCTTCCAAACACTAAATGACAATAGACCTCCTGGACATCCACCTCTTGATTGGAAACATCCATGTCGTTTCCTCTTACCTCCTCGCTTGTCTCTATACCATTTTCCTGAGATTTATCCTCCTCCACACCAACAGGCTCCATATACACACCTCCACCACTTCGAGCAACATTATCCTCAAATAACATAATATCATCCAAAGCCTTACCAAGGACAAAATTATTAGACTCAATCACTTTTAATCTTTCATACATCTCTGGCAAGTTTTCACCGTTGTTGTTTTCATCATCAACTGCAATGTATTGCATAGACAATTCATCAAATTCCAATATGTCAGGAAATTTTTTAACAACTAACTCAACTTCATCATCTAGCCTACCGAAGAACCTTTTTCTTGCAGTCCGCACGTCACACAATGAAGGAGTTAGTGTGGACTGAACAACTCCCACTTCAACATCACTTTCTACTATATACAAGGTGCCTACTTTTTTGCCCATAGCAATTACCAAGACTTATTTTATTACTTTCCAACTATTGGATTCAAAAGTGACTTTACATCTTTGAGAAATCAACTATCCAGCTGAAATCATTTTTTTTTAAGATGAGGGATATATCTAACATCCCGCAACAGCCAAATATTTCAATTTTTAAATTTTTTAAAAACATCCCTTTTTCCAATAACATCACAAGATTTATCGTTTTCAAGAAAGACCTTACCGAAGTCACCACTTTGTAGGTTTTTGAAATACTCCTTGTATGGAGTGACATGAAACAATGCACCTGAATGAAGAACCCAAACATTTTTTGCTACATCTTTTGAGGCTGAAATAAGAACACCAATCTTTGCATTGACATCCTCTTCACATACCAAATTCACTTCATCTTCTTTTGGCTGATTTTCAGCCTTCTTTAAATACCGACAATTCTTCTTGATCTGGGCTTGCTTGCCACAATACCAGCAACCAACATATCTCTCTCTGGATTTTGAACTTCCTTCTGATTTCTTATGAGTTCTTTCATCAAACAACAATACTCCCACTTAAACTCGAATCTCTCATGCTAAATGATCAAGCACCATAGCTCTGATACCAATTGTTGAGTTTCAAGTGTAGATAGTTAATATCATAATAGCAATAGATAAATAGGGATAACTGACAACAACACAATAATAATTTATGTGGTTCACTGTAATGGCTACATCCACAAGAAAAGTAGGGAAAATAGCTCCAAAAACATGATTACAACTAAAAGGAATCTCATTATAGGAATCTCTTTAAGTTCAAGAATGGTTGCCCTTTATTCAACTGAAAGGAATCTTTGTTGTTAAAAATTGAAAATACTTCTAAAATACTGAAAATACTTTTAGAAATCCTAGTTAAAATGCTCTATGCTTTGCTTTGTATGCAAGCAGAAAGAAAGAACTGATCGAGAAAGGAAGAATAGAAGTCTTATAGAAGAGAAGCTTATTTCTTGACTGAAAGAAAAGACCGATGATGGACTCCAACTCTTAAACTCATAATAAAATTCAACAATGTTTGAACTGATTATCTTCTTCCTTGAAATCTTCTCCAAATTACATGATGAATTTCCTTTGGGTTGTACATTAGATAAAACATTGCAAAAAAGGCCTTAGAACTGCTCTTAATTGATTATTTATAGGCTAGAAACTTTTCTTAACTAATACTCCAACCATGTGGGGTCTTGAACTCAACTAGAACTATTGTATTTACAACAAATTTCCATCTTTTTAGGCCTCTAATTGTACCTTTTTTTTTCATGACCCAACTCATTGTCCTTCTATCTTCAAGGCGATTTATTGATATCACTACCTTGTCATATTTTTTGCTCTTTCACCTCTATATGCTATGTTCTTTCTAAGTCTTTAAGACTTCCTTTTCTCTACATCACTTCCATCTAATTTTCCTAGTACTATACCATATGTTTGTGAGCTTTCTATTGTTGATCTCAGGCCATCCTTACCTTGAATTTCATTGTTTTAAAGGTCTGAATCAATTATCATAACCTTATGAACTCCTCTTGAAACACTTTGTTTAGTCCATTAAATGATATTTTGGTGATTAGTATAACTACCCTTCATTTATGCAAGGTAATTGTGCTCACTACTTCATGGTATAATGACTATGTCTCTTTACGCCCATTACATTGACATTGTTGCATCCTTTCAATGCATTTTCATTGTCTTTTTACCATTAAAATATGATTTCCTTTATTTATGTATGCCTATTTAAGGCAAGGTTTTGTGCTAATATGCCATCTAGAAGTTTAATCAATCTTCCATTGTTCTTTAATCATGCTTGGCTACACTTGCACTTTTCTAGAGTAGACTACCCTTCAAACTTTGACTTGATGCATCTTCAATGGATTGTCCACATATTTTGATCAAAGGATTGTCCTCATTTTTATTTTCACATTTATGACTATGATAGACCCCCTTTAAATCTCCAACTTCTTTGCACAATACTTTTAGTTATGTCATACATATGAGGTACTGTGCATCCAGTGACTAACATAAGGATCTTTAGGATCTTCATGTGGATTTCTACAAGATTGTCATCATGGTAATAAATATTGTCCTCATTGACATAGATTTTAATATTTATCATGATGATGCATAAAATTCTATCCTCTATTCTTACACGATTATGATTGCATTATAATCCTCAAGCCTCTTTCCATTATCAAGGGTTATCTTATTAATAGGGATTGAAAACACTATTGTTTTATGGCTATTATGTCGGTCCTCTAAAAACCTCTATTTTTCATTGCTTGATAGGATTTCCCCATTAATTTCCCTGTGTAGGTCATTGTTGTTGATTTCCTCACCTTCCTTCAATTTGACAATTTTTTAATCAATTCAAACATTAAATTTAGTTGTTGACAGAATCGTACAAAAAGAAGCTTTAGAATAGAACCTTGTAAGAAACTAGCCCATGAAAAAACAATAATAATGATGAGCACTCATCATTCTTTCTTTCTATCTAGTTTTCACCCTTCTTCAGCCCCTCACAAAGATGGCCATTAACCCATTGTCTAGACATTTTGGCTTCACATCTCACAGTCTTAAAATGTCCTTATAATAGTGAATAGACACAATGTCAAAGGCTATCTTGGTTCTTTTTCTTGACATTGCTGCCTTGTATGACTATGATCCCTTTAGTTTTCATGACAATTTGATGTCCTTTTCAAGCTTTCATAGTGTATTGATTACTTAAATTTCATCTCCTAATCTCATGGCAGTCATCCTTAGTTACTAACAATCGCGTCATATATCTGCTCTCATTTTCATCCCTTTATCATGTGTATTTAGGACTGCCCATACAACTATTTTCCCTTTATATTTCATGTTTTACCTTTGAGTTTTATTTGTAGGGTGATATGCTACCTCATTTATAGAGTTAAACTCTTTTGAAAACTTTGCATTAAGGTTGTCCTTCTTTTGCTAGGTGATTGTCTTTTAATTATCCTTCAGTATCTAGTTGAGTATCTCTTTAAAAAAATTCCCTTTGCTAATATCATTGTATTTCCTATCCTTAGTGTCATTCATTGTTATGACTATCTTTCGTTTTCCTTATCTGATCCTCCATAATTGTAATAATTTTCTCTTCCTTGACTTGTTATGATACGACTATTCATAGAATGTCATAATTTTTCTTCATTTGAATCATCACCTTTTAATGTCACATGATCCAACCTTTTGCAAGAGTCCTAGGGGCTGCTTTTTTGAGGTTTTCCACTTCATTTTTGCTTTAGACAAGTATAAGCTACAAACTAAAATGGATGGAAGATTTAAAGGGACCAAAAAATGGAGATGATTTATTCCATTTACCAACTCTCTGGCTAAATAGAGACTTGAGCTAATATGATAAATATTACAACTGTGAGTATGGACAACAACACACTCCTTAAACAAGCATGACTGTCTAAACTACAAAACTTTTAGAATGCTTCCTGAATCAAAACCTACATTTTCAGATGAACTCTCTTCCCAATATGAGCCTCAATATTACCTATTTTTGTTTCCAATAGAGCTTCACATACAAATAGTGCATCTAGAAAACCAACTCCTTGATCAAAGAATATTGGAATATAAAAGACAAAAATGTGTCCTTTCATTGAAAAATTCTAAGAGAAGCCATATAGTGTGGGTGCATCACAACCTAATCAAATCCTCTGCATAGTTTTATTTAGTTCTTGATGCAATAGATGAAGAGTGAAAATGCATACCTAAAAACATGCATTTGAGTGCCTTGAACTAGCAAAAACTCCAAGTTATCTTTAGAAATAGTGATTACAACCACTCTAGCCATCATACAAAACCTTGAAACTATTATGTCAATGATGTTCACAAAGTTTGAAACCCTAAAATTTCCTTCTACATGAGATTTCTTCCAGATCTACCTTTTCCCTTTCAATCTTGGACTTGGTGCCTAGTTTCTTGAGGAACTCTCGCTTTTTCACTTAATTGCATGTAGATTTTGAGATGAGTTTTATGAAAAACCCTCTTTTAACAAGCATGCAAAAAAATTCCAGCCCCTTTTCAAGATGGTTCTAGATAAATAAAGGGGATTTAAACACCTTTAAACTCAATTTGAATGTAATAAAGTTATAGAACCATACTAGAACATTATACCCATTATTTATAAAAGGTGAAAACTTTGACCTCTTGAACCTATTGGCACATCGCAACAAAAAATGGTATAAACTACCATACCCCCCTTTAGTCCAAAAAAAATGCATGAATATTTCTTTGGAGGACTGAATGATAAAACTTAGGTGACATTTGAGACTCAAGGTTTAAAATATCTAAAATTTTGGTGACTTTCAGGGGTGTTTTCTTGCTAAAAATAAAGAACCAGTAGCCTTAGCATCTATTGGGAATAGGAGTCAATATATGACCTAAAAATATTGAGATCGGATCTTGACATAACTATTAGAAACATTGAACAAAAATAATCACCTTCTAACTAACCTAAAAATTTGTGCACCAACACTTTGGGAAAGTGGAAGAACTAGACTAAAAAATGTGCATAAACACTTATTGGAAATGGAATTGTATCCTACTATGATACAATTTTGAAATATCACCTCAATAACAAAGCATGAGATGAATCCCATCGACTGAAACTCCTCTCCTTCAAGATTTGACAAATGAAAGGAATGGTGTGGCTTGAATTTTGTGATCATGGAAGGACCAATCCACATAGCATCAAATTTGGTGTGCTTTCAATGTCTAATTTTTAGCTCATCCCATTCGAGAACAAGATCTCCTCCATTGAAAACTCTTGGGACTACCTTCTTGTCAAATGTCTTCTTCAATTGTGCTTGATGAATCTCTATATTTTGAAGCGCTTGTCTTCTTGTTTCTTCCAACTCCATCAACTTAGGAAGTCATACTTCCATTGGTTCTTGCTCCATCATTTCCAGCCCTTTGATCAAACTTAGAGTTGGTAACTCTATTGAAACAGGTAGCCGAGATTTTTTTCCATAAACAAGAGCATAAGGAGAATTACATGTAGACTTCTTAGGAGTAATTTTATCAACCCATAAGGCTAGTTGCAACTTGTTGTGCCAGTTTCTCTAATTGTCTTCAATGGTTCTTTTGATGATCCTAATCATTTTTTTGTTAGTAGACTCAACTTGTCCATGACCTTGTGGATAGTAATTGGACGAAGTGCTCAAAATGATATCATTTTCAACAACCCAATCAACTATTCTCATGCCTACAAAAGCTAATGTATTCTCTAAAATAATGGAATCGAGGGTACCAAACCTTGCTACTATGTCCTCATAGAAGTTTAAGACTATACTTTCATTTGCCCCCTTTAATGCTACAACCTTTGTCCATTTGGTGAAGTAATCAGTGGTTGTCAATATCCACTTGTGTCCTAGATTGGAAAGAGGGTTTATTGGTCCAATGAAATCAAGACCCCACTTCATGAATGACTTCTCTACTTGAATTGGATGCAATGGTAAGACTGCTAACCTCTTTTTTCTTACAAATATAGCACATTTTTGTATTTTATTTTCCATGTATAGGTATCCTTGTGAAAATTAGGCCAATAATAACCAAATATCATGATTTTAAGGGTTGTAGTTCATAGAGCAAAGTGGCCACCAGTTGCTCCATCATGGAATTCTTCAAACACTTTGTTAATCTGATTAGATTTTATGCATCATAATAAAACTCCATGAAAGTTCTTTCTACACAAGCCTCCATCCAAACTTACATATGGAATGGATTGAAGTCTGAAATACCTTCGTTTTACATTGTTTAGGCCTTGTGGACACTCACCAGTTTGGAGGTAATACATCATTTCTTGAATCCAACTTGAAGGATGAGTTGGTACAACATCTTGATCTTCATTATTTAACACAAGAAAAAACTCCTCTTCAATTTTTTTTTTCAACATTACTAGCTAGCTTCTCACACAATCCCTTACCTCTTATCAGCTTTGTCACTTTGATTTCTATGTCATATACCATGACTTTGGTTATCCAACTAGCCCCCTTATCATTTAAATCCTTACTCAAAAAAAAATATTTAACCATTGGATGAGAAACCATAAGATGTATCTTGTTATTTGAAATAAAATTCCTAATTTTTTTAAGGCTTCTAATGATACTAAAGCATTTTTTTCCACAAAAGTGTAACTTTTCTCATAACCTTCCAAACCTTGGCTGAAGAAGGCTATTGGCTACTCTATCCCATATTCATTTTGTTGCACCAACATAGTTGAGATGGTATCCATTCTCCCAAAGGCATACAGTGTGAAATATTTAGCAAAATTTGGATTTATAAGAGCAGGAGGAGTTGGGATGGCTTCTTTAATTTCCTCAAAACTCCTCTTGGGTTTTCTTGACTAGATGAAACTTCAATTTTTCTTCAACATAGTTGTTATATGCTTCAAGAGGGTTACAATGCTAGGTATAAAAATTCTAATAAAATTGAATCTTCCTAAGAGGATTTGTAAACCCTTTTTGTGAGAAGGTAAAGGTAAGGCTAAGATTGCACTTACTCTTTTAGGATCTATTGTAATACCTTTATTTGAAACTATGTGATGAAGCATTTTACCTTCATGGAAAACAAAGATGCACTTCTTAGGATTGAGAGAAACACCATATTCCCTAAAATTCTCAAATATTTTCCTTAAGTGATCAAAATTTTCATTAGCATCTTTTAAGAAATAAGTTATGTCATCAAGATAAACAAGTACACTCTAATCAATCTATTCTTCAATCCCACAGATTATTCAATCTATTTCTTCAATCACACCAATTAAGTAATCAAAATGCATAGACTATTCCCATCTAAATCCTCTTAACGGTTCTCAACCGTTGATCTGGATATTCTACTATGTAATCTAAATCATTTATTTAAAAACACAAAATCTATATAACAATCATCTTCATTCTATAAATATAATCAGAGAATCAAGATCATTTGCACAAGTAATACAGGAATCCTAATTGATATTTTGACAAAGTTTCACACATATTTTTGATGCACACGTTCTTCAAGCTTTTGCACGCACAATGGAGGCTTCATATTGAATTGAACAATCCAACATATGTCAATATGGATACACTTCAACATGGGATGGTAAAATTTTCTTTTTCTTTGAATTCATGTTGTTATCTTAGGATTTCATTTGTTGATTTCAATAGCTTAAAACTTCATTTCATGAGTAATGGGCATAGATCTTAGCTTTTCTTTGAATTATATTAACTTCAATTCTTACATTTGATTTGTGTTGACAACCATCAATTTACCCCTTACACATTTTGGCATGCCCAGTGGGACCACGATCCTTAGCACTAATTGTTTCATGAGCAAAATTTGAAGTTGCAGGTTCCGGAAGCGCACGGGAAAAATCTTCACATAGAAGCTACAAGAAATTCGTGCATTGGATTTCACGTTTTTCACACACTTGACCTTTTTCTGGCCACATCTGAATTTTTGTTGTGCTTTTGCAAAAATATAGAGGCACACTTGAGTTTTTAAGTCACTTTTCCTTTATGATAGAGGACACTTTTTACTTTTTTGTTCGCTTTTGATTTTTTGCAGAGGTTGCTTTTGACTTTTTGGTTCACTTTTTCTCTGTTGAGTTTTGTCCAAAAGTTGAATGTTAATTTTTTATTTCTAACACTAATGGGTACTTGATTTGAATGTTTGGCAAGTGCTAATGTTGTTTATGCGGGATTTACAGAAGTATAACTCGTGTTTATTAAAAAAAAATAACACATTTATTCCAAGGAAGACGAATGGTCAAAGAATTTTAAATTTTTAAAGCTTTCGTAGTTAGAAAATTTTAATTTGGTGCTTCAAGAGAATCCCACAAACAAACATTTTAATTTTGGTGCATCTAAAATGAATTTTTTGAAGTTTTTATAGTTAGAAAGCTTTAATTTAGTGCTTAAAAGGAACCCCACAAACAAACACTTCAATTTCGGTGCATCTAAAATGAAATTTTTAAAGCTTTTGTAGTTAGAGAATTTTAAATTGGTGCTTAAAAAGAAACCCACAAACAAACATTTCAATTTTGGTGCATCTAAAATGAATTTTTCGAAGCTTTTGTAGTTAGAAAACTTTAATTTGGTGCAATAAAAAGAACCCCACAAACAAACATTTTGATTTTGTTGCATCTAAAATGAATTTTTCAAAGCTTTCATAAATAGAAAATTTCAAATTGGTGCTTAAAAAGAACCATACAAAAGAACATTTCAATTTTTGTGCTCTAAAAAATGTTAAATTTTTATTGACCAACGCTTTCATTATTTTTTAAAAACGCACGATTTCTTTTGTTGACCATTAAGACAAGGATTTAGAAAAAAACACTTTTGGTTGGTGCTTAAAAATGAACAAATAAAATTCTTGTCTTTCACATTGTGATATCATTGTATGAAATCTAGAACATTTCACTTTGGTGAACATAAAAAGAACAATTGCTATCTTGTACACTCCTTTATTTTCATTTTATTTTACTGTATTTTTTATTTTTATTTTCTATTTTTGAGGCTTAAAATGAACATTGAGATGAAGTGTTATGATGAAGTGTATACCATGTATTTTGTGTTTGGAAAACTTGGTGACTTTCCTCTCCCCTCGCGCCTTTCAATGATCTTGGGTGACAAAACGTATCTTGAGTTTCACACCTTTTATTTCAAAGCATACCTTTAGAAGGGCTTGCCTCCCAACTTGTGAGGGAATGACCCAACTGGTATTTTTTTTTGTCCACTATATAAATATTTTTGGGTGTGAGGAAAGTTCTCACCCACCTGGTGTGAATGTTCTATATTGACGAAAGTCTCCTTTAGTATCTGTGTGATACATAAAAACTCGCAAGGGTTGGGAGGCCTATTAATTGAGTGAATCACTACATGTATAGACACCATTTATCCTGAAACATGACTAAGAATCAATGTTGTAGAAAACACCCCTTTTCAGCCAAAAACATTATCTGGAGTGGTGCATCAAAACTTTGATTTTAAGTAGTTACTTACCAAGTATGACTTATGGTTGAGCATAAAAAACTATCCATTCATTGCATGTAAAATCATCCCTTCGGGGCATAAGGTAAACCCATCTAGGAGTAAGTTTCTATCACTAGGGCATACATTGTCTTCACGAAATTGCCAAAATCTGTTTAGTTACTTTGAAAGCTCAAAATTTGTGCTTGAATTAAAAATAAACAAATCAAAACAATCACTTCACAATATAAAATAACAATAAAGTGCTAATGTACCCATTATTGTTCCAAAGTATAAATATCATAAGCCACATTGGATATCTCATAAATTTAATATTTTGCATCATGAAATAACATTTAATTTAAAGCATAAATCACTAGACCAAGATATAAATATACTTGTAAAATTCATGAAATAAAATGATTAATTAACAACCATACCCACACAAACGCAGAATGGACACGACAAGAACAATCCCTAAACCAACTACTGACATTGGCGGGGGTACTTTCTTACAAACTCCCTAACCACATCAAACCATTGGGTAGATAGGATGCACTCAAACCCAACAATGCAGGTGGAGTCAGCATCCGGTACCTACATTCCTGCATTACACAAAACGTCGAACAACATCTGCATAAGCATATAACTCATAACCAAACATATTGTGAAGGAGAGTTACGGTGAGGTAGGGCGCTCATAGATGAGTGATGCCACCCTGTCTCCTTCACCCAAACCAAAGATAGTAAACAGTATCTAAGCACCACATCATCAATATAACCCAAAAAGTAACATCATCTTAACATGATTATCTCACACATAATTTCATCTATCATAATCAAATGAGCATAACTGTCTGCCATGCCCAGCACATGGCAGAAAAGATGTCAAACAGAGTATCAAATATGCATCAAAACATAGCAAAAAAATCAAACTGAAGCAAACACACACACACACACACCAAAGCAGTAACAGAGTATTAGAACATGAGAGGCACTACATAAAAACCCATCAACTAGACAATATATGCCTCAAAACACTTCATATATTGATCCTTGTCAAAATATACAAAATCAACAAGGTGGGTCACATGGTTCTCTTCCCAATCAACAATACCAACAACAAGGTATGCCACAAGGTGACCTTTCAAATCAACAAGGTGGATCACATGGTCCTCTTCCCAATCAATAGTAGCAACAACAAGGTATTCCATAAGGTAACCTTTCAACTCAACAAGGTGGGTCATATGGTCCCCTTCCCAATCAATAGTACCAACAACAATGTATGCCATAGGGTAACATTTCCAATCAACAAGGTGGGTCACATGGTCCCATTCCTAATCAAAAGTAACAACAATAAGGTGTACCATAGGGTAACCTTTCCAATCAACAAGGTGGGTCACATGGACCCCTTCCCAATCAACAATTCCAACAATAAGGTATCCCACCAATGCACTATCAGGAAAACCTTCAAAATGTGTCATCCCAACAACAAGGTATCTCACCAATGCATTATTAGGGAAACCTTCAACATACCTCAACCCAACAACAAAATGTTTCACATGGTACCCTTCCTGATTCGTCCCATCAACAAGGTATCCCACAACTGCACCACCAAGGAAACCTTCAATATGTGTCGTCCTAACAACAAGGTATCTTGCTAACACACCACTAGGGAAACATTCAGTATGTTTCATCCCAAAAATAAGGTATCCTACTAATGCACCACCAAGGAAACCTTCAGTATGTGTCATCCCAATAACAAGGTATCCCACCAATGCACCCCTAGGGAAACTTCAGTACATTTCACCCCCAGCAACAAGGTATCCTACCAACACACCACCAGGGAAAATTCAATACAGTTCATCCCAACAACAAGGAGCTAACCCTCCTTCCATCCATCAACGAGCTAACCCTCATTCCATTTAATAAGGAGCTAACCCTCCTTACATTCAACAAGGAGCTAACCCTCCTTACACTCAACAAGGAGCTAATCCTCCTTCCACCCAACACGATTACTAGGGTCCGTACCTCCACAATACCCAACCTATGATCAAATAAGCATATTAGGACAATAAGGCTACTACACGTAGGATCCTCAAACATACATACCAAAAATAGAAATGGAAATGAAACTATAAGCAATGGATCAAAGAATATCAGACATGTAGGTAGGAAAACCAAAGAAGAATTATACCCTTTCGGATATATGTCCTTCTCCTTTTGATCATTCCATTACTATGCTACCCTTTCCAAAAAACTTTGAAATACCAAATTTTGATAAGTACACAAGAAAGGAAGATCTAGTAGAGCACGTATGTGACCTTTCGGTATCTTGTATGAAAGTAAAAAATAATAAATCCTACCTCATGAGACTATTTCTATGCATCCTTATGGGTCATGCTATAGAATGGTTCTCTCATCTATCACCAAGAATAAAAATATTTAATGAACTGACTACCAAGTTCATAAACCATTTCTCATTCAATATAGAATAATATGTCACCGTCACAGAGCTATACAAGATTAAACAGATTCAAGGAGAATCCTTCACTTCCTACCTACTAAGATGGAGACACAAAGCTAGTAGATGTAAGAGGCCTATTCCCGACAAGGAACTGGTAGACATCTTCATTTCCAATGTCCAAGAAAAGGTTAACTATCAGCTTACCATGTTATGTCCCACAAAATTTGAAGAAACCATTGAAAAGGGACTACACATCAAATGATCTCTCATCGTAAGGGTGGTCATTAAACTAAACAATCCAAACATCAATCCCTCTATCTCAAATGATGGACTTAATATTTGGGCCAAAAATAAGAATGCCACCAGCGATGGGGTAGTTGATGCTAGAATGGTATGGAATGGGAAAAACCCTAATGTACCACAAAACAAACTGTCAGTTGCACAAATGAGCTACACTCTTAATACACAAATCAATCAACTTAGTTATCCTCAAAACACTCAAGTGGTTAACCAACAAAAAATTCAAGGAGAACAACAAAGATAGTACGATCAACCAAGAAGGAAGTTCAATGTATTAGGAGAGCCAATTGAGACAATCATGCATAAACTAGTGCAACAAAACCTCATCAAGGTCAATGATCGCCCAAATTATGAGGAGTCAAGCTTTAAAACTCCATGGTACAACAAGAAGGATTTATGTGAGTTTCACAAAATCAAAGGACATACAAAATAAGCTACATGAGACTCAAGCACATAATACAAGATTTGATCAAGAAAGGAGAAGTGGATGTCAAAGATCAGCTAGGAAACAAACTCTAGATATACACAAATCCAATTCTAAAATGTGCTAAGAGGAATGAAAAAGGAAAGAACCAAGACTATCACAATGCTAACTACACTTATGGCGACGTGGTTCTAGGTACCCTCTCTCAAGCAGATGTCACTAGGGTGAATGTAGTGAATATACGAGGTATGGAAACTAAATGTAATGTAAAGAGGGAGAGTTACAATACAAGGAGCCCCACCTAAACCTCCAACTAATTCATCAAATGACTACAGTATTGTGGAAAAACTAAATAAGACTCTTGCCTTGATCTCAATCTTAGAACTGCTAAAACTATCACCAGCACATAGGCAAATACTCGAAAAAGTATTGGAAACATAAGTCCCTAACAAACTCAATCCTAATCAATTCCAATCCATGGTTGGAAATATCACAACCAATCATCATTTAGTTTTCTATTAAAAAGACCTTCCCTAGAATTCATTCCTCAACCAAGCCCTCTACATAGAGGTTGGTGTTCATAAGCATATGGTCAAATTATTGTTGATAGATAATGATGCAATTATAAACATCTATACTTTAAAATTTGTGAAATAATTGGGCTATTCTAATGATGTGATAGACAAAGGAAAGAGAATTACTATAAGGGCCTATGATGAGCTTGAAAGGAATTCATAAAGGACAATTAGGCCACCATAAGATGAGACACTATATATTAAATAGACAAGTAAAGTTTATTTCAAAGGTAGATCCATTATGTACCTATTAGAAAAATTAGCTTTGACAGGTAGAATACCTAAATGGGTAATGATTCTGAGTGAGTTCAGCATAGAATACATAGCCAAAAAATCCATCAAAGGAAAAATAATAGCAAATCAGCTGGTAGAGGCACCAATAGAAGATCACCAACCTCTCAAAGTAGACTTCCCAGATGAAAGTATATTGCTGAAAGAACAAACAAGCCATTAGACTAATGGATTCCACACTCAACATGGCTCTGGAGTAGGTATCCTATTTCTCACACCACAAGGAGATAGTATACCTAAGGCATACCAAATTTTCTTCCCCTGCACAAATAATATCTTAGAGTACAAAGCCCTAATTATAGGACTCAAGATGGCTATTGAATGGAGGATTAAAGAACTACAAGTCTTTGGAGACTCTCAAATAGTGATCAGATAAGTAAATGATGAGTACAAAACAAAAGATGACAAGTTGATGTCATACAAAAGGATGGTGGATAACTTCAAGGAGTATTTTTTAAACATAACATTTGAGAAGATTCCTAGGATCAACAATAGAATATCCGATGCCATGGCAATAATAGGTTCGCTTCTTGATATTTCGTAAAACATTCCTAAATATGAATTCTTGGTGGAGCAATTACTCATATCAACATTCGATTTCCTAGAATTAGAACTAGTGTGTGTGTTGTTGTTGGTCCTAATTCACCATGGTACCAAGACACATTTGATTACATCCATCACAGTATCATACCACTTGACTTAACAACAACCCAAAAGAAGACCTTCACCCGTAGGAACTCCTGATTCACAATCCTAGGAGATACTCTATAACAGAGAAAACTGTAAGAAACCCCCCCTTGGCGAAGGTGTAAAATCCTAGCAAATCTTGTATACTTCCTGATAAAAATATTAATTTTATTGGTGAATTTTTCATTTTTTCTAGAAAAAAAAAAATCCCAATTGGCGAATCTTTTATACTCCCTAGAAGTCTGTGGAAAATCGTGGCGAATTGAGTTTTTTTTTAAATGAATGAAATATTTTTCATTGGCGATTAAAACCTTTTTTCAAACCATTTTTTTTTTCCATTGGCTTATTAATCCTATTTTCAAAACAGAAAAAAATAAAAAATTATTGGCGATTAAAACCTCTTTTCAAAGCAAAAAAAATATTTTCATTGGCAAATTAAACATAATCTCAAACTAATAAAAAAATTCAGTGGTGAAATAAATGGATATGCCAATAAAAATCATACTATGGTTGGCGAAATTATCAAATTCTAGGACAAATTTTCCGCACATTCAAATTCCTTCATAAAGAGTTTGGAATGCGGACAAGTGTCAACACATTTATTATGTATGAAGACAAATGTCAGTGCAAATTAATATAATCCATGACCATTTGATGAAATTTTGATGGACGACTGTAGTTGCATTCCAGAAGCATATCTCTGAAGCACTAGACTTGTGAATTGAAACCTTTGGAATAACACTAGAATTGTTAGATTTTTAGAAATCAATGGTTAAATAGTGTTAAAGCATGCGCTACTAAAGGAGCCTTTTAAGCACATTTATTTTATAGTTAAATAGATGCTATATAGGGAAACACCATGTATTAATCAATGTTACCCGTCCAATTTTCACTTGAAAAATTAAAATTTTCCCTATTAAATGAGTTTTTGATGACATTGCAACTTCCGTAAGTTTTATAAGATAGCTGCGGCCCTGCCAAATTTCCTAACCAAGTCACTAAGCTCTAAAGTTTGAAACTTGCTCGACCGCTCAACCTATCTGTAACTTTGAAGTCTTATCCAATGATGTTCCATGTAGTCAGAATATCAAAGGTTCTTAAAACTTTAGAACTCTTGATAGATGGTTATAGAGTTCTATTTCTCAGCGATCGGGAAACCTCGGTGGGATGCACAACTTTCAAAGTTTCAACTCATTTAATGAATTGTACGGTACCATTAAGGGATGTCTTCTCAAATGCTTTGAAACACCAACTTCAGGTTTAATATAATTTTTTAAGTCCTATGAAAGGATAACTCTTAAATAAGGAGGTTGGTGAAACAAATTCAGTAGCAGATTGGCATTTTTTTCTTGGAAGATAAATGGCCACTTGTTGCCGCTGAAGTTAAGTGAGCCTGCATACGAGGGAAGGTGGCAACATTTTCAACTCTAGAGTTTCCTCAAAATGGCACTTCTTAGAAATGTCAGGGAATGGGAAGATGAACCTGTGCCCGCCATGCAATCAGATTTGAATTGGCCTAAAGAAGAGCAACTCAATATCATTTCACAGTTGCGTTCAGTGGCGTGGAAAGAGAAAAGCAGCTATCCTGAGTACAACATGCTAATTTTCATTTTAGAAGAAGAAGAACATGTTGAATTTCACAATTTAGTTATGGAAATGCAGTTAAAACTGTACAGAGTCCCGACACCTCCAATGGTTTAACATCATGCATAAAACCTTTTGTGACACGTAATGATAAGGGGGGGTAGTTACAACTTTTGAGCACTTTTTGATTATACAGGGTGTGGGATCTGTGAATCCATATTTTTGGCATTGGAGAGATAAACGAATATATTTATAAATTTGTGTATTTATTAATGCTTCCTTTTAATTATGAATGAATTGTGTTTCTTCAGTGCTTTATGATTATTCTTCAAATTTTATCTGTTAGGTCAGAATTCGTATATTTTCATCTTTGAGACTTTGTGTTCACTGTTTAGATTAATTCATTTGTTAAAAGATAAAATATCTCTTTTCTTTACTTATTTCACGCATGTGAATGTGAGACAAATAGACTTTGTGTCGTTTGTTTTAAAATATCTCACATCTACTTTCATGGTTAAAGTGACAAATCTGTACACCAACAATCAAAAAGAGTTTTTACATTCCTTCATTTACATAAACATTACAGACCCAAATATTGAACAAATTGACATGGAAACTTATACAGACTACAAACACACCATCACAAACCAAAATGACCTTCCACAGATACCAGATTATGCATTGTTGCAGCCAGCCTCGTTGGTCTTCTTAGCTTTGATTGTATTCAAAATCACTAGACAATCACCACCGCAGTACTATGGGTAGGATGGTTTGCTCATTCCTCCCAACTCCTGGTGTCATTCGCTACCCATTCTTCACCACTGCCCAGGTCCCAATCCTCCTCATCTGAATACCACCTTTCAATCTCCCCCCACTGGTTTTTGAGAGCTGCATGGTCAAGAGATCACACTAGGGGATACTTTGGTACCGACCATTCATTCCCATGAGCCTTGTAGTAGTGTAGTAGTAGAGGGGTCATTGAATTGCCATCAATGTTGTCCAGTGCCACATCAATATTTTGCAACATAGAGTGTTGAAAAATCATTTGGCGTAGCTTCTTCCCCCAAGCTTTCAATACACCCATGCACACGAGCATTGCCAAAAACATGGCATGTATTTCTGAATTTCCCCTGAGATTGTGGGTAGCCAATAGAATTTTTGGGCCCAAAACACCCTTCAACGCTTGGAGAACTAGTGGGTGCTTGGACACGATTATCCCTTTCAATCGTTTGTCAATGATTTCACCATGGAAGTGATATGTTGCTTTGTGGAATTTAGAAACAGAGGAGTCTCCATTTCCCCTTAGTGTTTCTCAAGAGCGTTAAGCTAATTTGAGAAAAATGAGCACAAGAACCACTATTTGTAGCAAAATATCCCACAACCTTATGGAGACCATACCAAGATTCAAATTTCAAGTGGTGAATTAAATGTTTGTTTTAAAAGAGGGACCGCCTAGGAAGAACATAGGACCAGGGCTTAAAAAATTAAGAACGTTTTACACAAAGGATGTAAAGGCCAAACAAGGCTCAATTATCAACCTTATAAAATAATTTATAATAGTGTGAAGGATATTCCATATCTATAGCCAAATGTCAGTGCAAATCAATATAACCATGACCGTTCGATGAATTTTCGATGGACAACTCTAGTTGCATTCTAGAAGTAAATCTCTGAAGCACTAGACTTGTGAATTGAAACCTCCAGAATAACACTAGAACCGTTAGATGTGGACATGTAGCGAGATCAAGGCTCATTCTTTCTTTTCAATGCCTTGATGTTATACATTTCATTCAATTGAAATTCTCAATCTTTTTGAAGTGTGGTAGTCATACTATTGGCGGAGATTAAATACATATGAACATCCGAAGCAATTTATTGGACAACTCATAGCTTTAATGAAACAAGATTTGTAATGATTTCATATCGTTTAAGTGGCACTGGTGATTTTGACAACTTGTCAACTTGAGGTACAATTGGCATGTAGCTAGATGTCAATCAAATTAAACAATTTAATTGTATATGTAAGCATTAAGTTACTTTTTTGGTTTGCATGAATCATGATTATCATTATACCCAACCTCACACACACGACGACACGATTCACAAGTAAATAGGGACTAGGCTGGTAGCGGCACCGGTGGCCCATAAGGATAGTGATAGTGGATAGTATGATAAGGATTTTCATTTTCTAGGGTTAATAAGGATTCGTGAGGAAGATGATGTGGTATTGTTGGGGATACTGTAAATTCTCCTGCCTCTAGTTCAAATAAATTATTTAAAGAAGTTTGAATAAATTATTTAGATAAGTTTAAATAAATTATTTAGATAAGTTTAAATAAATCATTTAAATAATAGTAGGAATGAGTTTAAATAAATTATATAAATAAGTTCAAATACATTATTTAAATAAGTTTAAACAAATTATTAAATAATTTCAAATACATTATTTAAATAATTTCAAATTAATTATTTAAATAATTTCAAATTAATTATTTAATAAGTTCAAATAAATTAAGGTTGCTCTCCCCCACATTGATGTTAGGGTCCTTGTCTCACTGAATCCTAGGGTAGAAATACCGGACATCCTCAAGCTTAATTTGGAATTTGGATGCTTTGATTTTCCCCTTGAAATCCTCAAAGGTTTAAACTCTTGCTTCTTGCGTCGAAAGGAAGGACACATACGAAAATATTGTCCCCTGATCAGGAAAAACACTCCTCCAGTAAAACCTAATACTGTTAACCTTGGTCATGAACTGTTGAAGAAGTAGCCTAAGAACCGACCACCTAAAGAAGAGAGGCCTCGGGAGGTGGATGGCACTGGTCATCTAGTAAATAGACTGGGCCCAAACCCGGAACATGACTCCAAGGGAAGTGAAGGAAAGGGATCCCCTCAGACGAGGGAACCTTTGAACTCCAAAAAATTGAAAAACATTGAGGATGGCACAACCAAATTGTGCTTAAATTGAAAAACTGCAAACAGTGGGCCAGTTAACACAAGGTCCATTAGTAAGAACGAAACCGAGGTGGGGGTGGGTCATACCACAAACCTAGAAAACCCTTGCGAGCAATCTTGGGATGACAACCTCACCGAGGTTGAATCTTTACTCGAGAATGCACTCTCTGATGCCTCCTCCCAATCCTCTGAGGATTCTATGGAGGATTCCTCTGAAAATATGAAATTTGATGAGGATTTGCAAGATGGGGTCTCGATTTAGGGACCCTCAAGAGACAAAGTTGGCAATGATGAGAAAGTATGGAAGAATGCCCAACAGCTTATACTGGAAAAGCTAATGAACTCAGGTGTTGTGGGAGGTTGCACCGGCAGGGTCAGCCCTGGTAAACAATCAACCATTGCTTTAGAGGTTATCTTTGATTGTATGTTGCTCCAAGGGAGCCCAACCAAAGGGAAACACATTGTCTCTACCTTTGAGGCCAAGACCCTACACACCGACACTCTTTTTTGCTCCAACGATGGACTGCTAGGAGAACATGCTACTAATACTCCTCCATTGTCCACCAATGGGCTTGAGGAGGGTATGGGTGTGTCAGAATTTGATGGTAGAGGTGGAAACCACAAAGAGACTTCCAAGGAAGAACATGACAGCTTGCCTAAACCAGGAACTTTGAAGGTTGCCTCAGCCTCGGGGACAAATGAGATTGTGGTCAATCCATTAGGTAAAAGAAGAGTGGTCAGGACAAGAAAGGAGCAAGGGGCCTTAATCCCAACTGAGAAAGGCAACCTGAAGACTCTATCGCAAGCCAAGAGAAAAAAACTAAGTGTTATTATTCAAAGCCCAACACCTAAAAGGATGGAGGAAGAGAATAAAGTCCCCAAATGCTTTGAGGCTTATAAGCCTAACAAGGATTCAACCCCCCCAAATGTTCAGGATGGCCATTAACCTCATCTCTTGGAATGTGAGGGGGCTTGAATCCCCTGATAGAAATCATGTAGTATGAAGATTTTTGGGGCAGTGCAAAGAGAAAGATATAATCCTTTTGCAAGAGCTCAAGTCAACCGAATTCACTTTGAAATCTAACCTCTGCTGCATTTGGAGGGATTCCTCCTACTTCACCACCTTACATGACTGAGGTAAGGGTGGTGTTGCCATCCTAATTGCTAACAAATGGAAGAACTCAATATCAAATTCTAGGGTCTCCCCATGCAACAAGGTTGTCTAGATCAGCTTAAGATTGGAAGATCAAACTGTGGGAATCTGCTCAATCTATTCCCCTAATGAATATAGTGAAAGGGTAAAACTCTGGAAGTGGTTGAGCAACTTGGACAACATACTCTAGATAATCAGGGGAGACTTTAACATGATTGAAAACAAGGAGGACAAAAATGGTGGAACTAACATAGATTGGAAAGGAAATGATAAATGTTTTTGGACAAAAATGAAGACCAAGCTAAAATTGGTTGATCCAATCACTAGGTAAAAAAAGGACTACCCAAGTATCTGGTTCACATGGTGCAACTACCATAAAGGTAACATAAGGATTTATTTCCGCTTGGACATATTCTACTCAAATGAAGACTTATTCTTAGCGGACACATTGGAAAGTGGTTGAAAAGTTGAATTCCATCCTTATACTTTGTTTGATCACCATCCAATAAAAGCAAGGTTTTTGCTGAAGTCCGAAGGTAGAAATACAAGAAGAAGAGGGGGAGGCTTCATTCTCAACACAACCCTACTGAAGGATGGTGATTGTGTAGACACCATTGGGGCCCTCAAAAAAATCAATCAGGGATTGTATAAGGCCTAAGTGCCTTGGAAATATGGGAATTAAATGCCAAAGGGTGGAAATCCTTATTTCAAATGATTGAAAAAAAGAAGGCCCTTGATAGAAGAACAGAGGAAGGTTTGCTACAAGAAGATCTCCTACAAACAAAAAGTTGTATACAAAAATCCCTAGAGGATGTGAACCTTGAAAAAAGGCTTAGGGCAGCTAAGGGTGCGCTAAGGAGAATCCAAGGATTAAAAGTGAGATCCAAAATTAATTGGATGCAAAATGGGGGAAAAGGCTCAAATTTTTTCTTCAAATTCCTAAAAGAAAAGAACATAAAAGAACACATAGAACAAAAATAGTTGGAAGGGAAAACCTTCACAGAACTAGAATTAATAAAAGACCAGTTCTACACCTTTTATAAGAAATTATTCACCTCAGACTACAGGAGGGAAGGCTATAAAACTGCAAGAAACATGATAAAAGACACTATCCCAAAAAAGATCTCAACATTAGAAGCACAAGGGCTAGGCAAGGAGATCAGAAAGGAGGAAATTGAACAAGCAATCAACTCAATGCAGAATAATAAGTCCCCAGGTGCAAATGGACTCCCGGTTGAGTTCTTCAAAACCTTTAGTGAATGGATCTCAAATGATCTATATGAAGTTTATAAAGAAGCTTTAGCAAAAGGAACATTGGGGAAAAACATCAACAGGGGCATAATAAAGATAATTCCTAAAGAAGGGGACAAAACTCAAATAAAGAATTGGAGGCCAATAAATCTATTGAACATCTCATACAAAATCCTTGCAAAGGTCTTGGCTAAAAGATTGGTGAATATTCTACCAAGATTCATAAGCAGCACTCAGACAGGGTTCATTAAAGGAAGATATATATTTGAAAATGTAATCACTAGCTGGGAAGCCATGGAGTGGGAAAAAACAAATGGGCAAGAGGTAACTATGGTACTACTAGAATTCAAAAAAGTATATGACCGAATTGAGTGGGGGTTTATTAAGCTAATTATGAGCACCTTCAAGTTCCCAAAAGCCTTCTACAATATGGTGGAAACTCTCTTCAAGGATGCAGTGGCCCAAGTTGACATTAATGGGAATCTCTCATAGGAAATAAACTTTGAAAGATCTATAAGGCAAGGCTGCCCCCTAGCCCCTGCCCTATTTGTGATAGCCTCTGAGGCATTGCACTTTATTCTAACAATGAACATTGATTCCCTAAGGATAAAAGGTATCACTTTTCCTAACCAAGAAACCCTCCTTAACATTCAATTTGTAGATGATACTACTCTTTTCCCACTACTAGAGGAAAACAATATGGTGAACCTCATGAAAAAGATGGATATTTTCTATGATGCTTCGCGAGCAAAGGTTTCCACTAAAAAATTCGTCATGCTAGTCTAGAAAGAGGAACCCCCAGACTGGCTGACTAAATATGATATGCAATGGGGTCGCCCTCAAAAATAAGTCAGGTACCTTGGTATTTTGTTCTCTATCAACCCCAACCTAAGAGAAATGTGGCTTTGGATACATGCAAAAATTGATAAGAAAATCAGTAATTGGACTAAGCAGCCCCTATCCTTGGTAGGAAGGGTATAGGTTTGCCAAAAAATTCTTGCCTCATATAGTATCTACTATGCATATGTCTAGATGTTCAACAACTACCAAGTTGATAAAATCCAAAAAAAGATCAGAAGTTTCCTTTGGTCTGATGGGAAAGGAAAGAGGAAAAAACATGTTGTGAGCTGGGACTGGTGCTACCTAAGCAAGGTTGATGGCAGGTTGGGGTTGAAAGACCTAAGGCTGCAAGGTATCACACTAGCATCCAAGTGGATATCAATGGCTCTAGAGGGAGATGAGCCTTGGAAAATATTGATCAGAATCAAAATTGAAAGGGGAGCTCCCAAGCATGCCAAAACATGGAAAGGGCTCCCCCTAAGCGATCACATTTGCTACAATCAACCAATAGTCCTTGCAGGGTCTGTGGTTTTTAAGAACCTATGGAAGGCTTGGGGGCTCAACAAAAAGCATATTCATAACTCACAAGCCTTCTCAAATAATACTATGTCCACACAAAGATCAATCTAGTAGAACCTTTGCCACAATGATAAGCCCCTAGCACTGAAACAGGGTAGATTGGCCAAGGATTGTGCAAATAAATGAATTAAATATATTGCAGACATTATGAACCAAGATGGCCTGATAAGTTGGAATATGCTCAGTAATGAGTACCAGCTACCTAAATCCAATTGGAGAACTTATTATGTGATGAAGGAGGCCTATAAGGAAATTGATGTGAACAAAAATCATGAGGTTGATTCTGATCAGTACAAGGACTTCAGATGGAAGGATGGTTCCATGCTCACCAAGCTGAGTGTGAAAAAATTTTACAGCTCCCTCAACAAAGTCAAGTTTTCAGTCATTTGAACAAAGCATGGGGAGCAAACCTAAATAGGCAGGATTGGGGAAAGGTGCTCAGAAACACCTGGGCAAGTGTATTGGAGTCAAAAAAGTCATGCTTTCAGTGGCTCCTACTGCTACAAAGGTTTCCAATCAAATATAAGACAAAAGACATAGAAATCTATGGCATATGCAGAGTGCCAGAGTCCATTAAACACATCTTCTTTGACTGTGTGTTCGCAAGGGAAGAATGGAATATCTTTTTCCATAAATAATGCATATGGGATAAAATGAATAATTTAAGACTTGACAAAATTATTTTGTTGTTTTCTAATGCTATTGGAAAAAAATTAATGATGTTCTGGATTATTGTCTCAACTGAAATACTTTGGTTCATTTGGGAAAAGAGAAATGAGGAAAAATTCAACGAGGCTAGGCGTGCACTTACCGAGTCTTGTAAAAGGCTCACTCTAATATTCTATGCAGGTGGTCATTAAGCTCATTGAAGATGGTATTATGCCAGTTAGTATTCAAGAGGTCAATTTTGTGCATGATTGACAATACACAACAGAGGTTTTCCTCAAAGCGCTTGAATTGTTCCTAAAAGAATACAATGATAGGGTAAACAAAGATGGCCTTGGTGAGAACCCTCCCCCACTGCTCATCATTGATGACTTCACCCAAGATGAAATTGAAACAACTGGTACACCCCTGAAGATGAAAGATGCAAAACACAAGGCTAAAGATAATCCTTGGTGAGCTTATTTCTCTGTCTCTTGATAGTGTTGTTATAATCTAGTTTTTTGTTGGTTTTGTTTTCTCTTATGGAATTTGTACTCCTTTGTAAATGTAAGCATGCAATATGAAAGGTTGTAACTGTAATTTTTATAAGGTTCTATGATGTATCGAGCTAGGTTGGCTGCTAGTTGGCCTTCCTTTTGTAAGTCTGTAACCGAGACTAGTTTATCCTCTATATGGTGACGTATGTTGTTGTTCAGATTATATTTAATACAAAAAAAAAAAGTTCAACTAAATTATTAAATAAGCTCAACTAAATTATTTAAATAAGTTAAAAAAAAAAATTAAATAAGTTTAAATAAATTGTTTAAATAATTTTAACTAAATTGTTAAAATATATATATATATTATTTAAGTCATTATTAAGAATTTATTGGGCATACAAATAATTCAAAGATAGACACAAACTCTTAATAAAAATACAAATAACATAATAATTAAAAGAAGAGTGTAAACACTTAAGTAAATTAAAGAAATTTATAAAAATGAAATTATACCATTTTAAAAACCTATTAAGAATTAAAATTATTTTTATAAGACTTAAATAAGAACATAATCACTAAATGAAGAAGTTTAAATAAATTAGTTAAATGAGTTTAAATGAATTATATAAATAAGTTTAAATAAATTATTTTTAAAAAGTCAAATAAATTATTTAAATAAATTTAAATAAGCCAAATAAATTATTAAATAAGGTAAAATAAATTAACCAAAGATTGGCATAGATTACAATAAAAGCACTCATTTTTTTGTGACATTAATTTCCTATAGTATGAGACTTGTGAGTTATATTATTCGCCTGTACTATTAGTTCTACATGGATGTTCCTACAGTATGAGACTGTGAGTTATATTATTCGCCTATACTGTCAGTTCTACATGGATGTGTATGATGTGCATATCCATGCCTCGATGCATTCTTGGGGTTGGATAGCCAATGCCCTTTCTCTCCTAGATAAATGCAAAAAGTTGAGTCCACGAAAAGTGAAATGTTTTTCCTTAGCCACAAAAATGAAATCGACATTGCAAAAATGGGATCTCAATTTTCATAAATGGGATCTCGATTTAAAAAAAGCAGGATCCCATTTAAGGTCGAGATCTCGAGCCTAAATTCAAAATGGGATCCCATTTTTTTAAAATCAAGATCTCGTTTGTAAGAGGGTCCTGAACCGATGCATGTGAAACGAGATCCCGATTATTAAAAAACGGGATCTCATTTTTAATAATCGAGATCCCGTTTTGATATGGTATTTATTTATTTTTAAATGAAATTAATTTCATTTTGCACGAGCAAGATCCTGAATTCGTCTAGTGGACAACGACAATTGAGCAAATTCCGGTACACCACCATCCCAAATTTTGTTGTTTTTCATTCATTTTTTAAAAAATTTAATACAATAATGTGTGTTAGTGTGTTTTTATTCAATTTATTTACCGTATTTTGCATTTTATTTCTTAGAATCAGATGAAAAAATGCAATGAACCCTTGAAGAAATTGAATAGAAAGCAAAAAACTAACCTAAATTGAACTTGGAAACAAAAACATTTGCATTTGAAACCTAAATTGTTAAATCAAACCAAAAAAAATTATTGTTGAAAACCTTAATTGAACTTGGGAACAAAAAAAATTGCATTTGAATTTAATCCGAATTGTTTTTGAAACCCTAAGTTCAAATCAAACAAAAAAAATTAGATTTGAAAACCCTAGTTTCAAATGAAACAAAAAAATTGCAAATTAAAAACCCTAATTGCTTCGATTGAAACCCTATATTGAATTCAAACAAAAAAATTTGCTAAAACCCTAAATTGAAATCAAAGAAAATATTTTGCATTTGAAAACCCTGATACCGAGCTGAAGAATGTTTGATAATGGGAAAAAATTATTTACATTGCTTAAATGTTTTAAATTTTATTTGCGTTGTATGGAGAATTTACAATTTGTTAAACTTTACTTTCAATATTAAATTATAATTAGATTAGAAAACAATATGTTAAAAATAGATACAATTCATAAATTATCAATGTTTCAAAATTTAGTTAGCAAATTCATAAATCCAAGTGTACAATCAATTTTTAATTGTTACTTAATAAAATAATATTTGCAGTCATTTATATTTTATGTTTTGATCCATCTTAGTCATTCCTTGTTTCCATTTCTTGTTTGCATATGTTGTCTCTTATCTTTCGACAATTTCTTAACTCTCATTCTAGTCAATTAATTGTTAATTAGGCTTCTAGTTTCTAATCTAAAATCTCAATTTGCACTAGACACCTAGACGCTAAAAGAATCTAAATACATTTTTTTCTAAATTCTTTTCTAGGTTCTTTCAATTCCAAACAATTGAAAATAAAATAAGATAATTCAACATTAACTAATTTTATTATACAATTTATATCATAAAATTCATTTAAGTGGGAAATATTAATGAGAAAAATGTTACATCAAATTATCTTATATTCAAAATTAATAAAATATCAAGTTAAAAAATACATCAAACTCAATCTTAATAATACACAATTACATGTTTTTATTATGCAAATAGTCAATCTATTCATAAAATCAAAAATATTCATAAACTAGTCAATCTATTACCCTAAACCGTATATCAATGTCTTAAGGGGTCTGGTAATGTGACATTTCTTAAGGGGATCAAATAAGTTTTGAAAATTTGGTGAAGTTTTCTAAGGCAACCAAATTTAAAAATTTAATAAAATAGCAAGATTATAATATGATTGAGATTTCATGATCTAGGTTGGTCAGTCGAAACACAAGCTATCTCAATCAACTGTTCCACAAGAAAATGTTGTTCACTAATTTGCCAGTCCATTATTCGAAGGGCCACCCAAACTTCACCCTAAGTTCCCTAAACCCTAAACTCTAAACTCTAAACCCTAAACCCTAAAACATTCATTTTATCCTAGGACCTTAAAATGGAATTTGGTTGCCTTAGGCAACTCCACCAAATTTTATTCCCTTAAGCCATGTCATTTTTTTTTGAGACCTTCCTACATAGATCCCCTTAAAAGCCATCCTATTACCCTAAACTCTATACTCTAAACCCTAAAGCCGTCATTTTTTCCTAGGCCCTTAATGAAATTTGGTTACCTTGATCAACTTCACCAAATTTTATTCACCTAAGCCGTGCCATTTTGTCCTACGAGCTCAATAAACATAGATCTCCTTATGTCATGCTATCACCCTAAACCGTAAACAGATGTCTTAAGGGTTCCTAATATGACATTTCTTAAGGGGATCAGATAAGTTCTAAAAAATTGGTGAAGTTGCCCATGGCAACCAAATTTAACAATTTAATAAGATTGCACGCAAGATTATAATACAAATGATATTTCATGATCTAAGTTGGTCAGTCGAAACAAGAGCTATCTCAATCAATTGTTCCACAAGAAAATGTTGTTCACTAACTTGCAAGTCCATTATTCCAAGGGCCACCTAAATTTCACCCTAAATTCCCTAAATCATAAACCCTGAACTCTAAAATCTAAACCCTAACACTAAAGCATTCATTTTATCCTAGGATCTTAAAATGAAATTTGGTTGCCTTAGGAAACTCCACCAAATTTCATTCCCTTAAGCCATGTCTTTTTGTCATAGGACCTTACTACATAGATCCCCTTAAAATCCATCATATTACCATAAACTCTAAACTCTAAACCCTAAACCCTAAAGCCATATTTTTTTCCTAGGCCCTTAATGAAATTTGGTTGCCTTGAACAACTTCACCAAATTTTATTCACTTAAGCCATGCCATTTTTGTTGAAGTGAAAAAACACTGGGAGGGAGGAAGGGGGTGAAGGTGGAATCAATGTTATTAACTTCTTTACCAAATTGAACTGAAACTGAAATAAACCAAATGTATGCTCTCATTTATCAATGATAGAATCATTCATGTATTGAATGCAATCACATAAACTGAAATGAAAATAGTGGAACATAACAATTTACAGCAATAAAGCACTGAATCAAATGAACCACAAATACTCAAATAGACACAAGATATGCCGAGTGGAAAACCCTCCTGGGGTAGAAAAACCACTCCTGAACCTGCTGCCTTTTTTAGGCTTTCATTTCAATAATCATTTTTTACAATGCCTCATAGGCTGATTTCTAAGCAACAACTCAAGGAGCACCAACCCCTCTTTTTAGAGACCAATCTCAAGGAGCACGAACCCCTTTTTTGTTTTTCAATAGAACATACAATGATACAGAGGATCTCTTTGTTTCCCTGATTTCTATCCAGTGCCTTTTGACAGACAATGTGTAGAATTCTCAAAAGTCAAGAATGACTCTTCAGAGTTCCACCCATTATCAAGCCTTAAGACAGCTCGAGGAAAATCTAGTTACAGTCTCAATACAACTTCTCATCAAACTGTAATACCAGTGGTGTGTCCTGACTTTCTTTTTTTTCACACACAGTTTCATCAATCTTTCATAATACTTTTCAAAACTGTTAACACACTGTGTTTTCCAATTTTTACAGCATTTGAGAAATTACCCTATGTCTGCAATAAATAGAACTGCACTTCTCTTTTTTTCTTTTCAGGTTTTTCAATCATGATAAAGCCCTAATCTCTCTGTTTTTATCTTTTTACAGAATACATCATTACATTCCAGGAAAATTACAACTTTCGGTTACAGCTGAAACTTGTTTTTTACAAATCAAAAACAGAGGTGTTCTTTTTGTTTTTATCCACTTTCCTGTCGAGCTACTCTTCAGGAAGGCAGAGTTGTTTTTAGTAGAATATTTTCTCCAGACAGGAAGAGAAACAGGATACCAAAAATAGAGAGGAGACTGAGCATAATCTTCACAGGCAGCCTGCACACAATTTCCTCAACGACCCAGCATAAAAAATAATATGTATCCCATGAGCTATACCCAATAAAACAGCTGCAAGTTTTTAAGTAACTCAAAGAACTAAGCTCTATAACCGAAATCATCCTTTTAAGAGCAGTTACCAAAGATTCCTCGAAGGATCTGAAGACATTCGAAGATATTATGATTACCCACAAACAGAAATCACAATCCCTTTAAAACTGTCATGATAACCTTTAATAAAAATGCAGTCAAGTTTTGGAGCTATCATTTCAGATCTAATCATGAAAGGAATACTCATTTTTCACTTTTCTTTTCGCATAGAAAACTTAACTCGTAATAACCTTGCCTGAGAAGTAACGGATCTGTAAAGCAGACTGAAAGAATACCTGAGAATAGTGATGGAGTTGCTGTCACAAAAAAGTTTACCAGATTTGCAGCTAAGCTGAGCAACCCGTGCATCTTTCTTTATGGCGAGCTCTTAAGCCAGGGCAATATACACTATTTCTTTAATTAGTGATAGGAAGAAAATCTACTTACATATATGACTCACTCTTTCTAATTTCCAAAATGAAGCTTTGCAAATAGGTTCTGGTATTACAACTGTGTTGTGAACCAACAGCCTTTGCAGAACACTTAAGAAAGATGCTAAAGCCAAATTGTTTGATTATTAATATGTACGCATATGACTTGAGGGTATTTTTGAACATTTAATTCTTTAGTTACAAATCATTATTCCTTTGGCATGTTCTGTAGGATCAGGTGGCTGATATCAGAATTTAGCTCCCACATAGGGTTTCTCTTTCAGTGGTTAGTCTTCCTATTCAATGTATGAAAAACCAATCACCTGCACATTCTATTTGGGATAACTTGGTCAAAACAAAGCGGTTGATCAGCTGTTAGACAATTGACCCAAACTCTTAGCAAGGCATTATATCATTTTGCAAGATCTCCATACCAAAAAATTAAAAAATGAGGAGCACATAGGCAATAAATTTTATAATGATATACAGTCTTGAATATTTTCTCTTTACTGTACATTCAGATTTATGAACCGTAAGCCTGTCATACTTACCTAAGCTTCTACCACTTTAACATGGTAGAATTCTCATTAACTAAGTTAACCTCTAAATATCTCCTAATACGATGATACCTAGCAACAATCTGTCTTTGCACATAAAAGAAAGAACTTTGTGTTTGAAATTCATATGAATCAAAAAGGTAAAATTCGGTATTACTTAGTTGTATACTATATATCTACAATGCAACAAATATATTCGATATTCAACTTAAAAAACAAATATACTTATAGATATGCCAAAGAATTTTGCAATATATAAATGTGAACCAATTGAAGCCCCTGTAGATACAAGCATCAAATTGTTTGGCAATGTGTACCTCCAAAATGGAGAAGAGAGAGCTGAAATGGAAGTCACTCCATATCAGAATGCTATTAGCATCCTGATGTTATCAACAGTATGGAAAAGATCAGATGTTGCTTATACTGTGGGAATGGTAACCCAGAACCTACCAAACCCTAAAGCACATCATTAGAATACTGAAATGATGAAAGGCAACTTCTTGTGAAGAAACCTTCAGCAATGAACAATACTGTAGTTGTACACTATAATAAGTCCTTAATTTAATAGAAGATGATCATGGACAAGGAAAGAATAATTATGAGATAAGTTCTAACTTCTATACATGAAATTCCTTTAATTTGTAAATAAACCTCATTGCCAAATTCTGGAATTGTTAGGAGTCAAATTATATACTCATTCTACATTTGGAAATATGTGATAATGTAAATTCTGATGGAATGGAAAACTTACTAATGGCCGTGAGTCAAATTCTAACAAAAACATATCATAAACTACACCATGTTACACACCATATCCAACGATAAACATAGATTCACATTAAAAGGTAAAAATAAAGCGATGTTGTGTAAAATTAGAAATAGCCATTGCCGCACATTGAATACACATATCAAGGCCAAGCTTTACAAATATAAATGCGTGTTAAAAAATAAAGTTAATGTTTGTCAGAAAAAAATCTTATAGGACATTACAATATTAAATAAACCTAAAATTCTCTACCAACATTCTGCTTGAATCATATTGTGTCTAATATTGAATAAGTACCTGTGAGGAACAAATAATTTTAAAGTTATCTTTTTTCAAATTGATTTATAGCAAAGACAAGATTGAAATGCAAGCAAGCTTTACACTAAAGCAACAACAAATTTCTGAACTCTTTCAATGAAAACAATTTCAAAACATAGAGGTAAGGGTTTTGCTTTATGTGACCTTTTATCGATAGAAAAGACAAGATTAAAATGCAAGCAAGCTTATACGAAAGCAACAGAAAATTTCTGAATTCTTTCAATGAAAACAATCTCAAAACATAGAGGTAAGGGTTTTGAAAGATTTTTTTTTTTTTTTTGATGGAGGTTTCAGACCTGCGAGGCAGCCCAGCAGAGGCATCAAGCCTGCGAGCTGCCAACCAGCAAAGGCCACCACATAAACGATTTAGGAACCCGATATGGGCCCACACGTGCACCTCTTCAGCTTAGAGCCAAGGACTGAGGGGCATCCACACTGCCAAATTCGCCCAGGGCACGATCCTAACCTCATCCCTTATGATGTCAGAGCCTTGCACTCAGCAAGACTTGATCCCTGCTGGGTTCGTTCCGAACCTTTCAACTTCACCAGTAGACCAAGGGCCCATTGACTTTTGACAGATTTTTACCATGCTTTGTTGACAAATGCTATATCTTCTAAGGAAAGAGAGCTTGATTTGAATTGTTATGGGTGGAGATTACAAATGCTTCTAAAATTATTTGTTTTGGCATTGACCTAGAAGCATAAGTTCATATCATGAATCCCAGAAGGCTTAAGGTGAAAAGCAAGTTCTGTGAAGTAAAATGAAACTCAGAGCCAATGCCATTGCCTGATTGCTTTGTTCATTGGTTATACATGGGAAAGGGTTCATAGGATTTTCCTCTTAGATTCCCAATTCAGTTCCTTATTTGAGCGGAACATTAGGACAGGTTCAATTCTATGCATGTATTATGATGTATATAATCCAATTATACTACCATATAATCTAAAAATTCCCAAGACTCTGTTTTTATTTCATAGTGCATAATTGGGCTGAAGGCCTTTTTAACATTTAAGAGTTTATCCTGTATCCAAGCCTTAGAAGTTTGCGTTGTTTCATTTTTTAACCAAAATACAGGATTCTATTATGCCAGACTTTATTATTTATCTGTTGATTGGTAATGTATTGTCCTATGAAGAGCATAGAGGATATTGATATATTGAGAGTTGGGCTCCAAATATGAATTGTGGTACCGGAGTAGATCACGGATACAATCAGATACAATACTCAGGCCATACTTGAGTCATATCATACTTGTACCTGGTACAACAGTACACATGTCAGGGGTTTTACCACAGCATATCCTACAAGTTTGCTATTTTTGCATTCGTAAGGCCAAATGCTATGACATAGAATTTGTGGTGGTTACAATTGTAAAGGTTTGTTGAAGGACATTAGTACCTTTGTTCTAACTTGGTTGTAAAAACTTCTTAATCCTATTTTAAAAACACTAGGGCTCCCTTAAGACGAGATTCGTTGCAACTCCTTTGTTAAAATTTCTATGACAATATTATTTACAATTCCTATTGACTTTAAAATGAAACATAGCTGTCCTCAACCTATGACTCATATCTTGATTGCATTTTCTGATACAAATAACATAACTTTTACTTAACTAGGATCATATTAATTGTATTTGAGCATTTTGGGTCCATCACTAGGCATGCAACTCAGTTGGCATCAACAACATGTCAAATATTCAGGAAAGATTAAAAACAGCTGTTAATTCCTTGTGTTCACATGCATGACACATAATGTGGAAAGCTCTCAATGACCATTTTGTCATGACCCAGAATTCATTAATGATTCTGCTTTAAATTTCCATTTGATGAACTATGGATTATGCTAAAAACTATTGCACAGCTAAAATCAGAAGCACTCTTATGGCCACTATCATGGACTGTGGACTTACTGTCAAGAAAGCATTTAGTGTGCAACAAAATGCAATTTAGTGCAAAGGAAGGTTACCTTAATTGAAAGGAGCATCCTTTTGGTCCATATGACACTAACATCGAGGGTTGTATATACATTTTGTCTTACAATTAATTCCTTATGATCACTATGATGACTTTAGTCCATAGAAAAGACAAAATCTTGGAAGATTGCCATTAATTCCCTTTGAAAAGAAAAAAAAGACCAATACTACCATGCTGCCCATTGTCCCTACTATAGTTTCAAGAGTCACTAGGACTCACACAAGATGACTCTCAAGGCTGGTGGTACAAATTGAGTTTCAGAGACTTACTGCATAACAGTCTCACCAGACCTGATGAATCTCATCTACAAAACTTGGTGACGACTGTTAGGTGGGAAAACTAGAAAAGAAACAAAAGTATATCAAAACTCTTAAAACCCAAAAAATATAGAATGATTTGTAGCACTTCAAATGATATTCATTTCATTTGCAAGCACAAGCAAGGAGAAAACAAGAGAATCAATCCATTGAAACAAAAACCAGCAAACATGGTTAGGGGTTAGGGCCTAATTATTGCTCAATTCCTTTAAAATAGGTAACAAGAAGCAAACATCTCAACTATATCTTGTGTTTTAACTTCTAGCCTCTAGGCTAGCAACATAGACAGCTTGACACAGACTTCCTTTGAGTTTAGATGTCAGGATTAAGGCATGATTATTCTTAAAAATAGCCCCAGACTTGCATCGAAGCTCATTCTGGTGGAGTAGGTATCATCAAAAATGGAAGTATGGTGTGAGCTATAGAAATCTGCCATTCTCCAGCCTGGCCAAATTAATTGAACATGTTAACATGCAATAAAGAATTCACTATGTTGTCAGCATAAGTTGCAATGCTGAAAACAAATATAGTGGTAAATAACCAGTTATGTTGTCCCTCTCAATGTTTTGTTCAGTGCTATGTTGGATGCTATATAATACTTCTCAAAAGTTCACTATTACAAGAGAAATCATCTATTGTATCAGCATTCTTTCCAATATCTTCTTCTTTCTTATTTCAGAACATGTTATGTTTATAATTCAGGGGTCCACACTATAATTATCTTCAATTGATTTTGTTTCTTTGATGTATGATATCTTAATTAACTCTTGGGCAACAAGGATAATGTAATAGGTTGGAACTAGTAGACAAGCCTGAGTAGAGTTCATTCAGATGCAAACTTTATAATGCAAAATAGAGTCTTTGTCAACCATTTTCTACTATGATTCTTAGGCAACTAGTATACAGGATCTCCATAATATTCACTTCCACTTCTTTTATGTATATTTTATGATGAAGGAAGGGGAAATGATTGGAATCACAATAGCAAGATAACTTTTGTAAAGTGCATTGGAAGTATGGCATGCCTGTTTAAGTGATTTATATCATATTTTAGTTGTTTTCTATCTTTTCTTGTTGTTCACAACCCTGATAAACTCTGATTATTTAAATCAAATTGTTTTTTGTGATTTAAACACGTATACATGACTGGTATACCATTATGATATTTGCTATCAGGATTCAACCGTGTAGTTTTCGAGTCAAACTCATTGACCCATGATTCATGAGAGTGGTTCACAAGAACCCATCTCTCATGATAATGAATGGTCCACTGAACACTCATTGCATCTAGGTGATGCTCACAGAGGTGAAGCATTGGTCCATCCCGGGAGGTTAAGTGGACCATTCATTATCATGAGAGATGTGTTCTTGTGAACCACTACTCATCAATCATGGGTCAATGAGTTTGACTCGAAAACTACACGGTTGAATCCTGATAGCAATATCATAATTTGACACGCTGTGGAAGAAACCTCCTAGTATACCATTTTTTAGAAATAAATTTTAAAATGCATAGTTTTTGATTCACAGTTATCCAGGGTAAAGATCAACATTGTGGTTGTATTGTTTACTATAATGGACCTCCTTGCAACTCGGGTAAAATAGGAATGAAGATGCTTGAAGAACTGTGCATGACTCCTGAATTATATGACTTTTGCTTGATTTCTGAAGATTGCAATGAAAGGATTTGACATGGTACAATCTCAATCTTTTTGCGTAACTTTGGCAGAGAACATGCCCCATCCATAATTTTAATGGATGAGATTGATCATATATGGTATGTTCTTATAGATTCTGGATCTGGCAATGGTGACAGTGAAGTCGAAAGAGCTATTCTTGAGATACATAATCAATAACTGCAATGCTAAATAAAATTGATCACTAGACCTGTTAGACATATCAAAGGGGTACCAATTACTAGACATACTCTAGTTTTTAGTTCTAGATTAATATCAATGTTAAAAATAGAGATGCTGAAAAATTTTGTATGTGAATTGTCCCTGGAACAGTTCCGATTTGTCCCTGTTGATGAAGCAGAACCATTAGCAGTAGCCACTAGTGTTTGTGGTGGTGGAGGTTTCATGTGAGGAAGTGGATTGTGCTTTAGTTTCTTTTACATGATTGGTCCGTTGACTTCATTTCAAACTTGTATAGATTACCATAGAATCTCTTTCATAAGAAAGACTGATTAGAAGACTAAACAAACGTGTGTTGTGCTACACCTTGGTCTGGGCAATGTGCAGTCTTAAAATTATGAAATGAATGCTAAATGCCACAAAAGCTTAATTGACATGTTCTTAAAAGAGAAGCCATCATAAGATCCCTTTGAATCTCTAGTATTAGAGCATTCTCAAGTTGTGGAAATGTTGTCCGGAGAGTATCATAAGGGTTGTTAGCCTACCATTTTCTTCAGTGACATACAAAAGGGCAGAGCCTTAAGACCATTACTTGCATCATTATTGTTGGTACCTGTGTAAACTATGAAGCTCTAATTGCGTTCAGTCCTTACTTAAGATTGGTACATGCGTATGCTGCTTTAAGTTCTTTAGCATGACCATGTGGCTAAGGGAATTTTTATGAAGCAAACGTAGTAAACAAGTTCCCTTTTAACTATCAGAATGTAACAAGCCTTTGTATATGAGTGACCACTTTCAATTTAGCATGCCATTAGCTCACAGTAGGTATGAACAGTAGTTAAAAAAAAAAGTAATGCCATCTATCATTCCCACAACTATCTTTGACATTATGTTGTCAATTGGCACAATCTTATTGTTTGGAACATATTGTATGGCGATTCTCTGGCACACAAGAAGCCTTCAAGCTAGGGCATACCATTAATCCCCAGCAATATAGGGCACACAAACGAAATGACACCCAAATCCCACATTATGGACAAGATTCCAGTTCACTTGATAGATGCGTCAAAATTACAATGATGGCATCAAGCCAACCATCACCGTGTATAGCACATGAGACGACTTTCAACATTATACAGGCCAAAATGACCTGCAGGACCTTTCCTACAATCTACTGTTTGCATACACTGGAAATTTAGATGGTTTTCGCGTTTTAGTAGAAATGGGAGAAAAAGCCCTAAAGCTGCAAACCTTTGAAAGTAGGAGAAGAAATGATAGCTAAAATGGAGGAGGTAGGTGCACTTACGGTACAGGGGCGGCGTAGCCTCAAAAGCCGATCCCATTGGTCCACCGAAATGAATACCAGATGCGCTCCAAGCCACGGCCAATCTCTGGCATGAAGGGTTCCCAAATCAATGACATCCAAGATGGTGTCTGAAATTCCATCGTCCACCTCAAAATCCAGCATCCCAGGCTCTGCACAAAATTTTAAAGAAATAGTGTATATTGCCCTGGCTTTAGATCGCATTTTGAGATATACTTGGTGAATCCGATTAGGAGAGGATAATATGGTCGTTCAAAATATAGAACTAGAGAAAAGTCAATAAAGACTATAGTTATAAACAAGTAACGCAAGCGTCAAGTTCCTGCCGTTGAATTTAAGCAATATGTTAGAAAGAGGAACTTGTGGAGTCATAGAGTTTAAAGTGAAAGTTGGGAAAGGTTGCCTGAAAGAAGATTTTATTCTAAAGAGTAAAAATGTAATCCAAAAGCAACAGTGTTGATCTTTAATTGAAGTAGAAATTATCATATACAATGTTAACAGATGGTAAAAGCCTAATGTAAAGTGTTCCATTATTATCACATTCTATTCAGTAAGTGAATGTTCTTTTATGTCTATAGATTGCTTGTCAAAGATGAGTGGTATAAACTGTTTTTAATGCTCACTAACTTGTATGTTTAGAGTGGTGAAGGTAAAAGGAATTTAGAATGATAGATTTCATATTTACAAACCATAACTTTGAAAGCAACTGAAATACAGATTCATCGGCAAAATTGACATGCATGCAATCAAGAGCAGTAGATATATTCCTATTGCGCAGATAATATTATTACATTGATATTGGTGTTTCTATGTTAATTTGGCTTGCAAGATGTAATGTCATAACATTATGATTTGATTTGCCTTGTTCAGCTGTAATATTTCCATCTTTATTACAACTTGAGGGAGGGATAACAGACATGGAAGTCTGTAAGCAGAAAGCAGTATGCATGGAAAGGTAGAAGAAAAAGGTCGGTTAAGAGAGTGACAATTTTCTGCACTCGATTTGGGACCGACTCTTGGACATTATTCAATGGGGTGCTGATATCACTGCAGTAAGTAAACCAAGCTGTGCCAATTTTATAGAGTACAAGTGCCTGGCTGCCCACACGAGCATGATTTATGTGATCATGATCTGAAGGGCCACAAGTTGAAAAGTGTGAAAAGATCAGAGAAAGCTACAATTTCGCAATTTTTTGCAATTTTTCAATTTGAGAACCCAACTTGGAAAAATGGCAAAGTGACAAGATTGCACAATTTGCATGACTCTCCATTGTGAAGGCCATATCCCCAATTCGAATTACCAAAAGGCTCAGTGGCCCCAATTTCCCAGAAATTGGATAGGTTGTGACCACAACATACATCATGTCTTAATAAATATTCACCCAAATTATATATGAACAAAAACTATTTTGTAAAAAATTAAAAGTCTAATATATTCTAAGCCATTTGACCACAAAAAAGACAGCAAAGACAGATAAAAGAGAAACCAGAAATTTTTCGTTCCCCTACATAAAACTTGGTGGTTATAACAGACCTCTTAATTCAATGTTGCATGCTAGAACCATGTGGTTCATTGCTGCCAGTCACTCTCATGGCTCTATGACTAGTTCCTTTTGAAAAGAGAAATTTGCTTTTAGAGATTTATATCATATTATATGGAATTGAATTTACAGCTTGTCTACGGCTAATCCCTTATTTGCAAGAAATGCAACCACAAAGGGTCATTTTATGTTTTTGGTGATAGCTTTTTGTTAGCTTTTTTGGCCATTGTTTCTCTTGCAAATCTTTTTGGGCCAGTTTTTTCATTTCTTGCAACACGAGCTAAGCACCTCAGCTAATGTTCTTTTGCTTTGTTGTTTTATATGTATAGAGTTCATTAGAGTTCGTCCTAGAATTCTCATAGACTATTGTAACCTTCTGTATTCTCATTCACATTAGCCTACTTAGGTCATTTGTGGACATTAATATAATTTCTTTTCAGTTTTCTTTCACTATTAAGTGTTTCAAGAATTCTTTCTTTCTTCCTTTCGATACAACATGTTGCAAGACTTCTAATGAAGCATATCCCAGTTGCACTCGTGTTGTTAAAAATTATAATCTATGTTGCATTGAACATGTTCAGAATCATCCCACCATGTTATAGCTTGAAAAGCAAAGGTAATCACTTACTTTAAATGTAACTTCCCTATAAACAAATATGCATAGTGACAATTAGGTCAAACTCAAACCAAACCTAAATCAATTTGCTGGAGACAGCCCACAACTTTCTACCAAAGGCCCATGGCTATACTTCCAAAAGCTCCAGAATCCCTTGAATTCAGGCAGCACCATAGAATACATAAAAATCTGCTAATAAAAGCTCCACAAGTCTTGTCCTAAGGGATGATCTTAAGTGGTGAATATGAATTATCAGGAATTTTATAGCAGAGCCCCGAGTTCAAATTACCAGTGGACATGTTGAGTGTTGAGTTGGATAATCATAAAATACTCGATCCAACTCCGGTCATGGCATAGCCCAACAGACAACGGAGGGTGTAAGTGTCAAGTGATTTTGATGTACCCAAAAGGAAATTTTACAATTAGAAGAAGTCGAACCAACCCCAAATAAAAAAGTAGATTTTGTCCACAAAGGCAAGGATTCGTCAGTACTCAAGAGGCACTAAACTTTGTCAACGGACTTCAGGTCATTTTATGTGCTTGCTCATTCAGGGTCCAGAGGTCATTTATGCATTGAACCTTTAGGTCAAGAAGGTAGACAGCTGGAAAGATAACTCTTAGACACTCACAAGGGATTCAAAAATATGTTTCGAGCCCAAGGGACTTGCAGCTGAGAAATGAACGTCAGCCAAACACGTGGCCTGAATACTTCAAAGACAAGAGGACAAATCAAAAATAAAATGAATGGGAGATTGTTGGGTAGGTAATGCATGCTTTTACTTTGAGAGTGTCATTCAGACAGGCCCGCAACGTGGACCTGCGGGCCCACCTGTAACCTCCTTGGAACTTCAAGCTAAACTAACTTCCACCTACTCTCCAGTCATTAAATCTTAAATTGCAGTTAAGCAGTGTTTAGAGAAGCATGCATGGGTGGACGTAGGTGGCAACCATGCAAGTTAAATGGACACGGCTAACGACGCCGATTCACGTTTCTGAGAAGAGACGTTGCACTCCACTTTCGCAGGGAACAGCCAGCGAGCCGGCGGAAATAGATATGACAGGGCCAGGCAATATGTTGGTCTCTTGCCTTTGTTTCCAAGCGCCTTGATTCTCCCTTGTTGTGACTGATTCGCCTTATTAAGGAGAAGTATGGGATGGACTCTTGGACATTATTCAATGCTGTGCTGATCATCCAGCCACTGCCTTTGTATTTTTTGAAAAATATTATGTGTCTGTAGCCGAAATTTGCAGCAGCCATGAGGCAGCGAAAAGATGGCGATAAATTGGCTGCTGCTGGGTCCACTCAGCAAAATGTTAAACAGTCTCGAAAAACCTTGCCAAGGGAAAAGCCCACAACCAGCAATGCCAGCAGTGGAAGTTCGATCTACAGAGGGGTCACTAAGTATATACTGAAAATTTGTGTTCAAACATTGCATAGACATGTAATTTTAGGTGGATCGACTTCAATAATTTTTTTCCCTTTTGATTTTCACTGAAATTACTTCATCTCTCTGTACTGATATCACTGCAGTAAGTAAACGAAGCAACAGTGTGTAATTTGAGGGCAAAATAATAAAATACAGTTTTGCCCAGAAATTTTGGGCAATGGCTTTCACTCTAAAATGTTGAGATCTGTAATGGTTTTTTTCGGTTCAGGCACAGATGGATTGGTCGGTTCGAAGCACATTTGTGGGACAAAACGTGCTGGAACGAGTCCAAGAATAAGAAAGGCCGTCAAGGTGAATGCAGACCTACAATAGTTTGGACTATTTATCTTTATATCGTAACTACATTGTGGTTTTCAACAATAAACTGGCAGTAGCTCTGTACTGATTTGAATCGTGATTTTGTATTTTTGTGCTCATCTTGGCTGTCAACGTGTTGCCAATCACACATTTTATCTGGGTATGCAGCAATACAATAAAACCTCTCCATTAAAGCTCTGCTGGGTTAATTTTTGTTTATCTGGGTAGAGAAGGGTGCATGAAATAGACTGAAACTGTTGAATAATGGCTTCTCCACAGGAGCATATGAAGATGAAGAGACTGCAGCACATGCATATGATCTGGCTGCTCTCAAGCATTGGGGTTCGGAAACAACATTAAACTTTCTTGTAAGAAGATCTTTCTCTCTAACAGGAAACTTCTTTTCTTTCTATGCTATTTGTCTGTAACAGGATACTTCTTTTTGTTTCTATGCTATTTGTCTCTAGAAAAAGCCTCTTTCAATGTTTCCACAGTCCAGCACATATACCAAATAGCTGGAGGAAATGCAAAACATCTCAAGAAAGGAGTATCTCGCTTCTCTCAGAAGGTAGGCATACTCTGTCCCATAGATGCCATATAATTACCATAATAATAATAAAATTCGCAGATAAAAATTTGCAGATCACTGATATGGGCTTGGGCAACATAATGCTCCAAAATAACCCTAACTAATTTCTTGTGCAGGAAGAGCAGCGGTTTTTCAAGAGGTTGGATGTCAACATTCAGATTAAATAGTTTATGATTTTGTCCAGAAATAAAGGGAATCAAAACAGCAGTAAAATAGAGCTCTATAAGGCTTTTCAAAATGCAAGTCTTCTGGCAGGACCCTAGATGGAAAATTTTAAACTGCTACCTTACCATGCCAAATAATCTTTAATGGAAGCTCTGAATCAGTAAAAAGACATGCATTACACTTACAAGTACAATCCTCGAGAATGAGCTTCTGTGAAAATAAGCTAAAGCTGGAAAGCCACATAAAAAGCTAAACTAGTCCAATGCCGATACTGGTAAACAAAGCATACACGCAGACAAACAATTCATTAGAGCTGCAAATGGTGGATGTCACGCATTTTACCGATATTAATGATTTTATTACCAAGCCGCCACCCAGTATTGGCATTTAATGGTGACAGTAAATGAAAGAGTACTAATGCGTCCAAAAAATGCCTGAGTATGCTTGCCAGCATTGAGTGGCATAAGATATTAAATTCAATCCATAAATGCGCAAATGTATAACGGATATGCCAAAGATTTTTATTTTAATCTGCAACAGATAGATTTTTATATTAAGTACCTAGGAGGAATTAAATTAAATATTTATGGAAGTCGTAAAGTGAAGCATTTCATTGCATCTTTTGATCAATTCATCTCTATGCAACAATCCACTCAAAGGCATATATTGACTCGAGCTTGCAGGCTAGTATTTTTGGAGGCATGATTAATCCTTACGACCCCTGCAATTTATCTGTAGTTTTGATTATTCATCTAAATGAATGATTAAGGGGTGGTTTTGGTCATCACGGGTGATGATTTGTTCATTACATGTCAAAATTCCCTTTATAGCAAGTTCATTTTTGGCACTTACATTGGTTGCAAGTCGCAATTAAGAGGAGGGGGTAGAAAGTTTGGGACACCAAATATAGGAAGATACCTTCACCTTTCCTGTGCTTAGGCACACATCAACCAAACCCTTGTTATTTCTTCAGAGAGGTTGTGTTTCATTTTGGAGGGCCATTTAATTTCAAGATTATTCGTGGAGGCACACTTGAATTCATAAACTCGATCAATATATAGGTCGTGAATCATCTTTGGTAGGCCACAAAGAATCTATGCCACATTTCAATGATTTTATAGTTCATGAATCACTTGTGGTAGGTTGTGAGGAATCTCTACTGTGATTTAATTGTGAGTCATTAGTGTGGAATTTTTTAGGAGTTTAGGCACATTCAAACTTGGTGACAATCAAACAAAGAAAGATATCCAAAAATCACTCAGAGAAATAAATCAAACAATATGCGGCACCAAAGAGATCAACTATTAATGTGTGGACCACAAAGAGACATTCCATGAATGTATAGTAACACTTCTATATACTTCTTTCACACTTTCATGCCAAAAATAGCTAGCACAAAGCACTTCATCTCAAAAGCTCAGAAGACACAGTCATGAGATAGAACATTTACAAACCAACTTGTCGTAAACTTCATCACATGAAAGTTGAACCGAGACACTACACAAACACTAAAATCAGGACCACCAAGATACAAGAATAGAAACAATTTAATGTGAAGAAATATGGAGAAATTTTTTAACCAATCCTGACAAGCAACCAAACTACCAAGCCACTACAATTACCAGATACCTCCTTGGCAATACTAGTGACCTAAAAAGATAAGAGGGAAAATCCACAAAGGGTCAAGGTATTCATTTAAATCAACACATTCTTAATAACTACACTTCTCCTTCAAAAAACTATACATGATCCCCTTATCAACAACGACCAACCAACTACCTACTCCCCTCGAGACGTAGCTTACATTGATCGAGGAGGAAAGGATATGACATGAATTCATCCCCTAGATGGATGCACTATATATTCATCTAGTTAGAAGGAGGAGGGGCAATAAACCGTAACTTTTGTTGGAGATACCCAAAAGTATCCATTAAAATTTTCTTAGTGAATATGTTTGCAATTTGATCCTTAGTAGGAACATACTCCAATCTAAATTCTTTCTCTATAGCCTTTTCGCTTAGAAAGTGATAATGGATACAAATGTGTTTGGTCCTTGAATGAATCACCGAATTCTCAGAAATGTTTTTATTTTTTGATAAAAGGTTGTTAGCCAACACAATATATTATATGATAAAAAGGTTACATGATAAAATAGTACTGGAAATTATAGATTTCGAAGAGAAAGTTCCACCAACTTTTATGGCCTTTATCTAATCTTTACATCCATGCCTTATACAAAAGGTTGATTAGAAAAATATGAACAACATATATATTGTTTTGATTAATATATATACTAACTAGAAATAGATTTTGGTATATGCTCCATTTTAGTTTGATTAACAAGCCATATACAATATTCTTGGACTATGTTAATCATACTTCTTTTTACCAAAAAGAAAAAAATCTTTCCTACTTCTAACTATAGTTTCAGGAACAACCAACTAAGTTTTCATCTTGACCTTCGATCTACACATTTTGGTTAACTAGGTAGGCTTGAGAAGTTGATGTAACATGCACAATTTCTAGGACTATATTCCATGGTGTAAATTCTAAATGGAATGTAGTCAGATTCGTACAAGAAACAACCAAGCAATACAGAATTGAAACCATAAGGAATGATACTAGAAATTAAGGAGGCAAACACATGCCAACAATAAAAGAAACCCACAAGTACTCTGAACCTACAAAAAAAATTTCCACAAAGACCACAACCCAGAACATATTGGGTAAAATGGACTTCAACTTTGAACCAACACAAACCCACAGTTTGATAACCAAAGGCCAGAAAGAAACCAAAAATTCTTCACCAATGCAAGAGCTTAAACCATACCCTCAAAGAAGCCAAACTAGACATGAAATTTAGGTTAACTATTACTAGATAAATATTGATATGGTCTTCAATTATAAACCTAGATGAAAATTAACTATCCAAGACCCACATTGCAACTTGTCCACACCAGGGAGTGAAGATTATGAAAAACATTGTCCACCCTAATTTTATTGCAATATGGCCACCATTTTATCGACAACATTGCAAGTTAAGAAGGAATGAGCACCAAATCAATCTCACATCTTATTTAATAGATGAGTAAAATGCAAAAAAATAGCTAAAGTTGTCATTTGTGCCTTGAAATCCACCTCAAGTTAAATCAAAAGTATCAATGGTACGGTTAGCACACTTGGCTGTTCTAATTATTTCCTTAAACTTATCACCATAATGATGATATAGTCAGGTTTTATTTTCATAAATAATGTTTCCTACAAAAACCGACACTTGTTAGTTAATAAAAATACATGCTTTACGACAAATCTTTGGTAATTTGGATGCTAACACTTGTGACCTAAAATGTGTGTGATCTTGATCATATTCCTAGTGCATATGTTGATTAATGCTTTCACATAGACTTCCATTTTTTCAATGCAAAAACAAAACTTTGATAGACATTTGAAGAATGATCAATGTGAAGTGTTATAAATGAGACCTTGTGCTTATTGTGGTCATAGTACGTTTTTGGCTCCTTCACATAAAATATAGCTAATGATTGATGAGACTATCCTTTGTGTCAAATTATAGTATCCTGTCCTTTTTTATAATATCTTTTAAAGCTTGCATGATTTTATTTGTAGTATTATCATACAATATCTCATCCTATGCTTGGTCACAACCTAGGTTTTCTAACATATCCGCCAACTAATTACCCTCCCTGTATGTGTGTTTCAACTGGAAAAATCTTAGCTTTTCAATTAACTTCCATGTTTTCTCAAGTACATACTTAATTTTCCAGCTATACACCTTTCTTCTTTTATAGGCATTAATAATGATTAAAGACTCTCCTTCAATCTGCATGTTTGCGATCTTCAAAAGCATTGCCAATTGCATTCCATGCAATAAAGCTTGAGATTTAGCAAGGTTGTTGGTTCCTTTTGGAAGATGTATTGATTTGGACAAAATTATAGACCCTTTGCAATCCCTTATTATCACACCCGACCCTGAGATCCCTAGATTTCCACATGAAGCACCATCAAAATTCAACTTGTAAAAATATGATGGAGGAGATATCCATGCTATTTTACTTCTATCAATTTTCTGCTTTCGATTGTGGTGTAAACTTCCTTTGAAAGAATCACAAATTTTTCCATTTCTGCATTAATTTTGAATCCCACTTTATGAATAATGAGCCAATATTTTTTGCCTTATCAAAATATGCATTCATAATTTCAGATATTGAAGATTCTAGCTTACTTAAGACTTGATCCACCTTTTTTTCATGCCTAAAAATCCTTTTGTTTCTTTCCCACCAAACACTTCACAAGACTACTGAAGGGACCACTTTCCAAATGCATGCAAACAATGATGAATTATACAGGACGGGCCAACTTGAAAACAATTCCCACAAATTATTTGGCAATGGTGAATACCAATTTAATTTGTTTCTAATGACCAACCAACATGCATATGCAAAAGGACAGTGAATGAATAAGTGGCTTACCTCCTCCATCACATCTTCACAGAACACACACTTGACTTGGTAGCATTGTTGAATTCCAATAGAAGGAAAAATATCTTTGAGGCTTACTTTGCTCTCCCTTACTCATTATTGCCTTGTACCCCATTTTAACTATGTAAATACCTAATTTGGATGGTGCCCACAACATTTTATTCTCTTCTTCTAATGCATATACATGTCTTTCACTTAATCTGCCCCTTAATTTTTATTTTTGATCATTTGGGAATGGGATGGAAGATGAATCTTTCCAGATAACTTTCCTTGTGCATTCATCTATTTTTAGAAAATAATCTTTGTTTTTTTCCCCCCAATTTGAACTGAGGAAAGCTTGTATGTTTTGAAGATTTTGAATTATGTTTAGAGGTGCATGTTCACTCCATGAATCGTTCTAAAAAAATTCTTGTTGGCCATTATGAACTTCCCATGTTAGGTAAGGGGTGACTACCTTTCTATAAATAATCATAAAATTCCATATTATAGAACCTTATGGTGGATTTAAAATTGTGAAAATTCTTTTTGGATCTTCCATATCCAAATACTTTGCTTGCATGACCTTGTACCACTTTTCTTGTGGCTTGGAGTACATATTCTACACTAACTTGGCCCCTAGAGCTAGATTTCTAGCTAAGAGGTTGTTTATACCAGCACCCCCTTTCAACTTCTCTTCACAAATGTTTTCCAATGAGATAAGTGGAATCTTTTTCTTGTTATCTATATTTCCCTTCCATAATTTTTTTTTTATTAACTTTTCAATTTTTACAATAACTGATTTGGGAGCTTTTAACACATCTAGATAGTAATTGGGAATAGCAAGAAGTACTAATTTGACCATTAGAATTCATCCTGACAATGATAACCACCGACCCTTCTAACTAGTTATCCTTAATTGGATACTCTAAATAATCTTGTCCCAATAGGAAATCCTATTTGCACCTATAAAGAAGGGAATACCAAGGTACTTACATGGGAGTTATGTTGTTTGAAAGCCCAAAAGCCTTACAATCTGTCTTTGTAATCCTGCCTTGATGTTAAAAGTGTAGATCTTTGATTTCTCTACATTTATTTCCTATCTTGATCCAAGTGAATACTTATCTAAGATGGATTTGTTATGTTTAGCATCTTGAAGTGATGACTTGCCAAATAAAATTGTATCATCCACAAACAAAGAGTGTGTAGCAAATATATTAGTTGAAGGAATAGTTATTCATTACCACATCCCTTGAATATGACAATTTTTAATTGATCTACTAAGATCCTCTACTAATATTATAAAGAGAAAAGGTGATAATGGATCACCTTGTCTTACACCTTATGTAGAGCTAAAAAAACCTATTAGTGATCCATTGATGAGCACTAAAAATCTAGCTCTCATCAAACAAGATAGTATCCACTTACACCACTTATTGTGAAACCCAAATTTCTTCAACAGTTGTATCAAAAAAGACCAATCCATTTTATCATAAGCTTTCACCATATATAGCTTAATGATAAACAAGGAAATATTGTGTGAAGAAATGGAATGGAGAAATGGAATGGAGAAATTGATGCGCAATAAAAGCTCCTTCCATCGTCTCCCTACTAGGCACAAAACCACCTTGTTCTTCTAAAATAATTTTAGGAATTATTGGTAGCAATTGAAGGTAAATAGCTTTAGTTAAAATCTTGTAAACAGTGTTACAAAGAGATATAGGTCAAAATTTTGAAAAATACTTGGGTCCTTGACCTTTGGAATTAAAGCTATATTAGTTACATTGAATTGCTTTAGTATGGAGCATGAAGACCTAGATTCTTCCAAAGCCTTATGAAGATCATTACCAATGAATTCCCAACATTTTTAGAAAAAAATAGTTGTAAATCCATCTGGACCTGGAGCCTTGTCTGGTTTGAGTCAAAAACTACCAATTTGAATTCATCTAAAGTGAATGGCTTAATGAGACTAGCATTTTCTTCTTTAGTGATTAAAGTTGGAATTGATTGCAACATATCCCCCCTCTCTTGTTCAACCTGAGCGAGTTGACCACTCTAGGTGTTGATAATAGGTTTGAAAATAATTTAACCCCTTCCTTTTGTATCTTGTCTTCATTTGACAACCACTTCCCTGATATACTTTCCTAAGTTCTGAAAATTGTGCTCTTTACTTTTTTTATCTAAGCAAACATCTGAAAAAACTTGGTATTTTTATCCACTTCTTTAATCTAGAGTTCACGTGATTTTTGACACCAATAAATTTCCTCTCGGAACACCAAATCTTCCCATTCTATTTTTAACTTCTTAAATTAATGCGTTTTCTATGAGATCTTGTATTTTCATGTGCAAAAACTCTTCTAGAAAAGTGACCTCAACAAAATACTTACACCTAGAGCAACCACCCTGACATGAAGGTAAAGTGTCTTTTTGAATCCATTACAACAATCCTTTCCCTTTCACATTTCTCTGTTGTATTTGATGATTTCACTGATACTCTGCGTGCTTCAAAGAAATGTTATTTGGAAATGAAATCCTAAATGGGTGCTCCTAGAAACCTTTCCTTTCCCAATTTTTATCTGCTTTGTTGCACATTCCTGAACTATAGACAAATATGATGATGATAATCATCTTGTTTCAAAGCAATGTTATTTGGAAAATAGACCCTGATCAGAATATCATTCGGATAAGAAATTGATGGTTTAATTTTTTTATTTGCAAACTCCTATGAACCACAAATGTCAAAAATGCCTTGCTTGGCATGTGACAATGTTTGCCTTGGATACAGTGGTTTCTAGTGATAGTGAGGATGTGTAATGTTGGATCCAACCCACCCCTGAATGTACTATTATTGCAAGCCCCATCGGTGCTGGCGAACTTGACCTTGAGGTTGGTGATGGCGACCTCCCCAAAGTTTGCTTCATCTAAAACACCTGGGTACAACAAGATGCTACAACAATATATTGAGCTTCTTACTAAACCAAGGAACCAATCTATCTCCTAATACAAATGCACTTCCTATGGTTCTTCTTTGGTTATCCATACATCTTTCCTAATCAACATTATTATAAACACTCAAAGAAAAGTTATCATCCTTCTTATATTGCAAACCATAATCTAAAGTTCGCTTTAAATATCTGAATATTATGTTTACCACCTCCTCATGAGTTTTCTTAGGATTACCTTGAAATATGGAAACCAAACATACTACATGCATAATATCAAGTCTAGAAGCATTCAAGTATAATAAACCTTCAATCATAGACCTATAAAGAGTCTAATCAACCTTAGGTGACTCATCAACCTTTCTCAAGTGACAACTGGTAACCATAAGAGTACGTATTGGTTTGGAATCCTCCATGACAAACTTCTTCAACATATCTCTAGCATACTTAGCTTGAGAAATGAAGATACCATCATCAAGTTAAAAAAATTGAAACCCAAGGAAGAAAGAAAACTCGCCAATCATAAATATCTTGTAATATTTCTACATCTCTTCTACAAACCTCTTACACATATTATCATCTTCACCAAAGTTGACATCATCAACATATACAACAATTATCAAAATCTTATCTTTCTCTACCTTAATGTAAATATTACTACCTTACCGACGTAAATACTTATCCAATTGAGCATACCAATCTCTAAGATCTTTCTTGAGCTTGCACACCTTGTCCAAATCTTTTGATAGATGGAAAGCATCCAGTTTCTCAATGTAGACCTCTTCCTCTAAATCACCACTCAAGAAGGCTAATTTGACATCCATCTAATAGACCTTGAAATTATTGTGAAAAGCAAAGGCAAGTAACATTTTGATTTCATCCATTCTAGATATTAGAGCAAGAGTCTCCTTGAAATTAATACCTTCTAATTTTGAATAGCCCTTACATACCAATTTTGATTTGTTCCTCACAACTTCACTATATTCATTCAACTTATTCCAAAACACCCACTTTGTTCCTTTAACATTCTTATTAGTTGGTTTGGGAACCAATTCCCATGTCCACTTCTTTTTATTGAATTCAATTCTTTTTCCATTACCTTCATCCATCCTTCATCTTTGTTGAATATCCAAGATATTGAGAGGGGGGGGTGAATCAATATCTCCTTTAACTTATTGAACAAACAACATCCAATTATTCTAATGCATACAACAAAAAAGATGAGAAAGAGAAATAAAAAATATGAAACCACACAACACATGAACACCAGAATTTTACGTGGAAAACCTAATGAGGGAAAAACCATGGTGAGGATTAGCTCACTATATATAGTAGTTCCAAAACCGGATACAAAAGAAGCTCTTTGCCAAATACAAAAGGTCACTACTTACAAGTAGGACTCATTGTCCAAATAAGGATGCTCACTACCTACAAAAAGATTACAATAACAAAATGACTTAGAATCAGAATATGAATTGGTAAGAGTGCACCTAACAAGTGTTGATTCAGTTCCTTTGATGCTTGATAAACATAATTAATATACTTCATCAATTTCACACAATTTTCTTCACATTCACACTATTCTTTACATTCGTGTCACACTTCGCATTCTATACCACTTCTTCTATCCCAAAACAATCCAATATATATTTGATACATCTGCAAGCATCAATTAGGTCGGCCTAATTAGATGAAATCTTTATTCACCAATAAAGGTTAATTGTCAACTCCAAGATAGTACAAAACTTCTCCAAAAACTATTCATCTGAGTAACACGCTATATCATGTCGGCTTGGACCTAAGATAGGTTGCTCATATATTTGCAACACAAATCAAAACATTATACCACCAATTGTTGATTAGGTTGTCCATGGATATACCTAATAACAAAATGCAACACTAGACCAATGCCAACTCGCCATACACCCTTTTCTTTCTTTTCTCTCCTCCTTTTTCAAAAAAAAAAAGTTGAACATTTAGAAACTTCAAGTAAAAATAACACTTTTCACCTAAAACACTTTCTTGTATCTCTCTCTCATAGTTGGAAGAATCATCTTCCAAGCAAGCACTACAGAATCCATTTGGGTACACATACTATCCAAAAAATCCAACAACATAAATGAGAATGACCAATTTGTAGATAAGCACTGTCATTCACAATCTTCTGCATCATGGAGTATTCCAAAGAGATGATCTAACCAAACCTCAACAATTTCTTTAACAAGCCAAATATTTATCACCGCATCTTCCCTTTGTCTTTGAATAGTCAGTAACTTTTCTTGCAATTCTCCAACTCTTATCCTTTTTTTTCCTTCTTTGTCTTTAAAGAAATCAAAATTCTTTCCAATACTATTCATTTCAAATTCAATGGCTTCAATTTTGCTTCTAAAATTGTCAACTGCAATAGGCCACCAAAGACAATACTTGTAGATGTTTGACATCTCTTTAATGCATTTTATTGTGTCATTAATGTGCTCAGATAACTTTTGCTTAGCTTTAACACATCTTTTCTCAACCATAGCTTCAAACTTATGTCCTTCTGGACCTTCCAACAACATTCTATCTTCAAGAACTTTTAATTCCTTTGTACCAAAGGATGAACCCTCCTCAAACCAACTAGACACAAGAATATTGGAGCACAAATCCTTCTATAGGGATAAGAAAAAGACTTTGCAATCACTTTCATTGTCCTCCGTACCTTCCAAATACCTGTAAACTTGTTTTCGAATAGGGACCTCAGGCTCCCACTTAACATTTTCTTTTCCCGATAGCGAGCTCAGAAAGTAAAATACCAAGCATATAAGCAAGTACCCAAATCAAAAGGGATAACCTCGACCAAAGACATTCGTACATTTTTCAGTTAGGTTTTCCAAAATTAAGCTACACGGATCAAATTTCTTGTTTTCCTCCACCATTTTGTGCGCAAGATATATAGCAATAGTTGAAGTGGAACCTTCATGATTTTTCAAAATAGATTTTGTAAGAAATATTGTACGCAATATACCTTATGGTAGGGTCAACAATAGTATTTATCAGCAAGGCTCGGGGGTCTTTGTCAATTCCATTTAATTCCTCCACCTCTTTGTACTTCACTATTTTCTTTCCAGGGAGGTCACCAACACTACACAACCTGGTAATAACTTCAATTGCCTCCTTCATGATAGGGTAGGGTTTTTTCAAAATAATACTACTGTCCTTAAATTTACTTAATGAGAAGAAGATGAATTCTATGTCCGTGAACCAAGGAAATTTTCCTCATAAATCCATGCCTAGGTTTTTTATGTTCTATAGTTCGTTTATCTTTAACCCTAGTTCCATTTCATTCATTTTTCGATAATTAAATTATTCCAATTCAACTCCCTTCAGCCTTAGTGGAATATTGTCACTCGATCCCTTGTTAATATATTTCATCGTCGTACTTAACTTATTCAAATTCTTCCTTGCACAACAAAAAATTCTTCTCTTACCTGTCTCTTGTAACTGTAAGAGAAAACTTTCATAACTTGTTCTTGATTGTTCACAATGATTTCTCTAGATTACCTCAGAGTATCTACAAATCTCTTCAGGATCGCTTCAAGATTGCTCCAAGTCATTCTTTGAACTCTTCAAATGTATAAGTGATCAAAATTACTTATTAATTTCACTTTATACACCATCGCGTTGCCCTAATTTGCATTAAATGCAATAAGCTTCAAAAAGATGATAAGAACCTTCTTTCACTGCACTCAGAAACCCTAATATTCTTTGCAGGTGAACATGCTTGTACTTTTTCTTCTAGTTTATTTTGCATAACCTCTTCCCATTCATTCCTTACAACATATCCTCATGCCAACATCTGGCATGCCATATTTATAGCGAGTTCAAACAAAAAAATTTTAAAGCTCCCCCTAAGACCATGATAGGTCTAATTCCCAAAGGAATTATCTACACCGGATGCTGCCACAGGCACATATTTCATCTTTGGTTCTTATTTCTTCTTCCATATCTTGTTCATTTCTTGCTTAACCTCATCTTTGTCAATCTTCTTCACAAGTTTATTCTCCTTTACCAGAGCAGATTGCTTTCCCTTTTTACTTTTGTAAAATTTTGAAATATGTCCCAATTTGTTATAATTGTAGTAGACAACATTTCTATGATTTGTTTGAATTCCATTAACCCCTATTCTACATTGATTCGCTTTGTGTCCAAGCTTGTTGCAATTATAGCAGTAGCAACAAAAGATTGATTCATTGTACCTCCATTAAACCAGTTCACCATTTGAGTCCTGCATTCACTAGCTTTATGTCAAATCTTCATGCATGCATAACATTGTCCGGAGAAGGGACCATAAAACTAATTCATCCCACTCCTGCATTTAGTTTCCTTGAGGCCAAATTTATTACATGAAAAACAAACACCATTGAAAGATGGGTACCTTTGAGAATTTGGTTGTCTGATAAACGGTCTTCTTCTTGGATTTATTTTTTGCTTCCCTTTATCTTGAATCTTTTGATTTTCCATTAGATTTGAGTTCTACACATTCTTAGAGTTTTCACCAGCTTCATTTCCCAAGACACCTTTGTCTTTAGAAGGTCTTTTTCCTGCTATCAATTCATCAAGATTGGTGGAGCTTGTCTTGAAATTATCTTCACAGAATTTTTCTTTCTCTAGATCTTCTTTCAGGTTCATCACTTCTTATTCAAGCCTTGAGCATACATCAGACTTACTTTGCACCACTGTATTCAGAAACTCTTCAATTCTCTTCTTTTCTTCCACTTGCACCTTCAATCTGGAAATCTCTTCATTTGCTTGTTTCAATTACTCACTCACTTCTCTATGTCTCTTTGAATTTCTTCAATTTCTCTTTCAATTTTTGGATGCATTCATTTACCTCATCAATATTTTCTTTCAGATCTCTATTTTAATTTTCTACCTTGTCAAGATATTCAAGAGTAGCCCAAAGCTCTTCTTTGTTCATTTTTTCAATCTATAGGATATTTCCCAAGTTGTTAGGCTTCCTCAGAGGAACTAGGGCTCTGATACCAATTGTTGAATATTTGAGATACTAAGAGGGGGGTGAATTAGTATCTCCTTTAACTTATTGAATAAACATCATCCAATTACTCTAATGCATATAATATAAAATATGAGCAAGAGCAATAATAGAATATGAAACCATACAATACATGAACAAATGAATTTTACGTGGAAAATCCAATGAGGGAAAAACCACGGTGAGGATTAGATCACTTTATATAGTAGTTCCAAAACTGGATACAAAAGAGGCTCACTACTAGATAAGAAAGGATCACTGCCAAATACAGAAGCTCATTTCTTACAAGTAGGACTCACTATCCAAATAAGGAGGCTCACTGCCCACAAAAATATTACAGTAACAAAATGGCTTACATCCATAATATGAACTGGTAAGAGTGCACCTAACAAGTGTTGATTTAGTTCCTTTGATGCTCGATAAACAGACTTAATACACTTCATTAGTTTCACACACTTTGCTTCACATTCGCACTATTCTTTGCATTCGAGTCACACTTCACATTCTCTACCACTTCTTCTATCCCAAAAAATCCCATATATATATCTAATACATCCACAAGCATCAATTAGGTCAGACTAATTAGATGCAATCTTTATTCACCAATAAAAGTTAATTGTCATCTCTAAGATAGTACAAAAATTCTCCAAAAACAATTCATTCAAGTAGCACACTATATCATGTCGGCTTGGACCTAAGATAGGTCGCTCATATATCTGCAACACAAATTAAACCATTATACCACCAACTATTTATTAGGTCGAACATGGATAAAACTAATAACAAAATGCAACACTAGACCAATGCCAACTTGCCATACGATCATATGAGAACACATGATTATATACTTACAAGCTTCCAACATTCATAGGAATAAACTTCATCAAGAATTCTACTTTTCATTAGTTTCCATCATTTTGAAATTCAAAACATAAGAACTACTTTTATTTGGTTGAAGCTGAGAATTTTTGTTTTTGTTGGCTAATTCCTTTATAAAAGTGTGACATAGGTTTTTACTTTTACCCATTTAGAAACTATTTTTGTAAGTATGTAGCCATTATTATAAGCTTTCTAAAAATTATAATTTTGAATATTTTTTTATTTTTTTATTTTTTTATTATATTTATATTTTTTTTCTTTTGAATGTAGGTTTTTCACCAAACATCAAGGTATTTGTTTCATACACATTGAAAAATAGAAAAACAGAGAAAAAAATCTAAAAATATGTGTGCATTAGGTATTGATATCCATATTTCATAAAGTAATGATAATAATAGTTTTAATACATACAAAACAAGTTATGTGTTATGAAATACACCCATGTCCAATTTATAATTACTTTGACTTCAAAAATTAATTTTAAAAAATGCAAAAAATACTTATGAAAAAATATCCATGCACTAGATATTGATGTTAAAAATTTATATTTAAAATATTATAATTTTATCCTTTCAATAAAAATTTTATGTGTTATGAAATAAACAACATTTTTTAAAAATGTTGTTTACTATTAAAAAAGTTATTAAAAATTACACAAGGAGTTCACAATTTACTTCTAATTTTTAAAAATATATATTTATAATCTACACACAACCCTTCACAAAATAGTAGTTCACAATATCTCCAAACTATTAAAAGTTTACTTGCTATAGGTTTCATAAGTTGAAATTTTGGTGAAAAATGTTGATTTCAAAATCCTACTTTGGCAAGAAAATAGGACATAGTACTATGGGCTAACCCTACTTGATCTAATGACCTAAAAACCTTAAAAATAAGAGGGAAAAGACTTTTAAAGACCATTTGAAAATATTATCAAAGGAAAATCAAATATTTTCCAACTAGGATCCCCTCATCCCGAATTCTAACTTACAAATACCTTAGGAAAATAAAGTATAATTTTACAATGCAAAAGAAATCACATTAAAACATTAATTACAATTAAAGGCCTTTGTCTCCTTCATGGAATAAGGTCAAGACATTTCTAGGGATAACATAATTAGAGTTTTCATAGGGGACTTCTAGTTTCTATTGGCCATAAAAATTAATTACATGCTTGACAAAATCCATTCATATGTCCAATATAATAGCTAAAGCAACTTAAATTCAGAATGCATACATAATCATAGACTATACAAAACCATGACTCACAAGCCAATCTTAATTAATTTTACATCATAAATTATATATCAATTCAATTATAATATTACAACATAGGATAATATCTAACATACTATGCATAGATGACCCCTATTTACTCCAACCCAAATTAGGCTAACACAAATAATTCAAATCCTACTTGAAACTATATTTCAACTTTAAAAAAAGTCAATTAGAATTGGAAAATGTAAAAAATATTCATCACAAATCAAAATATACTTTTAACCATCAATAAATTAAATTATTCTAAAAATCATATAGAATTGAACCTATTCTACACATGAAATAGATGTCTTTTATTATCAATCACCAAGTTCATAAGTCCAAAACCTAATAATGTGAAATTGATCATGGAGTATCAAAACAATAATAGGTCCATTGGCATAGTTGAACATGGCAATATAGATTGGGCCTCAGAAAAGGCTTTAAAAATGTTCAACTAGTTTGTAGTATATAGACCCTTCAATAATAAAGGTGTTTCAAGAGTCATGCATAAGGCTAGGCCCCATAGTGTTAACATGCATTATAAGGGATCAACCCAAGAAATGAGTAAAATCATCATTCCAAAATAGGTCATCTTTATCCCAATTCCATGGTGAAAATATATCCATATTCACCATGTGAGTGTGAATTTTTCAAGGTCTTGGATCTTCATTGATAATCATGGAGGGTTATAATAGGCCATCCCTTAAGTGTGAATGCTTAAAAAATAGCTAGTTTTCCTTCTTTTGTACTATCATTACTAAATCAAATTTAAAACATCACACAATATAAATATGTATTGGTTTGATCTATAAAAAATAATATAGGATATGTGGAATGAAAATGTACACAAAGAAACTGAAAATAGAATGTGTGCATTTAGTATGTGATTAATCCGATTGCATAAATGAGATGAGGAGACAACACATGTCTAGTGAAATTTTGGACATTGTCAGATATTTCTTACATAGTGTATGTTGCTAATTTTAGTTGGAAAATACAAACCATCTTAAGAAAAGGTGTCTTTGTCTCCAACATATCCATAAATTTTAGAATTTGTTTTTCTCTAATTCAGATTCTTTTTCTTTCTTGCAGAATATTGGCATTGACTCTTGACGATGAGATAATTTGAGATGAATTTGATGGCAAGGGTGAACAAGTGTTTTATAGGAGATTTCTTTGTGTGTTCCTTATTAGGAGTATTATAGCCTCCACAAAGCACTATTAGATAGATTCAAAGTGTGCAAAAATGATGGTCACTATATCAAACCTTAGGGAGAAAACTAGAAAAAATGGTGTATGAGGATGTGATGGATACAAAGGGATATAAAAAATGGGCATAAGAGGATTTTCAAGTGAGGGAAAAGAGTCCAAGTTTCTCTTTGAGGGAAATAGAGTGAGTTTGTAGATTAAGGTTTTATCTATGAATAGAGAAGTGGGTTCCTAATGGATATCTAGTGATGGAATAGAATAAAAATGTGTTAAATAGTCAAGGGGAATAAAAACCACCAAATATCCATGGCTTGGTAGCTCCAAGGGGTATCCACAACTTTAGATCTTTGACAGTCACCTTGATTCCCTATTTCTCTTATGATGATCCTATAATTTAACTTGTGTCAGAGGATGAATGATGATAACAAGTTTTCTAATTTGTATCTCATGAATTGTTGGAGGGAAAAAGAGGCTTGTAAACTATCCTATACTAGTTTTTCAACAAAATGATCATGGAAAACATAGTATGTTCCAAGATAGGAAGGGGTAGGAAACTTGAATTTTCAAAATTTGACTATGGAAACTACTACGCACGGGAATAAGTTTTTGTGCATGGCGAAGAATCCAAGTTTTAGGGGTTATATGTCAAGAGGTTCCTCTAGATAGGACTACTTAACTTGTGGTAGTTGTTAACCATTATTATTTCTATGTGATGCTCTTGTCATGAGTGTTCAATCCCCTAATATTCATGAGTAAATCTTAATTTCCCTCTAAGGGAGGGGCTTCCTCCCTTAGATTCGAGTAGGTAGTGATTAGTGCTAGGTTGTCCTCTAGACAAAGAAAATTCTTTTGCTATTTTCTTATTGGTTTTTCTATCCCTCTTCCTAGAATCAATATTGGCCTTCAAAATATTAGTCACAGATTAATTAATGTATCTTACATTCATGCTTCCTAACTCGTCATATAATTTAAAATATATTTATACACTCATTTTCTCTTCTACCTCCAAATTATCTACACTAGAAACTATCTCATTGAAAGGAACAAATATAACGTGATTATGTACATATCTTCCTAGTTTTTGTTTGTTCTAATTCAACCATTGTGCGTAATGGGACTAGGCCAAGAACCAAGTTTTTGTTCTTTTAAACCCATATTTGTTTCTAATTTTGGGGTTGATCCTTGGGTCAATATTTTTTGAAATATGAGAAGTTACCACATTTTATCATAAATAATTTCTTCTCTTCAACCTCAATTGATTGCACCCATTCTCCGTTAAGTGCACACAAGGTTAATGTCTTTGGAAAGTTTTTATTTTGTGACCATATAAAATCAAGAATATAGTTTTGAATTCTCCACCAACATTCCTCATCCAGTATCACAAGTTCCCAAGTTATTGCCAATAATGTAAAGCGCGTCCATTAACCAAAGTTCCTAGGAAGGTTATACAAGCATATCCAATCAAAGAATTTTCCACTTCATATTTTAGTGAATTAAATTTTAGAGACGAATTTTGAATAAATAAATGGAGGTTGGTGGCAACAAAGCAATCAATTAATGTATGATCACAAAGTAAGGAATTTGCATCAACAACCACTGGGACATCAAGTATAATTTTGGTAGATGTTGAACTATCCTCATCAATTGTTTGAGTAGTGGATATAGTCCTATTTGGTGTGCATGAAGGTGCAAGGTAAAATCATTAGAAGTGAGCCACTCCAGTAAATATAATAATATATAATATGTATAATTTCAGAACAAAAATATATTATTGTATTTATGAAATTAAAAATATCATATCCTATAGTATATAAATGTAATTTTATGATGTCAATTATAAAAGTGGACTAATAATCTTAATGGAGTTCCTCATAAATAGTTCAAGGAGGTTACTTAAGAGTTATTTAATAATTTTAATTTTTTAAATCTATGTTGGTTGTATTTTTGTTTCTATGTATACCATCATGTCAATATAGAACAACTCTTAGCTTAATTAGATTGGAAAAATATAAACTACTATTAACTATTTATTATAAATTATAGATTTATGAATTAAATTGTAAAATTAAATTTTAATTGATTGTAAATTATAAAATTATATATCAAACTGCATACAAATTATATTTAAAATCATAAAATAAATTTAGATTAACTTATAATTATTAAGTTTTATTATATATTTAACAAATTAAATTTAGATGAATCATCCCCATACACCTCAGATCGCCCTCCTCACCTCACTATGCATCCTTCATAAAATTTAAACTGTAATGCACCTCAAAGCTTTATCCCTTCTTTAAAATTTGAAATTATAAAAAAATGAGAAAGCAATAGATTTTTTTTTATATTTAGGAAGGCATAACGGTCCTCCAAGTAATGTATTGTACAATTTTCTTCAAATTCATCATCCTTGGACCCAATACTCTACCATCTCTCTCATGCTCTCAATTTTTACACTCTACAATATAGTTGTGAAAACCAACTTCAGAGTCCAAGGACACTTGCATGCAAAGGGATACCTGTCACAAGGAAGAGAATGGAGAAAAAAGAAAGAGAGGGTTTGAAGCTTTGAAACATGAGAGATTGTATTATCAGAACAATAGAATGAAAAAATATACAATGGATCAATCCTTAAGAAAGGAGATCGTGCACACCTAAAAGTAACCTTAATAGGTAGACATTTAATAATTTATATAATTATTAAATGTCACATTATGCAAACTAAAGAGAAATCTTAAGAGAGGAATAAAGGTGACTTAATTAACATAATTAAGTTAAAACCTTAACCTTAGCACCCCCTTAAGATGAGAAAAAGTGCAGCTGCAAACATGTGCAAGAAAGCAAAAGTAACTACAATGCATGAAAGTAAACAAGGGTCCTGACAACTAGGCCTGATCAGGTACCCAAATACAACCAAATCTCTGTAAAGTGGAGAATTAGAGAAAACCTCATGAGAAAAACTCTACTCCAAAAAGAGATGCAAAAATAAATTACAAATGGAATGTCTGAAGAGACTCTCTCAAGGCCCCTGGTCCCCTATAGGACTGACTTTAAGCCCTCAAGGGCTGGAGCTCAGGAGGGTGGCGGTGTGTGGGTGGTGGTGGCCATGCTAGGTGACGCCCGAGTGGCCGCCCCTTTGGAATTGGAAACACGGTTTTAAAACTACATTATTTATTTATTTATTTTTGCATTTTTCATCTCGAAAAACATGCCCCGAGGTTGTACGGCCTTGGGGCAAATTTATTTTTTACTTTTCGGTTGACTATGGTCAAATTGGACAGATTTTATATGAAAATAGGGGTTTTTGGATGCTCTGTACTCAATGGCGAGGTCCGTTTTGTCCAAAAATGCCCAAAAATTTAGGCAACCCCTAGATCCACAAAAAATCAATCTGAAAACCTGTGAAAGCTAGATCAAACCCTCGTAGCTCCAAATTCTTCAAAACAAGAATAAGCTGCAGCAGGTCCACGCTCTGATACCATGTAGAAGTTGTCAAAACCAAATTCAGAGTCCAAGAACACCTACATGCAAAGGGATACCTTTCAAAAGGAAGAGAATGGAGAAAAAAGCAAGAGAGGGTTTGAAGCTCTGAAATATGAGAGATTGTATTATCAGAACAATAGAATGAAAAAGTATACAATGGATCAATCCTTAAGAAAGGAGATCATGCAAACCTAAAAGTAACCCTAATAGGTCAACATTTAATAATTAATATAATCATTAAATGTCACATTATGCAAACTAAAGAAAAAATCTTAAGAGAGGAATAAAGGTAACTTAATTAACATAATTAAGTTAAAACCTTTACTCTACCATACAATTCCTTTTTTCTTCTTGGTGAAAATACATATTTGCAACAATTTTTTGATCGATCGATGATTTGAGATTTTAGTAGATTAGTTCTCACTTTTAAAGATGGGTGTTGATGAAGGCATTGATACTGCTATATGTGTAGTGAGTATGGGTGTTGATCATCATATTTTTGAGATCCTTGTGAATGAGGAGAAGATAAAGATTGATTATTCTTCTTCTCTACAACACCTACTAGAAGAAATTGCAAATAGCAAGGGCCACTTGCTCTTGCTCAAATTGTGGCAGAGATAGGAGGAAATTTTTGCTCACCACATGGAATCAAAATCAAAATAGTTTAGTATTGAGAGCATTAGAACTAGGATTGATAGTGGGAATGAGGGAGGGTTGGAGAGAGAAAGAGGTATAGAGGGAGAGGGAGGGAGGGACGAAGAGGGAGAGAGAGAGAGAAATACATCCCCATACACCTCATATCACCCTCCTTGCCTCACTATGCATCCCTCAAATAATTTAAACTGTAATGGACCTCTAAGCATTATCCCTTCTTTGAAATTTGAAATTATTAAAAAAGAGAAAGCAACGGGATTTTTTTTATATTTAGGAAGTCATAATGGTCCTCCAAGTAATGAATTGTATAATTTTCTTCAAATTAATCATCCTTGGACCCAATACTTTGTCATATCTCTCATGCTCTCAATTTCTACACTCTACAATTCCTTTTTTTGCCTTGTGAAAATACCCATTTGTAGCAATTTTTTGATTGATTAATGGTTTGAGATTTTAGTAGATTAGATCTTACTTCTTTAAGATGGGTGTTGATGAAGGCAACAATATTGTTGTATGTGCAATGAGTATGGGTGTTGATCATCATATTTTTTAGAGCCTTGTGAATGAGGAGAACATAAATATATATTCTTCTTCTTCTCCACAACACCCACTAGAATAAATTGCAGATAGCAGGGGCCACTTGCTTTTGCTCAAATTATGGTAGAGAGAGGAGGAAATTATTTCTCACCACATTGAATCAATATAGTCTGGGATTGAGAGCATCAAATAAGATATTGACAATGGGAATGAGGGAGGGTGGGAGAGAGAAATAGGTATAGAGGGGGAGGGAGAGGGGGAGGGAGAGGGAGGTAGAGAGAGAGAGAGAGAGAGAGAGAGAAACTAACCAATCTATTACATCATTGTTACCAACTCACTAGTCTATTTCAATCAACCAAAAACTTGTGAAGATTACCAACCACCATCTCCGGTGTCTTTTGCACAGTAGATGCTTTGCCTTGAATTTCTTCAATTTTGGTCATCAAGCAAAGCACAAAATGACAAGTCATTTGACTTAGATGGCCTAATACTCTCTCCTACATCTTGGCCAACAATAACCTCCTCTACTTGGGAAACAATAAGCTCTTTCTACCCTTTGAATATTGTTTCACACGATGCCTCCTCTACCGCACTATATTTTGTGTTTGGAGCCCTAACAATTTCATCCCTTTTCGGTGCCCCACCAGCATCATCTTTTATTTCCACACCACCATCTCTCTTGGATGTCACGAGCTCATATTCATCAGGGTTTTATTTCTTCGGGGCATCTATAGGGAAAGAAAATTCAGTTGTGAAGGCTACATAAAGTTACAATTTGTTTGACACCTCTTTACTATTCTCTTTTGCACTCCTATCACCTTCTTCAACTTTAATACCTGCTACAAATTTGGGAGGTTCCTCAGCATTATATGCCTCAGTGCTCTGCACAATAACATGGAGCTCATGAATTGTTCTCTGTGGAGCAAGCAAATCTTTCATAGTATCTACTTCCTTGGAGTAAATTCTTCTAGACACTACATGACAATAGACCTCTTGGACATCCACCTCCTGATTGGAAACATCCATGTCATTTCCTCTTACCTCCTTGCTTGTCTCTCTACCATCTGCCTAAGATTTATCCTCCTCCACACCAATGGGCTCCATGTTCACACCACCATTTCGAGCAACATTATCCTCAAATAAAGTAATATCATCCAAAGCCTTACCAAGGACAAAATTATCAAACTCAATCACTTGTAATCTTTCATACAACTCTGCCAACTTTTCACCATTGTTGTTTTCACCATCAACTGCATTGTCTTGCATAGAAAATTCATCAAATTCCAACATGTCAAGAAATTCTTCAACAACTAACTCAAATTCATCATCTAGCCTACCAAATAACCTTTTTCTTGCAGTCCACAAGTCACACAATGAAGGATTTGGTGTGGACTAAACAAATCCCACTTCAACATCACTTTCTACTATATACAAGGTGCCTACTTTGCTTCCCTAAGCAATTACCAAGATTTATTTTATTAATTTCCATCTATTGGATTCGAAAGTGACTTTACATCTTTAAGAAATAAACTATCCAGTTGAAATCAATTTTTTTTAAGATGAGGGATATATCTAACATCCCGCAACAACCAACTATTTCCATTTTTTACTTTAAAAAAAAATTCCCTTTTTCCAATAACATCACAAGATTTATTGTTTTCAAGAAAGATCTTACCGAAGTCACCACTTTGTAGGTTTTTCAAATACTCCTTTTACAAAGTGGCATGAAGCAATGCACCTAAATCAAGCACCCAAACATTTGTTGATATTTCTTTTGAGGCTAAAATAAGAACACCAATTATTGCACTAACATCCTTTCACATACCAAATTCACTTCATCTTCTTTTGGCTGATTTTCAACCTTCTTTAAAGACCGACAATTCTTCTTGGTGTGGCCTTGCTTGCCACAATACCAATAACCAACATATCTCTCTCTGGATTTTGACCTTCCTTGTGATTTCTTATGAGTTCTTTCATCAGGCAACATTGCTCCCACTTAAACTCGAATCGCTCATGCCAAATAATCAAGCACCATAGCTCTGATACCAATTGTTGAGTTTAAATTTTAGATAATTAATATCATAATAGCAATACATAAATAGGGATAACCAACAACAACACAATAATAATTTATGTGGTTCACTGTAATGGCTACATCCACAAGAAAAGTAGGGAAAATAACTCTTATTATTTACAACAACATGATTACAATACATCATGATTTATCACCAAACAAAAGAATATACAATGTTTTCTTCAAGGAAGATGAAGACAAAAAATCAATGGTTGGGCTTCAAGAGTGCCAAGTCATTTCCTAGATTTTAGGCCAACGAATTGGAGATTGTAATTTTTTCTCCTATAATAGGGAGGATGAATGGATCTGGTGTGGAATTTCAACTACAAAATTCTCAGTCAATTTTGCCTATGTCATGATGGAACAACACCTACTACCTCCTATTAATCTAGATTAGAATCAAGTTTGGATTACTAACCTTATTCCTAAAATTAATTATTTTTGGTGGGATGTAGTCCATGGAAGTATTCTCACTATTGACAATCTTAATAGAAGAGGCATTCAATATATAGATAGTTGTTATCTTTTCTACGAGGATGTAGATAATATAGAACATATGTTTTTTCATTACTCTTGCTCAAGAGAGGTATGGATTCGTGTTCTAAGGATCCTTTTGGTTGAGTGGGTTTTTCCTTGCACTCTCAAGGACTTTATGGAAAATTGGACAATTTATCCTTTCAACCACCCTATCATTGTGGATTTATGGAGACAAATCCCCCCTTTTGTCTCATGGGGGTTGTGGAAAGAAAGAAACAATAGAATCTTTAGAGATTAGAAAAGAAGCAATTTAGATGTTTTCATGAGCATAAAACAAAAAATTCAAGAAAATATAAATACTTGAAATTATAGATTATCAAAAAGGATGCGATCAAATAAATATCTAATAGTTAAACAGAACTCGAGGATCAAGAAAAATTTAACTAGGGTTAAATGGGCCAAAATTCGAAGCAAAAGGATAACCAAATGGATTACTCCTTTTGAAGGATGGATAAAACTTAAATTTGATGGTTGCACAAAAGGAAACCCACGAGTGACAATAGTAGGTGGAGTTACAAGAAACCACAAGGGAAATCTTATTGAAGGCTATGCTAAGAATGTAGGTACCTAGCACCAGTAATTATGTAGAAGCTATTGCTACTTAGTGTGGTCTAAATAGAACTAAAGAGTTAGGCTACAATAAAGTTGTTGTAGAAGGAGATTCTAAGTTGATAATAAATATTCTCAAAGGAGGTTTTGTTGTCCCTTGGGTGTTAATAGATTTAGTGGAAGACTCAAAAATGTTAATTGGTGGATTTCTTTTGTTCAGTATTAGACACACTTATACAGAAGGAAATGAGTTGCAAAAAATGAAGGGATCTCTTGCCCTCACTAGGTAAGTTGAGGATATGATTATACCAATAAAAACATTAAACAATTAATATCAAATGAAAGAAGCAAAAAAAATAGGAGTCTCAAAAAATTACAAAGATTTGTGACCTAAGTTTGGCATTTAAGAGAAAGAGGGGAACTAAATATTTAGGTCATATAATATTCCATAAAGATTCAAGATTTATTCCAGATCCAAAATTACTAAGTTAAATTTTTTTGAGAATATAAGTTTTTTTTTAAAAGGGATGGGTACTGACAATCACAATAAGGATCTTCTTTTGAAACATTTGTTGTCACGAAGGATTGTACCCCAAATGCTAAGCTTTAAAGCTCAAAAATCATATGCAACATGGGGACATCCTAAGGCCCATGAGTTGCCTAAGATGAGGATGAACCTCTAGATTATGGGTTGGTTCCCTTTGAAAACCTCCTACAAACTACTGAAACTGATTTGGAAAAGGGGAAGATATTACTTTGGAAATGAAACTCTACTACTAGTAGGAGGTGATGCACCAATTTTTAAACTCTATTAGCTGCTCTAAACAAAGCTAGATTTAAACAAAGAGGTTTGTTTCCTCATAACTCAAAACTAATCATGAAATATATAAATGTCTTATGAGGTATGTGTTCATTCTTTGTATGAAGGAAAAAAAAATCACAACCACAACTACTGGAACATTCTAACACATACTAAAAACAAAAGATTTTTAAGTTCAAGAATGGTTGCTCTTTATTTAACTAAAAGGAATCTTTGTTGTTAAAAATTGAAAATGCCTCTAAAATATTGAAAAAACTTCTAGAAATCTTAGATACAATGCTTTGTGCTTTGCTTTGTATGCAAGTAGATAGAAAGAATTGATTGAGAAAGGAAGAATATAAGTCTTATAGAAGACAAGCTTAATTCCCGACTGAAAGAAAAGACCGATGATGGACTCCAGCTCTTGAACTCATGATAAAATTCAACAATGTTTAATCTGATTATCTTCTTCCTTGAAATATTCTCCAAATTACATGATGAATTTCCTTTGGGTTTTACATGAGATAAAACATTGCAAAAAAGGACTTAGAACTGCTCTTAATTGGTTGTTTATAGGTTGAAAACTTGCCTTGACTAATATTGCAACCATGTGGGGTCTTGAACTCAACTAGAACTATTGTATTTGCACCAAAGTTCCATCTTTTTAACCCATTGTCTAGAAATTGTTGCTTCACATCCCATAGTCTTAAAATTTCCTTATAATAGTGAATAGACACAATGTCAAAGGTTGTCTTGGTTCTTTTTCTTGACATTGTTTCCTTGTATGACTATGATCCCTTTAGTTTTCATGACAAGTTGATGTCCTTTCCAAGATTTCATAGTGTATTGATTACCTAAATTTCATCTCCTAATCTCATGGAAGTCATCCTTAGTTACTAACAATCACGTCATATATCTGCTCTCTTTTTCATCCCTTTATCATGTTCATTTAGGACTGCCCATACAACTATTGGCCCTTTATATTTCATGTTTTACCTTTGATTTTTGTTTGTAGGGTGATATGCTACCTCATTTATAGAGTTAAACTCTTTTGAAAACTTTGCATTAATGTTGTCCTCCTTTTGCTAGGTGACTATCTTTTAATTATCATTCAGTATCTAGTTAACTATCTCTTTAAAAAGTTTCCCTTTGCTAATATGATTGTATTTTCTATCCTTAGTGTCATTCATTGTTATGACTATCTTTCATTTTCCTTATATGATCCTCCATAATTGCAAGAATTTTCTCTTCCTTGACTTGTTATGATAGGACTATTCTTAGAATGTCATAATTTGTCTTCATTTGAATCATCACCCTTTAATGTCACATGATCCAACCTTCTGCAAGAGTCCTAGGGGCTAATTTATTGAGGTTTTCCACTTCAATTTTACTTTAGACAAGTATAATCTACAAACTAAAATGGATGGAAGATTTAGAGGGACTAAGAAATGGAGATGATTTATTCCATTTACCAACTCTCTAGCGAAATAGAGACTTGAGATAATATGATAAATATTACAACTGTGAGTATGGACAACAACACACTCCTTAAAGAAGCATGGTTGTCTAAACTACAAAACTTTTAGAATGCTTCCTAAGTCAAAACCTACATTTGGAGATGAACTCTCTTTCCAATGTGAGCCTCAATATTACTTGTGTCTGTTTCCAATAGAGCTTCACATACAAATAGTGCATCTAGAAAACCTACTCCTTGATCAAAGAATATTGGCATATAAAAGACTAAAATGTGTCCTTTCCTTGAAAAATTCTAAGAGAAGCCATATAGTGTGGGTGCATCACAGCCTAATCAAAGCCTTTGTATAGTTTTATTTAGTTCTTGATGCAATAGATGAAGATTCAAAATGCATACCTGAAATCGTGCATTTGGGTGCCTTCAACTAGCAGAAAATCCAGGTTATCTTTAGAAATAGTGATTACAACCACTCTAGCTATCATACAAAACCTTGAAACTATTGTGTCAATGATGTTCACAAAGTTTGAAACCCTAAAATTTCCTTCTACATGAGATTTCTTCCAGATCTACCTTTTCCCTTTCAATCTTGGACTTGGTGCCTAGTTTCTTGAGGAACTCTTGCTTTTTCACTTAATTGCATTTAGATTTTGAGATGAGTTTTATGAAAAACCCTCTTTTAACAAGCATGCAAAAAATTCCCAGCCCCTTTTCAAGATGGTTCTAGATAAATAAAGGGGATTTAAACACCTTTAAACTCAAAATGAATGAAATAAAGTTATACAACCATACTAGAACATTATACCCATTATTCATAAAATGTGAAAACTTTGACCTCTTGAACCTTTTGGCACATCACAACAAAAAATGGTATAAACTACCCTACTCCCCTTTAGTCCAAAAAAAATGCATGAAGATTGCTTAGGAGGATTGAATGATAAAACTTAGGTGACATTTCAGACTCAAGGTCTAAAATAGCTAAAATTTGGGTGACTTTCAGGGGTGTTTGCTTGCTAAAAATAAAGAACCAATAGCCTTAGCATCTATTGGGAATAGGATTCAATATATGACCTAAAAATACTGAGATCGGATCTTGACATAACTATTAGAAAAATTGAACAAAAATAATCACCTTCTAACTAAACTAAAAATTTGTGCACCAACACTTTGGGAAAGGGGAAGAACTAGACTAAAAAATGTGCATAAACACTTATTGGAAATGGAAGTTTATCCTACTATGATACAATTTTGAAATATCACCTCAATAATAGAGCATGAGATGAATCCCATCAACTAGGATTGGCAGCTCCTCTCCTTCAAGATTTGACAACTAAAAGGAATTGTGTGGCTTGCATTTTGTGATCATAGCATCAAATTTGGTGTGCTTTCCATGTCTACTTTTCAGCTCATACCATTTGAGAACTAGATCTCCTGCATTGAAAACTCTTGGGAGTACCTTCTTGTCAAATGTCTTCTTCATTTGTGCTTGATGAATCTCTAGATTTTGAAGTGCTTGTCTTCTTGTTTCTTCCAACTCCATCAACTCAGCAAGTCATACTTCCATTGGTTCTTGCTCCATCATTTCCAGCCCTTTGATCAAACTTAGAGTTGGTAACTCTATTGAAATAGGCAGCCTAGCTTATTTTCCATAAATAAGAACATAAGTAGAATTACCTATAGACCTCTTAGGAGTAATTTTATCAACCCATAAGGCTAGTTTCAACTTGTTGTTCCAATTTCTCTTATTGTCTTCAATAGTTCTTTTGATGACCCTAATCAAATATTTGTTAGTAGACTCAACTTGTCCATGACCTTGTGGATAGTAATTGGATGAAGTGCTCAAAATGATATCATTTTCAACAACCCATTCAGTTATTCTCATGCCTACAAAAGCCAATGCACTCTCTAAAATAATGGAATCAGGGGTACCAAACCTTGCTACTATCTCCTCATAGAAGTTTAAGACTATACTTTCATTTGCCCTCTTTAATGCTACAACCTGTGTCCATTTGGTGAAGTAATCAGTGGTTGTCAATATCCACTTGTGTCCTAAATTGGAAAGAGGGTTTATTGTTCCAATGAAATCAAGATCCCACTTCATGAATGACTTCTCTACTTGAATTGGATGCAATGGTAAGACTGCTAACCTCTTTTTTCTTACAAATATAGCACATTTTTGCATTGTCTTTTCCATGCACAAGTATCTTTGTGCAAATTAGGCCAATAATAACCAAATATCATGATTTTAAGAGTTGTAGTTCTTTGTGCAAAGTAGCCACTAGCTGCTCCATCATGGAATTCTTCACACACTTTGTTAATCTGATTAGATTCTATGCATCACAATAAAACTCCATGAAAGTTCTTTCTACACAAGTCTCCATCCAAAATTACATATGGAATGGATTGAAGTCTGAAACACCTTCATTTTACACTATTTAGGCCTTGTGGACACTCACTAGTTTGGAGGTAATACATCATTTCTTGAATCCAACTTGAAGGATGAGTTGCTACAACATCTTGATCTTCATTATTTAACACAAGGAAAACCTCCTCTTCAATTTTTTTTTGTCCTCAACATTACTAGCTAGCTTCTCACACAATCCCTTACCTCTTATCATCTTTGTCACTTTGATTTCTATGTCATATTCCATGACTTTGTTTATCCAACTAGCCCTCTTATCATTTAAATCCTTACTCAAAAAAAAAAAAATTAACCATTGGATGAGAAACCATAAGATGTATCTTGTTATTTGAAAGCAAATTCCTAAATTTTTTAAGGCTTCTAATGATACTAAAGCATGTTTTTCCACAAAAGTGTAAATTTTCTCATAACCTTATGTTATGCAATTTTTCACACGTGCCCCATTGAAAGTAGGGACCCTCTTTGCTTGGTCTTTTGGCTCTTTTCTGTGGCTTTGCCTTTTGGGCTTGTCTTTGAAAATCTTCGAATTTTGGGTTTTGGTGCATTGGTCCTTTAGCTCTGGGTCTTGGTTACCTTGGAATGTTCCTTAATTCTTATCTTGCTTGTAATGTGCCCTTATTGAGCTAACACTTTGAAAATTTTGAGTCTTTGGGTCAATCTTAGGTTTTTTCCTAGTTTCGGGATTTTCCTCCCTTGGCGGATTTCCCCGACGGCCTGGAAAACCCAACGAGGGCTGGTTCTACATTGTCTTTGGAGATTTTAGTGCTTCGCATAATTTCATCTTCCCTAGAATTTTTTGAATTTCCTTCGCCTCACCAAATTCTTAGGCTGCATCTTTGGTTTTCTTGTTGCAGTGGTGCGATTTATCGCCTTACTATGGGGGTTTGCATTCCGACGCACGGTAATGTGGGGGTAGTTCATCTGGTGTGGTAGTGTGGTGGTACCATGATGCCATGGGTGTCTCCAAGCTAGGTCACGGTTATGCGGTATACCGCCATACCGTGGGGGCTTCATACTTGGCTTGCGGTGGTGCAATTTACCACCATACCTTAGGGGTTGGATTGGTGGCTTGCGGTAGTGCAGTTTTGATCACCTTTGGAGGAGTTAGAAGGTCAGATTTGTCAATGAACGACATGGTAATTATATTGACTTCATGAGAATATATTGCCTTAGGAAAATCTTGAAATTCGTTCCTCCTTCATTTTCCCGAGATGTGTTAAGTCTTGTTGGTTTCAGAGATTTTTGTCCCTAACGAATTTTTTTGAAGATATGTTATTTATCATGAACTGAAAGGATTCATGGGTTAATTGTTAATGATTGTGCATTGCATGTTTGATTTGGCTCATTTGAAGGTATTTGCAAGTGTTTCTTGATTATTGGATGTCGATTGAGTAGCTTTGCATGTTGGTTGTGCTTTCATTGCTAAAATCCACCTGGCTCAGAACTCCCCAAAATTCCTTCCCGACCTGAATTTCGCGAAGGGGTGAAAATCCTAAACTTTGAGAAAGGATGCTTTAATGATATTTTAAGGGATTCTGATGGTCATTTTGATCTCTTTGGTGATTGAATATGTTGCTTGTGATTATTTATCTTGGATTCTCACACTATATTGGATACTTATTGTGGCCTTTTGGATGCAGGCTAGATTGAGCATGTTGTTGCTAGCAAGGTCGAGAGGAGGATGGGTGTACTTTAAAGATGTTGTGAGATCTGCGGGATATAGTCAAGTACACTTTGTGGTCACGGGTAGGTAAAACTCATGCATGCACGAGAAGGTTTGTCAGCATGCTCATTAGTTGGTCATCTCAGTTGGACATGACGTGGATAATTAGAATAGGTTGGACTCAATCGAAGTCGTTGGAGATGCCCAACTCAACTGTCGATCAGCGACCCATTTTCAAACTCACATTGCATGCACGTTGTCATTCTTTTGCTTCGTGTTGGTGGGACATTAATGGCAGAAGGGACCTGCAGGGTTTGTTGAATCTGAATTGGGATTTGTAGAGATCCCAGGTTGATCTGAGGAGGGCACCTCGGGCACTCAATGCGGGGCGGTGATTTAATGCGGTCTATCCAGGGCCGATCTGGTTGGTGGATGACTTTCTTTGTAACCCTAGCTCGAGCTAGCACAGGACGAAGTCTATATAAGTATGGCATTTCACCTCATTTTTAAAGGGTTAGATAGTGGGTTAGTTTGTTAGAATTAGATAGAAGACAGACTAGAAGATTAGAGTAGAAGGTTAGAGTTAGGAGTTAGTCATATTTCAAGCAAGTGATGTAACAGAATATCAGAATTGTTGCTATTACTGGTGATTCAATGCAAGTGAAGACATTATGTTATTATTGGTGCCTTCTTTGGATTGATTAATCTTGCATGGTTCTTGTTCTACCTTGAAAATTGCTTGGAAATGTTTGAATGTATTTTAGATTTAGAGTTAAATGATTCGATAGTGCTTGGAGTGTTGTATCAATCTTTGGTTCATACTTTGGGAAACTTCTTGATTGTGGGTTTGTTGTGCAAGGTCAACTTGTACCGGATATTTATGTGCTTAGTTCAATTATGGGCATTCATCTAGTTCAATTGAATGAATGTCTATGATTTGAAAATCTTTAATTCCTTAGAAGATTGCACTGTTTCTGTGAGATTGTAGGTATAGCCTGGGTTAAGTAGAAATTAGTTTTGAGGGATTGGTCCATTCCAAGTATTTCCTCATTAGTATTGTTGATTCTAGGAGTATTATTAATCTTAGGATTTTTGAAACCCTTATCTTTTGTTATTTCTTTGAATTGTGGTTAAACCAGGAATTCGAGTATCATTATATTGCAAAATCTGATAGGTTTAAGGTTTCCAGTACTTGTTTTGTAAGGTCCCTTGTGATTACCAACATTTTCACATTTATCACTAAGTTGTTTTGTTTCAAGTCATGACCTGACACCTGAGAGACCTTGGGGTTATCTCTTTCAATAGAGAGTGACCTTTCAAGAGAGAGAGGATACTATATATTCTATCTAAGTTGTTGTTGTGCAAAAACCATCATCAACACCTTCCAAACCTTGGCCGAAGAAGGCTATTGGCTACTCTGTCCCATATTCATTTTGTTGTACCAACATAGCTGAGATGGTATCAATGCTCCCAAAGGCATATAGTGTGAAATATTTAGCAAAATTTGGATTTACAAGAGTAGGAGCAGTTGGGATGGCTTCTTTAATTTCCTCAAAACTCCTCTTGGCTTGTCTTGACTAGATGAAACTTCAATTTTCCTTCAACATAGTTGTTATAGGCTTCAAGAGAGTTGCAATGCTTGGTATAAATTTTTTAATAAAATTGATTCTTCCTAAGAAGCTTTGTAAACCCTTTTTGTGAGTAGGTAAAGGTAAGGCTAAGATTTCACTTACTCTTTCAGGATCTATTGTAATACCTTGCTTTAAAACTATGCGATGAAGAATTTTACCTTCATGGACAAAAAAGATGCACTTTTTAGGACTGAGAGAAACACCATATTCCCTGAAACTCTCAAAGATTTTCCTTAAGTGTTCAAAAATTTCACTAGCATATTTTAAAAAAATAGTTATGTCATCAAGATAAACAAGTACACACTTGTTCATGAGTTATTAGAAAGACATGTCCATATCTCTTTAAAAAGTTTCCCCTACATTAGAAAATTTGAAGGGCATATTTTTATATGCCATGGTTCCCCATTTGGTGGTAAAAGTAGTTTTGAACTGATCTTCTTCTTTTACTAAAATCTAATTGTACCCTGAAAAACCAACTAACAATGAAAATATGTTAGAACATGATACAACTTGTAATATTTGTCCCATTGAGGGTAGAAGGTAATGATATTTGAGGGAAGCTCTATTTAGATCTCTAAAGTCAACATATAACTTGATGTTTCCATTCTTTTTTCTTACATGTACCAAACTAGGCACCTGAGATGTATTCTTAATAGGGAAGATGATGTTACCTTGGATCAACTTATTTAGCTTTGTTTTCATGAGGTGTTCCAAATTTAGATTCAAAGGCCTTTGCCTCTATATCACTATTTTTGCATCGGTTTCCAACTCAATATTGTGTTGAGCCAATTCAAGGTTAAAACCCTTTAAATCTCCATATTCCCAAGAAAATACATCATCAAGTTCTTGGAAAAGTAAAATAAAAGCATATTTTCTTCCCTAGTACATACCTTGCCAAGTTTTAGGAGCTTGTCTCTGAAGATCTCAATGGGTTCATAATGTTCTTCTTTTACTGACATGTCGGCTTTGTCTTTCCTCACTTGATCATCAGTGTTTAAAAATGGATTCTAAATTTACCAATATTTTTGGAACCTTATTTGACTTCAGCTTTAGAATCTAATTATCATATTGGTGTTGCCACTTTTTTTGATTCCCAACTACAAATTCAGCCTCTTCAATCAAAAAAATTATAATTTTTTCATCACTTTCAAACACTTGGCAATTGGTGTTGTTATTTGGAACTGATGGCCTTACTACCAATTTTACATATTGTTGTACTTCAACATTTTTTACCTCATTTGGAATATCAAATTGTGAACCCATGGCAGCCAATCATTCAACTTCTATATTCCAATTTCTTGGTATGGATAGCAAGTTAAAAACATCAAATTATCCAATAAGATCCAAAATTCTATGCTTAAATACAACTTGAGAAAATCATTTTTAGTTACATTGAAATTTCTCACACAATTTTCTACCAATTCACTATCCCCAAATACCTACAAGAACTTGATATTTTTATTTCTTACCCATAATAATCCATGAGTGAGTGCATCATACTCTATTATATTATTAGTGCCACTGAAAGAAAACCTCATAGCTAATTAATATCTCACCATTAGGAGAGATCAACATAGCACCTCCACCAACATCAAACCTACTTCTTGAGCCATCAAATTACAAATACCAAAGTTGATTAGATTGTTGTTCACACTATTATTTTACATCTTTTACTAGGTTAGGGGTAGCTACATCTTGCTCATGAATCATGTAAATCCCTAGTCCTATTGCATCCATATGATTGAAAGGATCAACTTTATGATTTTCAGCTGCCCACTCATCTAATATTATATCAGGTATGTCTTCTATGAGAGTGTTGGGATCTTGGATAATGGATTGTTCCTCTTGTTCATGAATGATAATATTTGCATTTATAGCATTAGGAACTGTAGACATGTAAAATTGACCTAACATATATTAAATATCCTAAATGACATTTTCTCATCATCGACATCATTATCATCGAAAAAGACTACATTTCACATCAAATACATTAAAAACCATAATTTCTCCTATTAATTGAATAATACAACATTATTTAATTAATTCACTTTTTCATCATTTTTTGACCAAATAAATAAATTTGATTTGTTTAATAAAGTCCTAAAACCTTAATTTCTCGTATTAATTGAATAATACGACATTATTTAATTAATTCACTTTTTCACCATTTTCAACCAATTAAATAAATTCCATTTATTTGATATAGTCATAATCTAACTTTATTCCTCTTGATTAATTAAATAACAACAATTATTTAATTATGTCGCTAATTCACTTTATTCCCCTAAGTCAATTAAATTATTAAAACATAATAGTTTAATTAAATCACTTTTCCCTAAACATGAATAATTAAATAAATTCATAAATCATCAAAAATCAAATAAATCAAATGCAACTTTATTTACAAAAGTCAAACTTGATTTGCACATTCAAATCCAAAAATATCAATTAATTAATTATCCTCACCCACTTTCATGATTGAGAAAATTATGATTCCCCAATTGCTCACTCTGATTGGCTGACTAATCCATCTATTTCCTGACTAATCAATCTATTCCTCAATCCCATAGATTATTCAATTTATTTCGTCAATCACACCAATTAAGTAATCAAAATGCACAAATTATTCCCATCTAAATCCTCTTAATGGTTCTCAACCGTTGATCTGGATATTCTACTATGTAATCTAGATCATTTATTTCAAAACACAAAATCTATATAACAACCATCTTCCTTATCAAAAAAGAATAAGAGAATCAAGATCATTTGCACAAGGAAGTAATGCAGGAATCCTAATTGACATTTTGACAAAGTTTCGCACATATTTTTGATCCACACGTTCTTCAAGCTTTTGCACGCACAATGGAGGCTTCATATTGAATTGAACAATCCATTATATGTCAATATGGATACACTTCAACATGGAATGGTCAATTTTTCTTTTTCTTTGAATTCATGTTGTTGTCTTAGGATTTGATTTATTTATTTCAATAGCTTAAAACTTTATTTCATGAGTAATGGGCATAGATCTTAGCTTTTGTTTTAATTATATTAGCTTCAATTCTTACATTTGATTTGTATTGACAACCATCGATTTACCCCTTACACATTTTGGCATGCCCAATGGGACCGGGACCCTTAGCACTAATTATTTCATGAGAAAAAATTGAAGTTGCAAGTTCCAAAAGGGCATAGGAAAAATATTCACATAGAAGCTACAGGAAATTCATGCACTGGATTTCACATTTTTCATGCACTTGACCTTTTTATAGCCACATCTGACTTTTTGTTCTGCTTTTGCAAAATTACAATCACACTTGAGTTTTTAAGTCAATTTTTCTTTATGATAGAGGTTACTTTTTACTTTTTTGTTCACTTTTGACTTGTTGGTTCACTTTTTCTCTGTTGAGTTTTATCTGAAAGATGAATGTTAATTTTTGATTTCAATTTTGGTGCATCTAAAATGAATTATTCAAAGCTTTCATAGTTAGAAAACTTTAATTCGGTGCAATAAAAAGAACCCCACAAACAAACATTTTGATTTTGGTGCATCTAAAATGAAATTTTCAAAGCTCTCATAAATAGAAAATTTCAAATAGGTGCTTAAAAAGAACCACACAACAGAACATTTCAATTTTGGTGCTCTAAAAAATGTTTGATTTTTGTTGACCAATGCTTTCATTTTTGTTGAAAAACGCATGATTTCTTTTTTTGACCATTAAGACAAGGATTTAGAAAAAACTGTTTTGCTTGGTGCTTAAAAATCAACAAATAAAATTCTTGTCTTTCACATTTTGATATCATTGTCTGAAATCTAGAACATTTCACTTTGGTGAACATAAAAAGAACAATTGCTATCTTGTACACTCCTTTATTTTCATTTCATTTTACTTTCTTTTTTACTTTTTTTTTGTTTGAGGCTTAAAATGAGCATTGAGATGATGTGTATACCATATATTTTGTGTTTGGAAAACTTGGTGACTTTCCTCTCCCCTCGCACCTTTCAATGATCTTGGGTGATGAAAAGTATCTTGAGTTTCACACCTTCGATTTCAAATCATACCTTTAGAAGGGCTTGCCTCCCAACTTGTGAGGGAAAGACCCAAGTGGTACTTTTTTTTCATCCACTATATAAATATTTTTGGGTGTGAGGAAAGTTCTCACCCACCTGGTGTGAATGTTCTATACCGACAAAAGTCTCCTTTAGTATCTGTGTGATACATAAAAACTCGCAAGGTCTGGGAGGCCTCTTAATTGAGTGAATCACTGCATGTATAGACACCCATTATCCAGAAACATGACAAGAATCAATGTTGTAGAAACCACCCCTTTTCAGCCAAAAACATTCTTTGGAGTGGTGCATCAAAACTTTGATTCCAAGTAGTTTCTTACCAAGTATAACTTATGGTTGAGCGTAAAAAACTCTGCATTCATTGCATGTGAAATCATCCCTTTGGGGCATGAGGTAAGCCCATCTAGGAGTAATTTTCTATCACTAGGGTGTACATTGCCTTCATGAAATTGCCAAAATCTGTTTAGTTACTTTGAAACATCAAAATTTGTGCTTGAATTAAAAATGAACAGATCAAAACAATCACTTAACATGGTTTTCGAACATCAAACCCTTTGAATTTAATGAGAATACATTGAATTGAGCCCTATGTTTGCACTCCCTAGAGGATATCCTAAACAAAATATTTGATGGTTTCTAAATGTTTAGGCTCACATTTCAAGTCACATTAAGAATGAAGTAAACCTTAGAAACTATAGCTTTTAGCATCTCGACTTCCACAAACATTGAGCTTTTGTGGGAAGAAGTGTGTTTAAAGTTGTATACATTTAGGTTCACATAAGTTCTTGATTGCTATGTTGCATGATATCTCTTGCTAAATCTAAAAAAAAATTCAAAAAATCCTTTGAAATATGGAAATTATCCAAGTTGTTGCAAAAACATAAAAATTGGGAAACAAATCTACATAGAATATCGTAATTGCTTCTATTTTTTCACACTTGAAATAAACTAGATGCACTTTCCAAAAACCTAGTGCTTTTTCTCTTTGTCTTATGACAACTATTGATGAAAATTTGCCACTTTTGACAATCTAAGCACACTTGACCTTTTTTTTGATGTATCTGATCTTTTTGTACCGCATTTGACAAAATTTTCTTAGCGCACTTAACAAAAAACTGGTTGTATTTGCCCAAAAATATCGCTTTTGATTGTGTAATTCAACAAATTGAAAAACTACACACAAAGGCTGCACTTGAAAGAACTGATTGTATTTATTTTTCTAATATAAATGCACTTGACCATAATCTGGCCACATTTGACTTTTTCAACCACCTCTGCTCCAAATCTACCGCTTTTGCTCAATATTTTGGTGAAAGTCAGAAAATCAAACTGGTTCCTTTTGAGAAATGAAACAATTGAACTCCCAAATTTGGTCATAAATCACATCAATCTATCATCCAAACTCAACACCTTATCCTACTTTTAGAAATCAAAATCAAAACAAACAACTTGGATCATTCCTTCACTCAAACATCTAAGATATCAACATTTTCTTGAACCTCAAGGCTAGTTCAAGTAAATTTCCCAAAACATATCCTCTAGACAAAGAAGTGAAATATCGATCTAGGTATTTCAATATTTTGAGTTCCAAGAATAGTGTCATTCCAAAACATCACTCAAACCTTAGGGTCTTGAGAATCAAAACAACCATATCAAAATACCAGCATTCTCATCATTTCAACTTATGACCATTTGGCGTCTAATTGCTCCAATTCAACAATCGAAACTTACACCAGCTATCATACAACCAAAATTTATGTTGATTGAAGGAGAAAAAATAGACATAATCATTAGTTTGAGGAGGTTCATTTTTGATACAAAGGAAACACCAAACCAGTGGAGAAACACAACAAACATTCTAGAAAAACAAGAGCGAAAAGCTGATATTGCGGTCGAAAGTCCTGTATTAGCACCTCCTGAGTGACAATATGTATCCTCATATCTTCATGATCTCTTGCAAGACCAAAGTCCCTAAATGAAGATCCACATTCAACCTTTTCAAAATTAGACTTCAAAGTTCAAGGTCTATCAAGAGGCACATCTTGAAGTCTTATCCCAACTGGGACATCATGCTAAGAAATTTTTATACTCTCTTTTTAATGGGAAAACCAGACTTGCATACCAATTAAATCATCGATTTCTTAGAGTGAAACTACTTTAGAGACCACGTAGAAATAAACAACATTCTTCAAAAATAGAAAATCCAAAAAAATAAACACAATTTCATCAACATCCTTTAAAAATAGAAAATCCCAAAAATAAAAGCATTATTTTTCATAAAATAGGAGTTACCAAAGTTTCACAAAATTTGGACACTTGTTTATGACATCCACATATTCACAAAATAGAAAAAACATGGAAAAAAACAAAAACAATGCTAGTATGCCACCAACAAACACCACAAATGATGAAAGTGGCCCATGGGGCTATAGGCCAAGTGACCTTGAAACACCTCAAAAGAGACCTACATTCAAAGAAACAACAAACCAACCATTTACTGAGGAGGAGATAAACCACAAATACCATGAGCTAATGGATAGCTTAAACCAAAACCCACAAGATATGGTCATAGAAGAGATGGATAGTGAAGAATAGATAAATATGAAGAACATTTTCAACATTCCAACAACCCCAAGGTGCTCAAATTGATGGAAAAATTGTTGAAAAAGGACCTAAACTCTTACTTCTTCAAATTAGCACAAAGTGGTGCTAAATTTCCATCAGAATTTAATGTGGAAGCACTTAAAGATTCTAGCCTTATTCCCTTAGGGGGTAACTTAGTTGTGAGATAGATACCCAAGCTATTGGAAACACCAAACATGGCACCCATTTTTTCGAAAAGAAACGATAAACCAATGGAAAATCCTTTGTTTAGGAAGCCTTCTCAAATTGAACAAGTAGTTGTGGCACATCAATACCAAGGAGGCCCATCTCAATACGTGCCACAAGGTAAAAACCCATCACTAGGACAGTATATGCCTCAAAACACTTCATATATTGATCCTTCTCAAAATATACAAAATCAACAAGGTGGGTCACACGGTCCTCTTCCCAATCGCCAGTACCAACAACAAGGTATGCCACAAGGTGACCATTCAAATCAACAAGGTGGGTCACATGGTCATCTTCCCAATCAATAATACCAACAACAACGTATGCCATAAGGTAACCTTTCCAATCAACAAGGTGGTTCATATAGTCCCCTTACCAATCAATAGTACCAACAACAAGGTATGCCATAGGGTAACATTTCCAATCAACAAGGTGGGTCACATGGTCCCATTCCTAATCAATAGTACCAAAAATAAAGTGTACCATAGGGTAACCTTTATAATCAACAAGGTGGGTGGTGTAGGGGCACCTCAACTCTTGAATTGTAATGTCTTAGGCATTTAGAATTTTGTGGGACCATGTTAAGCAATGGTTAAGTGTTTAAAATTGCAATGATATATTCATAAAAAGGATTAAATGATAGTTGTAACCAAAAGTGGTGATGGATATATCGGGTAGATGAACGGTTTGTTTAACTACCCTAGAATCTCTATAAAGAGACAACATGTAACCAAATATAGGGAGAGGAAATAGAGAGTGAAACTACGGGAAAATAGTAAGGAGGGTAACAAGAGGGAGAAGAAATCGGGCTCTCTGGTCTTCGGCTAGAGAGCCATTCAGAGTATGAAAGTTTGTGAAGTGTTAATAAATGTCGAAAAGTGGAGTTTCCATTTCCTGTCATGCTATTCTCTCTATTTGTTTTTGGTTTATATGTTTTGAAAATTATTAATGTAGATTAGTTTAAGGGATTCACTATTGGTTTGAATGTCATGGAGGTGTTGTTCATGGGTCGGGTTCTTTATGATAGTCCTAGAAACCTTTGCTCGACAGTCACCTTGGAGACCGGGGAAGGTATGTTAGAGGAGTTCTGTGTATTTGGTACAACTGAATGATATCAAAACTCATTCTGGGAGCGACCAACAAACCCCGACATGGTTTGAGCTCGACCTTAATGTTGAGCAGTGTGTGACTTGGCTTTGAACAACAGTACGGTGGCAGACAATTCTGAGGACCGAATGGTGGATATGTTATCCACACTCATGCTTGGGTTATGACCACTGTGGTGGTGGTAAAATTCCATCCCATGCCGTGGAAGACTCGCAGGGTATGAAGGATTAGATGAAATGGAACGACTATGAAGAATATGTAGATTTTGAAGATGACAGTAGTTGTCTATATTAAGTGAGAAGATGACAGAATGTGGCGATGCTGCAGGATATGCAGAATAGATGTGAGGATTGTGAGAATGTGTCGATGCTTTATTATATGCAGAAGCTTGTTTCATTTTTTCTCCGTATCAGATTGGTATCAGAGCCCAAAAGGTTCCGAGTGTGTAGAAGGCAATCTACACCAGGTAGTAGCGTGGGTTCTTGGTTGCAAGTTGATCCATCCAAGCTGCAGGAAGGATGCAGTTGTTCTTGCGTGTGTGAAGATCTCAAGCTGGGGTCTTAGTATTGTCTCCACCAAGATGCAGCTGGGTAGAAGGTGCAATGAGAGCAACCACTAAGAGAAGGGTGGGAAGCATCTTCCAGTATCTTGTGTGGGTAGGATGGCAGTACGGTGGTGGTGTGAAGCAGCCACATGTAGAGTGGTGGACATCAACCAGTATAAACTCCATTGATGGGAGTCATGTAACAACAACAGAGGAAGCAGTGGAAGCATTGATTCAGTGATGAAGACACAGAGGCGAACAGTTTGTTTGCAAAATTCTCACCTTAGCATTTCCATGGGACTTGGAAATCTTTTAAGCCTAGGAATATGGTGCGGGGGCACCTCGAATCTTGAATTTTAATGTCTTAGGCATTTATAATTTTGTGGGACCATGTTAATCAATGGTTAAGTGTTTAAAATTGTAGTATAAAAAGGATTAAATGATAGTTGTAACCGAATGTGGGGATGGATATATCAAGTAGATGAATGGTTTGTTTAACTACCCTAGAATCTCTATAAAGAGACAACATGTAACTGAATATGGGGAGAGCAAATAGAGAGTGCAACTACGGGAAAATAGTAAGGAAGGTAACAAGAGGGAGAAGAAATCGGGCTCTCTGGCATTTAGAGTATGAAAGTTTGTGAAGTGTTAATAAATGGAATTCGAAAAGTGGAGTTTCCATTTCCTGATGTGTTGTTCTCTCTAGTTGTTTCTGGTTTATATGTTTTGCAAATTATTAATGCAGATTAGTTTGAGGGATTCACTATTGGTTTGAATATCATGGAAGTGTTGTTCATGGGTCGGGTTCTTTATGACAGTCCTGGAAACCTTTGCTCAACAGTCGCCTTGGAGACCGAGGAAGGTATTTTTGCGGAGCTCTGTGTATTTGGTATAACCGAATGATATCAAAACTCATTCCGGGAGCGACCAACGAACCCCGACATGGTTTGAGCTCGACCTTAATGTTGAGCAGTGTGTGACTCAACTTTGAACAGTAGTACGGTGGCAGACAGTTCTGAGGACCGGATGGTGGATATGTTATCCATGCTCATTCTCGGGTTATGACCACTGTGGTGGTGGTAAACTTCCATCCCATGTCGTGGAAGACTCGTAGGGTATGAAGGATTAGATGAAATGGAACGACTGTGGAGAATATACAGACTTTGAAGATGACAGTAGTTGTTTGTATTAAGTGAGAAGATGAAGAATGTGGCGATGATGTAGGATATGCATAATAGATGTGATGATTGTGAGAATGTGATGATGCTTTATTATATGCAGAAGCTTGTTTCATTTTTTCTCCGTATCAGTGGGTCACATGGTCTCCTTCCCAATCAACAATTCCAACAATAAGGTATCCAACCAATTCACTATCAGGAAAACCTTCAAAATATGTCATCCCAACAACAAGGTATCTCACCAATGCATTATCAGGGAAACCTTCAACATACCTCATCCCAACAACAAGGTGTTCCACATGGCACCCTTCCTGATTCATCCCATCAACAAGGTATCCCACAATCGCACCACCAAGGAAAAATTCAATATGTGTTGTCCCAACAACAAGGTATCTTGCTAATATGCCACTAGGGAAACATTCAATATGTTTCATCCCAAAAACAAGGTATCCTGCTAATGCACCACCAAGGAAACCTTTAGTATGTGTCATCCCATCAAAAAGGTATCCCACCAATGCACCACTAGGGAACCTTGAGTACATTTCACCCCAACAACAAGGTATCCTTCCAACGCACCACCAAGGAAA
>CM021103.1:160032497-160063705 GCA_007115665.2 Sequoiadendron giganteum
TCTTAGAATTTTTCAAGGAAAGGACACATTTTAGTCCTTTATATGCCAATATTCTTTGATCAAGGAGTAGGTTTTCTAGATGCACTATTTGTATGTGAAGCTCTATTGGAAACAGACACAAGTAATATTGAGTCAAGAATAAAAAGAGAGAGTCTATCTCCAAAATGTAGGTTTTGACTTAGTAATAATCTATCATATGACTACTCTTATATGATCCTCCATAATTGCAAGAATTTTCTCTTCCTTGACTTGTTATGATAGGACTATTCTTAGAATGTCATAATTTGTCTTCATTTGAATCATCACCCTTTAATGTCACATGATCCAACCTTCTGCAAGAGTCCTAGGGGCTAATTTATTGAGGTTTTCCACTTCAATTTTACTTTAGACAAGTATAATCTACAAACTAAAATGGATGGAAGATTTAGAGGGACTAAGAAATGGAGATGATTTATTCCATTTACCAACTCTCTAGCGAAATAGAGACTTGAGATAATATGATAAATATTACAACTGTGAGTATGGACAACAACACACTCCTTAAAGAAGCATGGTTGTCTAAACTACAAAACTTTTAGAATGCTTCCTAAGTCAAAACCTACATTTGGAGATGAACTCTCTTTCCAATGTGAGCCTCAATATTACTTGTGTCTGTTTCCAATAGAGCTTCACATACAAATAGTGCATCTAGAAAACCTACTCCTTGATCAAAGAATATTGGCATATAAAAGACTAAAATGTGTCCTTTCCTTGAAAAATTCTAAGAGAAGCCATATAGTGTGGGTGCATCACAGCCTAATCAAAGCCTTTGTATAGTTTTATTTAGTTCTTGATGCAATAGATGAAGATTCAAAATGCATACCTGAAATCGTGCATTTGGGTGCCTTCAACTAGCAGAAAATCCAGGTTATCTTTAGAAATAGTGATTACAACCACTCTAGCTATCATACAAAACCTTGAAACTATTGTGTCAATGATGTTCACAAAGTTTGAAACCCTAAAATTTCCTTCTACATGAGATTTCTTCCAGATCTACCTTTTCCCTTTCAATCTTGGACTTGGTGCCTAGTTTCTTGAGGAACTCTTGCTTTTTCACTTAATTGCATTTAGATTTTGAGATGAGTTTTATGAAAAACCCTCTTTTAACAAGCATGCAAAAAATTCCCAGCCCCTTTTCAAGATGGTTCTAGATAAATAAAGGGGATTTAAACACCTTTAAACTCAAAATGAATGAAATAAAGTTATACAACCATACTAGAACATTATACCCATTATTCATAAAATGTGAAAACTTTGACCTCTTGAACCTTTTGGCACATCACAACAAAAAATGGTATAAACTACCCTACTCCCCTTTAGTCCAAAAAAAATGCATGAAGATTGCTTAGGAGGATTGAATGATAAAACTTAGGTGACATTTCAGACTCAAGGTCTAAAATAGCTAAAATTTGGGTGACTTTCAGGGGTGTTTGCTTGCTAAAAATAAAGAACCAATAGCCTTAGCATCTATTGGGAATAGGATTCAATATATGACCTAAAAATACTGAGATCGGATCTTGACATAACTATTAGAAAAATTGAACAAAAATAATCACCTTCTAACTAAACTAAAAATTTGTGCACCAACACTTTGGGAAAGGGGAAGAACTAGACTAAAAAATGTGCATAAACACTTATTGGAAATGGAATTTTATCCTACTATGATACAATTTTAAAATATCACCCCAATAATAGAGCATGAGATGAATCTCATCGACTGGGATTGGCAGCTCCTCTCCTTCAAGATTTGACAACTGAAAGGAATTGTGTGGCTTGCATTTTGTGATCATGAAAGGACCACTCCACATAGCATCAAATTTGGTGTGCTTTCCATGTCTACTTTTCAGCTCATCCCATTTGAGAACAAGATCTCCTCCATTGAAAACTCTTGGGACTACCTTCTTGTCAAATGTCTTTTTCATTTGTTCTTGATGAATCTCTAGATTTTTAAGTGCTTGTCTTCTTGTTTCTTCCAACTCCATCAAATCAACAAGTCATACTCCCATTGGTTCTTGCTCCATCATTTCCAACCTTTTGATCAAACTTAGAGTTGGTAACTCTATTGAAATAGGCAACCTAGCTTCTTTTCCATAAACAAGAACATAAGGAGAATTACCTATAGACCTCTTAGGAGTAATTTTATCAACCCATAAGCCTAGTTTCAACTTGTTGTGCCTGTTTCTCTGATTGTCTTCAATGGTTCTTTTGATGATCCTAATCAAATTTTTGTTAGTGGAATCAACTTTTCCATGACCTTGTGGATAGTAATTGGATGAAGTGCTCAAAATGATATCATTTTCATCAAGCCATTCGATTATTCTCATAACTACAAAAGCCAATGCATTCTCTAAAATAATGGAATTAGGGGTACCAAACCTTGCTACTATGTCCTCACAGAAGTTTAAAACTATACTTTAATTTCCCCCCTTTAATGCTACAACCTTTGTCCATTTGGTGAAGTAATCAGTGGTTGTCAATATCCACTTGTGTCCTAAATTGGAAAGAGGGTTTATTGGTCCAATGAAATCAAGACCCCACTTCATGAACGACTTCTCTACTTGAATTGGATGCAATGGTAAGACTGCTAACCTCTTTTTTCTTACAAATGGGTGAAGCCACAATAGTGGTTTACAATTCAACCGAGGAAGTAAAACTCACAAAAAATGACCCCAAGGCAAAAAAAGTGATTTTAGGGGTTCGTACGAACCTACTGGTTTGACTGAACACCTTTGAATCTTGGCTGCCAAAAAAAAAAAAAAATGCATAGGAAAGGGGTTCGAGCGAACCTCTTTGAAGGGGTTCGTACAAACCCCCTTTATCCCTCATCCCTCATCTGAGACACAAAAAAAACCTAAATTTTGGCACTTAAGAGCTCGGGTTGAGGATGTAAATGGAGGAATCTTCACAAACCCAACTAGAATCAAGTAGTCCTTAGAACAAGCTATCCAATGGATATAATTTTAATATGTTTTGGTTTTATTATGTATGTGTTTTTTTAGTTTTATTAAACATGGGTTTTTCACCAAAAATCAAATTCTTTGTTTTGCATATGTGGAAAAATAGCAAATTATCAAAATATTTTTTTTTAAAATATGTTCGTGCTGGGTATTGATGTCCTTGATCCATTAAAAAAAAGAAGTTGAATTTCGATACATACAATTTTTTTTATGTTGTATACAGTCCGCCTATGTCTGCATTGCAATTGGTTTGACTTCGAAACTTGATTAAGGAAAAAATATTCAATAAAAAACTACGGGACCAAATGAAAGTGCAATCTGATTCCAATTTTCTGAAAAAAACCAGTTTTTGTGGGAGATGGAAAAAGAAGTGCAATCTAATTCCAAATTTTTTGAAAAAAATATGTTTAGAATCTACACACAAAATTTGATGAGACTCTAGTTTTCATCATCTTCAAATTCCTCATGGTTTAGCCGCTATAGGTGCCTGAATGTGAAGATTTAATTAAAAATAATTATTCCAGTGTCTAGTTTGGCCAAAAATCGTAAACCACTATTGTGGGATCACCCAAATATAGCACATTTTTGTATTATCTTTTCCATGCATAGGCATCCTTGTGCAAATTAGGCCAATAATAACCAAATCTCATGATTTTAAGAGTTATAGTTCTTAGTGCAAAGTGGCCACCAACTGCTCCATCATGGAATTCTTCAGATACTTTGTTAATCTGATTAGATTCTATGCATCATAATAAAACTCCATGAAAGTTCTTTCTACACAAGTCTCCGTGGCTTTGGTTATCCAACTAGCCCTCTTATCATTTAAATCCTTACTCAAAAACATTATTTAAACATTGGATGAGAAACCATAAGATGTATCTTGTTATTTGAAAGAGAATTCTTAATTTTTTTAAGGCTTCTAATAATACTAAAGTATGTTTTTCCACAAAAGTGTAACTTTTCTCATAACCTTCCAAACCTTGGCTAAAGAAGGATTTTGGCTACTCTATCCCATCTTCATTTTGTTGCACCAACATAGTTGAGATGGTATCAATTCTCCCAAAGGAATAAAGTGTGAAATATTTAGCAAAATTTGGATTTACAAGAGTAGAAGCAGTTGGGATGGCTTCTTTAATTTCCTCAAAACTCCTCTTGGCTTCTCTTGACTAGATGAAACTTACATTTTTCTTCAACTTAGTTATTATATGCTTCAAGAGGGTTGCAATGCTAGGTATAAAACTTCTAATAAAATTGATTCTTCCTAAGAAGCTTTGTAAACCCTTTTTGTGAGAAGGTAAAGGTAAGGCTAAGATTACACTTACTCTTTTAGGATCTATTGTAATACCTTGCTTTGAAACTACGCGATGAAGCATTTTACCTTCATGGAAAACAAAGATGAACTTCTTAGGATTGAGAGAAACACCATATTCCCTAAAAATCTCAAAGATTTTCCTTAAGTGATCAAAATTTTCATTAGCATCTTTTAAAAAAATAGTTATGTCATCAAGATAAACAAATACACACTTTTTCATGAGTTATTAGAAATCCATGTCCATATCTCTTTGGAAATTTTCCCCTACATTAGAAAATTTGAAGGGCATCTTTTTATATGCCATGGTTCCCCATTTGGTGGTAAAAGTAGTTTTGAATTGATCTTCTTCTTTTACTGAAATCTAATTGTACCCTGAAAAACCAACTAACAATGAAAATTTGTCAGAACATGATACAACTTGTAATATTTGTTCCATTGAGGGTAGAAGATAATGATATTTGAGGGAAGCTCTATTTAGATCTCTAAAGTCAACATATACCTTGATGTTGCCATTCTTTTTTCTTACATGTACCAAATTACACACCCGAGATGTATTCTTAATAGGGAAGATGGTATTACCTTGGATCAACTTATTTAGCTCTTCTTTCATGACGTGCTCGAAAATTGGTTTCAAAGGCCTTAGCCTCTGTATCACTAGTTTTGCAATATTGGTTTCCAAATCAATGTTGTGTTGAGTCAATTCAAGGTTAAAACCCTTTAAATCTCCATATTCCCAAGAAAATACATCATCAAGTTCTTGGAAAAGTAAAATAAAAGCATGTTTTCTTCCCTGGTACATACCTTGCCAAGTTTTAGGAGCTTATCTCTGAAGATCTCAACGGGTTCATAATGTTCTTTTACTGACATGTCAACTTTGTCTTTCCTCACTTGATCATCAGTGTTAAAAATAGATTCTAAATTTACCAATCTTTTTGGAACCTTATTTGACTTCAGCTTTAGAATCTGATTATCATATTGGTGTTGCCACTTTTATTGATTCCCAACAAAAAATTCAGCCTCTTCAATCAAAAAGTTTATAATTTTTTCATCGCTTTCAAACACTTGGCAATTGGTGTTGTTATTTGGAACTACTGGCCTTACTACCAATTTTAAATACTGTTGCACTTCAACATTTTTTACCTCATTTGGAATATCAAATTGTGAACCCATGATAGCTAATCATTCAACTTCTATATTCCAATTTCTTGGTATGGATAGCAAGTTAAAAGCATCAAATTCTCTAATAAGATCCAAAATTCTATAATTATACAACTTGAGAAAATTATTTTTAGTTACATTGATATTTCTCACACAATTTGCTACCAATTCACTATCCCCAAATACCTACAAGAACTTGATATTTTTATTTCTTGCCCATAATAAGCCATGAGTGAGTGCTTCATACTCTATTATATTATTAGTGCAACTGAAAGAAAACCCCATAGCTAATTAATATCTCACCATTAGGAGAGATCAACATAGCACCTCCACCAACACCAAACCTACTTCTTGAGCCATCAAAATACAACTACCAAAGTTGATTAGACTGTTGTTCACACTACTATTTTACATCTTTTACTAGGTTAGGGGTAGCTATATCTTGCTCATGAATCATGTAAATCCCTAGTCCTATTGCATCCATATGATTGAAAGGATCAACTTTATAATTTTCAACTACCCACTCATCTAATATTAAATCAAGTATGTCTTTTATGAGAGTGTTGGGATCTTGGATAATGGATTGTTCCTCTTGCTCATGAATGATAAGATTTGCATTTATAGCATTAGGAACTATAGACATGTAAAATTTACCTAACACATAACAAATATCCTAAATTACATTTTCTCATCATCGACATCATTATCATGGAAAAACACTACATTTCACATCAAATACATTAAAACCCATAATTTCTTCTATTAATTGAATAATATGAAATTATTTAATTAATTCACTTTTTCATCATTTTTTGACCAAATAAATAAATTTCATTTGTTTAATAAAGTCCTAAAACCCCAATTTCTCCTATTTATTGAATAATACAACATTATTTAATTAATTCACTTTTTCACCATTTTCAACCAATTAAATAAATTTCATTTATTTGATATAGTCCTAATCTAACTTTATTCCTCATAATTAATTAAATAACATCAATTATTTAATTATGTCGCTAATTCACTTTATTCCCCTAAGTCAGTTAAATTATTAAAACATAATAGTTTAATTAAATCACTTTTCCCTAAATATGAATAATTAAATAAATTCATAACATCATCAAAAATCAAATAAATCAAATGCAACTTTATTTATAAAAGTCAAAATTGTTTTGCACATTCAAATCCAGAAATATTAATTAATTATCCTCACCCACTTTCATGATTGAGAAAATTATGATCCCCCAATTGCTCACTCCAATTGGCTGACTAATCCATCTATTTCCTGACTAATCAATCTATTCCTCAATCCCACATATTATTCAATCTATTTTTTCAATCACACCAATTAAGTAATCAAAATGCACAAATTATTCCCATCTAAATCCTCTCAACGATTCTCAATCATTGATCTAGATATTCTACTATGTAATCTAGATCATTTATTTCAAAACACAAAATCTATATAACAACCATCTTCATTCTCAAAAAAGAATCAGAGAATCAAGATCATTTGCACAAGGAAGTAATGCAAGAATCCTAATTGACATTTTGACAAAGTTTCACACATATTTTTGATCCACAAGTTCTTAAAACTTTTGCACGCACAATGGAGGCTTCATATTGAATTGAACAATCCAACATATGCTAATATGGATACACTTCAACATGAGATGATAAAGTTTTTTTTTCTTTGAATTCATGTTGTTATCTTAGGATTTCATTTGTTGATTTCCATAGCTTAAAACTTCATTTCATGAGTAATGGGCATAGATCTTAGCTTTTGTTTGAATTATATTAACTTCAATTCTTAGATTTGATTTGTATTGACAACCATCAATTTACCCCTTACGCATTTTGGCATGCACAGTGGGACCATGATCCTTAGCACTAATTGTCTCATGAGCAAAATTTAAGTTGCAGGTTTCAAAAGGGCATAGGAAAAATCTTCACATAGAAGCTACAAGAAATTCATGCACTGGATTTCACGTTTTTCATGCACTTGACCTTTTTTTGGCCACATCTGACTTTTTGTTGTGCTTTTACAATATTACAAGGCACACTTGAGTTTTTAAGTCACTTTTGCTTTATGATAGAGGTTGCTTTTTAGTTTTTTGTTCGCTTTTGATTTTTGACAGAGGTTGCTTTTGACTTTTTGGTTCACTTTTTCTCTGTTGAGTTTTGTCCAAAAGTTGAATGCTAAATTTTAATTTCTAACACTAATGGGTACTTGATTTGAATGTTTGGTAGGTGCTAATGTTGTTTATGCAGGATTTACAGAAGTATAACTGGTGTTTATTAAAAAAAATAACACATTTATTCCAAGGAAGACGAATGGTCGAAGAATTTTAAATTTTCAAAGCTTTCGTAGTTAGAAAATTTTAATTCAGTGCTTAAAGAGAACCCTACAAACAAACATTTCGATTTTGGTGCATCTAAAATGAATTTTTTGAAGCTTTCATAGTTAGAAAACTTTAATTTAGTGCTTAAAAGGAACCCCACAAACAAACATTTCAATTTTGGTGCATCTAAAATGAAATTTTTAAAGCTTTCGTAGTTAGAGAATTTTAAATTGGTGCTTAAAAAGAAACCCACAAACAAACATTTCAATTTTGGTGCATCTAAAATGAATTTTTCGAAGCTTTCATTGTTAGAAAACTTTAATTTGGTGCAATAAAATGAACCCCACAAACAAACATTTTGATTTTGGTATATCTAAAATGAATTTTTCAAAGCTTTCATAAATAGAAAATTTCAAATTGGTGCTTAAAAAGAACCACACAAAAGAACATTTCAATTTGGACCATGCTCTAAAAAATGTTTGATTTTTGTTGATCAATGCTTTCATTTTTGTTGAAAAACACACGATTTTTTTTGTTGACCATTAAGACAAGGATTTAGAAAAAAAACACTTTTGGTTGGTTCTTAAAAATGAACAAATAAAATTCTTGTCTTTCACATTGTGATATAATTGTCTGAAATCTAGAACATTTAACTTTGGTGAATAGAAAAAGAACAATTGCTATCTTGTACACTCCTTTATTTTCATTTTATTTTACTTTCTTTTTTTTTTCTTTTTTTTTGAGGCTTAAAATGAACATTGCGATGAAGTGTATACCATGTATTTTGTGTTTGGAAAACTTGGTGACTTTCCTCTCCCCTCGCGCCTTTCAATGATCTTGGGTGACAAAAAGTATCTTGAGTTTCACACCTTTTATTTCAAAGCATACCTTTAGAAGGGCTTTCCTCCCAACTTTTGAGGGAACAACCCAAGTGGTACTTTTTTTTCATCCACTATATAAATATTTTTGGGTGTGGGGAAATTTCTCACCCACTTGATGTGAATGTTATATATCGACGAAAGTCTCCTTTAATATCTGTGTGATACGTAAAAACTCGCAAGGTTTGGGAGGCCTCTTAATTGAGTGAATCACTACATGTATAGACACCATTTATCCCAAAACATGACTAAGAATCAATGTTGTAGAAACCATCCCTTTTTCAGCCAAAAACATTCTCTAGAGTGGTGCATCAAAAATTTGATTTCGAGTAGTTACTTACCAAGTATGACTTATGGTTGAGCGTAAAAACTCTCAATTCATTGCATGTAAAATCATCCCTTCGGGGCATGAGGTAATCCCATCTAGGAGTAAGTTTCTATCACTAGGGTGTACATTGTCTTCACGAAATTGCCAAAATCTGTTCAGTTACTTTGAAAGCTCAAAATTTGTGCTTGAATTAAAAATGAACAGATCAAAACAATCACTTAACATGGTTTTAGAACATCAAACCCTTTGAATTTAGTGATAATACATTGAACTGAGCCCTATGTTTTCACTCCCTAGAGGATATCCTAAAAAGAAATATTTGAAGGTTTTTGAATGTTTAGGCTCACATTTCAAGTCACATTAAGAATGAATTAAACCTTGGAAACTATAGATTTTAGCATCCTGATTTCCATGAACATTGAACTTTTGTGGGAAGAAGCATGTTTAAAGTTGTAGACATTTAGGTTCACATAAGTTCTTGATTTCTATGTTGCATAATATATCTTGCTAAATCTCAAAACAAATCTAGCAAATCCTTCAAAATATGGAAATTATCCAAGCTGCTGCAAAAACGCAAAAACTAGGAAACAAATCTACATAGAATACCGTAATTGCTGAAATTTTTTTGCACTTGAAAAAAACTACATCCACTTGCCAAAAACCTAATGCTTTTTCTCTTTGTCTTATGACAATTTTTGATGAAAAATTTTTGCTTTTGAAAATCTGAGCGCACTTGACCATTTTTTGGATGTATCTGATCTTTTTGTACCGCATTTGACAAAATTTTCTTAACACACTTAACAAAAAATTGGCTGAATTTTCCCAAAAAGCTTACTTTTGACTGTGCAATTCAACAAATTGAAAAACTACACACAAAGGTTGCACTTGAAAGAATTGTCTGCATTTTTTTTTCTAATATGAATGCACTTGACCATAATCTGGTCACATTTGAATTTTCCAACCACCTCTGCTCCAAATCTACCGATTTTGCTTAGTGTTTTGGTGAAAATCAGAAAACCAAATTTGTTCCTTTTGAGAAATGAAACAATTAAACTCCCAAATTTGGTCATAAATCACATCAATCTATCATCCAAACTCAACACGTCATCCTACTTTTAGAAATCAAAATCAAAACAAACAACTTGGATCATTCCTTCACTCGAACGTCTAAGATATAACATTTTCTTGAACCTGAAGGCTAGTTCAGGTAAATTTCCCACAACACATCCTCTAGACAAAGAAGTGAAATATCGATCCAAGTATTTCAACATTTTGAGTTCCAAGAATAGTGTCATTCCAAAACATCACTCAAACCTTAGGGTCTTGAGAATCAAAACAACCATATCAAAATACCAACATTCTCATCATTTCAACTTATGACCATTTGGCGTCTAATTGCTCCAATTCAACAACCGAACCTTACACCAGCTATCATATAACCAAAATTTGAGCTGATTGAAGGAGAAAAAATAGACATAATCATTAGTTTGAGGAGGTTTATTTTTGAGACAAAGGAAACACCAAACCAGTGGAGAAACACAACAAACATTCTAGAAAACACAAGAGTGAAAAGTTGATATTGTGATCAGAAGTCCCATATTAGCACCTCCTGTGTGACAATATGTATCCTCTTATCTTCATGATCTCTTGCAAGACCAAATTTCCTAAATGAAGATCCACATTCCACCTTTTCAAAATTAGACTTCAGAGTTCAAGGTCTATCAAGAGGCACATCTTGAAGTCTTATCCCAACTGGGACATCATGCTAAGAAATTTTTATACTCGCTTTTTAATGGGAAAACCAAACTTGCATACCGATTAAATCATTGATTTCTTAGAGTGAAACTACTTTAGAGACCACGTAGAAATAGTCAACATTCTTCAAAAATAGAAAAACCAAAAAAATAAACACAATTTCATCAACATCCTTTTAAAATAGAAAATCCCAAAAACAAAAGCATTCTTTTTCATAAAATAGGAGCTGCCAAAGTTTCACAAAATTTGGACACCTATTTATGACAACCACATGTTCACAAAATAGAAAAAACATGTAAGCATACAAAAACAATGCTAGTATGCCACCAACAAACATCACAAATAGTGAAAGTGACCCATGGGGCTATAGGCCAAGCGACCTTGAAACACCTCAAAAGAGACCTACATTCAAAGAAAAAACAAACCAACCATTTAGTGAGGAGGAGATAAACCAAAAATACCATGAGCTAATGGATAGATCAAACCAAAACCCACAAGACATGGTCATAGAAGAGATGGATAGTGAAGAATAGATAAATATGAAGAAAATTTTCAACATTCCAACAACCCCAAGGTGCTCAAATTGATGGAAAATTTGTTGAAAAAGGACCTAAACTCTTACTTCTTCAAATTAGCACAAAGTGGTACTAAATTTCCATCAAAATTTAATGTGGAAGCATGTCATGCCGAGAAATTTTCGCTAGAAAACCCAACCAATTTTATTTTTTTTGTTTAATTTGGAAAGTAACCTTCACATTTCCTTAAAGTGTGATAATGTCTTGACTGAGTCAAGTCTAATTATGGAGTGGTTGAAGCTAATATAGTTATTCTATAATTTGTGTGATTCAAATTTAAGATCTTAAAACAAGAATACTTCAATACGATTCACTAATATTAACATTCACTAAAACGATCATTGTTTATTATTATCAATGTTTGATCATATATTTTAACAATTAGCTTCCTATATTATATCAATGAATGCACCATCATTGCCAGCCACACAACACCCTCCAGAGCAATATTAATGGTGACAGGATGCAACGTCCATTTTTTCTAAAGAAATCTAGCGAGCCTGACAGAGATTAGATAGGTGCAGGTGGAGAACCGATGGTATGTATGTTAAGCATTTAGTTGACCACTATTGAAACAAATGGGAAAAGACTGGCACGTAAGGTATAACTTGTAATAGTCTGGTACTCTCACCTAAAAAGGTAGTTTCACTTTCTACAGTAATATATCTGCAACTGCAAATAATGAAAATGATTACTATGCTGACAGTTCCCATTCCATGTAATAGATCCCGACATTGTACCCATATGAAATTAGAGTTTCTTGACAAGTCTGTAGTGTATTTTAAGGGATTATCAAGGTTGGTGGGAGTCATGAATATGCATATTTATGAATGGCTCGATAGATTAGGAGGAGAGTAAAAAAATCATAGAGTTCCTCCTCCCGAATAGAGAAACCTCCTATCTTATTAGCAGCCTTCCTTTATGCTAGTTATACCATGATTGATTTTATTTCATACTTTATTGGATTCAACACACCTCACAACCAAGGCAGTAAATAGAAAGGTGTCGAGTAGCTAGAGGAGTTGGCACAATGCATCGTAATAAACAAGCCACACCTCCACTTGGTAAAAAGAAGAAATTACTCCACCTATCATGCCAATTACGTTCCTTATATCCCCCTCTAGCACATTAACTCATACGGACACAAGATATACTCATTTGATCACTTGAGCAAAGGGAAATAAACACCTTTGTGTTTCACAAGAATAGGGGTTGTGGACTACGTGAGATCTCAAGATTAGAGTTTATTTCCATAATGATGGGCGGCGTTATGAACTTCTAGGAAATAAATTTCTTTATCAGGCACACCCTTGAACTGTCAGTCCACCTATTTACCCTAAGATTTGAATGTATGATTGGTAAGGCATTGCAAGCAAGTAGCAACGATAGGCTTCAAGTGCCATCCCTTTTATTTCTTTTATTTATTTAATCATAGGTTGTGGGTTTCTTCGATACGACTGGGGCATTTCTAGACGTAGGAGATCTTAACACTTCTCTCTCTTTTTTTATTTTTTACATAGAGATATACACTGGTTTTCATATTTTCTTAGATTGTGCAGAATAATAGAACAATTTCATTCCAAAAATTTACAAAAATAACACTCTACCACGACAACATATCTTACACATAAAAACAAATAGAATAATCATTTCATTATCATATTATATTGTCTTTTCTCTCTATTATACATTTTGTCATCATTAAAATTGAAATAAAATGCATTTCCATACCACTGCTATGATAAATTATATGACCACTCAAGTGTATAAGAAATTTTGCAGTAATTCCTTAATGGATCTTGGAGAAGGTATTTTGCTACAACTTTGCAAGATATACATATTTTCTTTATGGAAACAAAATAAAATACTTTCAATACTGCATACAATGTTTTGAAATATAGGGAATAATATTTTGAAATATAGGGAATAATGTTTGAAATATAGGGAATATTACATCAGGGACAAGGCTTGCTCTTCCTCCATTTTCTTTCATGTTATAACCATCCCTAGCTTTCCATGTTACAACTAATTTTAAGAAACGCAATGAATAACATTCAACTAAAATAGGCTTGTTCTATCCATTTCTACATTGAACAATAGGAAACTTTTCTTTTTAAAACATATGATATTACCACTATATTAGAGGAACAAAAGACTTGCACACCCATGAACAAGGTCTTGCTCTCCACCCTGCCGCAATGGCGTCATGAAGCTTCATGGGCTCTGGCCATACCCCCGAGGAAGGAATTATTTTATCCCCACAATGATCAATGGAGTCTTTTCTCATTTTTACAAAGGGACAAAAACTAACATAGCACAATTTACATGCATCTAGGTTCTCTACTTTCTATTTTCAAACATAATCCATACAATAGGTCACCTCCTTACAACCAAGAAATAAGGAAAATGGAAAGAGAAGAACTTATTTTTTCTTTTAGATGAAGGGACTGAAATCTTGCATCCATCTTTCCTCTCCAACCAAGTCATCTTCATCACTATCTTCCAAAGAGATGGACTCCTCTCCTTTTCTCCTTCTTTCTACCATCTTCACTCAAGTTCTCAAAGAGGAGAAGTGGGCAATATCTCGAATCTTCCATCTTCTTGAGGTATATAGGAATCCCCAAACCTACACTCTTTCCCAAAAGTTCTCACACATGTGTGAGTGTTGTGCCAATTTCAAGAACTTTTGGGGAGTAGGAGATTGAGTGACAAGTCACTCTTCCCAAACCCCAACACTTTTTGAATTCGTCACATTCATGAATGTAGACTTTTGAGGGGTCTTTTCACACTTTAAGGAAAAATTAACATTTCAAAAATGTTCCAAACCCATAGGTATAGGTCCTAGGGGTCTATTTTTGTTCAAAAACCAAGGAAATTGACTCAATAATCCCTTTTTAAAACCCACACAAGAATCCATACGAATTTTGATCCTAACCGAGGGTTCCAACCCCAACCAAACTCACATCATGGATTCTACTCAGACATAATCACCTAGTCAATATTAAAACCTCAAACCCTTCTAAGTCAAATAGGGCTACACTTAGAACCTCCCAAAGATGTATTTGCTTTGATTCCAATATTTATCCATCCTCCTATTTGTATATTTGATTCCTGCACATTACCAATGTTAGCATGATTAGATCATATACCTCTTCATATTATTAGCTAATCCAATTCACATAATTTTCACTCATTAACTATTTACTCATTAATACATCAAATGAACCTAACAATTCAATTTTCATTATAATCAAAGGAAATACACAGTTACTCCAATGCAAGAATATAGTCAATGAAATAGTCACTCCATAATTGTGTTTACCACCTTAGTAATTCATATTAAACTCCTATAACATTAACGATGAACCATTTACCAAAATTTAATATGCCAAATAACCCATCTCTTTCAAGTTATATCCAAAAATTCACATGTGCATCTATCATAATTAAATCAAGGTTAATACCCATGAATCCTAAAAAGAATTTTATCATTCATTTCATCATAATTATCATCTAACTACTTGTTTGATTCAAATTAAATGGGGGTTACGAAGCGGGGTCTTACATTCACGGTAGCATAAATAAAATGTCAAAATGAAAAGCAAGAATATTATCAAATAATCACGCTATTTGTCATCCATAATACATCTTACCATCTATTTAGGATCACATAAAACAAATTAGAGCTTTCCTAATTGCATGCAAGGTGGGGCCTTACATCCCCCTCCCCTTAGCTTAGACTTCCTCCTAGAAGTCGTTTGGGTCTAAAATATAATATTTATATAGCAATGCATGTAAATATATTAAACATATTAATTACCTTGCTTTCTTGATGAGATAATCCAACATGTGAGTATAAACACACATTAAAGGTATTCCTTCCATGAATCAAGCATCTATACAGTTAGAATAATATTTCTCGCCATACAGCAATTTTTCGATATAGTCATAATATAACAAATGTTAGTAGTCATCGATGTAGTAACATTCTCAATTAAAAATTACACCAACATATATCCAAACACATTAACATCCTTGGACACCCTTCAAGGTTCCCTTTTTTGCATCATAAACATCACTCATGATGTTAGAAAATATTTTCATTCCCATATAATTCATGTCTCAAGAGCAATAGTCCCAATTTTATTGTCACTTTCTTTCTCACATAGTAAACAGGTATTTCCACATGCCATTTATTTACAAATTTACCCATACATTACAAAAATTTACACATAATTCACATCACAAGGCTCATATAATGGGGTTTACAAGGATGGAGATTCTTGGATACCATAGCGAGTAGGAAAGATGGTCTCAAGGCCCTTCTCTAAGGACCCTTCCATACATCTCCTAGGTACCTTCCCTTGTTTGTGTAAGGGGGCTAGCCTCCAAAAGGAAGGTACAAAAATAATAATCATAGAACCAGAGGAAGAATGGATTATTGGCTGTCCCATACCAGTCCCATTCACAACCCCTTTCAAATAATTTATAATTCCCCAACGCGTCTACTCCCCTATACAACCTGCCAAGGAACCTCCTGGGATATAACAATTTTTACAGATGTCACATTACACCATACTTGCCAACAGTTAGCAAACAATAAGAAGCCTCAAAACGAGAACATAAAATCTTAAACCATTGTTTCAATAAATAGAAAATTATAACTTCAAGAGAAAAACTAAATAAAGATTAGTTGCAGCTACATTTCAACATCCCAATCTTAATTCAAAAACAAAAATTAAATAAGTCTTTGAGGCAATGAACTATGAAAACTTTCAAATGGCTAAATAGCCCCAATAAAAGAAATGTAAAATTCAACACTGTTGACATTTAATAAAATAAAACATCAATTAGGAAATTTCCAAAAAATTCATATCTCAACAATAAAATTTTCACATTACAAGCACCATGTGACTTTGATAAAGCCACCTAAGGGGAGGAGGGGAATGGTGGTTCTCTAACCGCATAAGCATAATAGCATGCAATAAGTAGTGGTCCTTGACCACATAAATATGATAGTGCAAAATATCATGGTGGACTCTTCCACATAGTATCAATGCCTTGCATTGTTGAAGTATCCAAAATCTGTAGTCAATATCCAGCCCAAGTATTCCATCATTTACCCATGGGTTATAAACATCAAGAAGTGGGTTTACACTATGAACCAACAAGTGTGGCTCTCATATGTGGGGGAGTAGGCCACGATCAACATCCATGGGAGGATTACAATGTCTCATCATAGATCCTTTATCAGGATTAGGGACAACACCCTAAGCTCATAATTTCTCGATGGGTGAACATGTGCCTCTCAACCCCTATTTACAATACTTGGCATCTCACTGCCATAAGGGGGGAACCATACACTAGGGTTACACATTTAACATACAATAAGACTAACACAAAGGAATACATCACATTTCATTAAATAGATGCACTTACACACTTAACACATTTATATAAACTCACAACTAGCTAGCTTTCATAAAGGCCATCACAAAGGGTACACACAAGGGATCATACTAGACGTCCACCACCCTTATCCCAAGTCAGATATCCTATATCTCATACTTGGGGCACAACACATTTACTGGTTTTCACTTCACACATCATAACATAATACACTTTATGAAATTCACCATATTGTAGAACAAAATCAATTCACTTACATACATTCCATTTTATTTAAACAATATTCACTTTGCTTCATAATTTTATAAATATCTACTCTTTTTGCATACACAAAATAAATCACTAGATGATGCACAAATGTACCTTATGTATATTACTCCATTTTCCTATAATTTAACAATATATGGTACCTTATGTAGATTACTCCATTTTACTAGAATTTAACAAATGTACCTTATGTATATTACTCCATTTTGCTAGAATTTAACAAATGTACCTTATGTATATTACTCCATTTTTTATGTAGATTGATTCAAAGAATTTAGAGGTTGGTTCAAGTGCACCAAAGCATCTAGACTCATATATGATGGTAATTTAATTTTATGATGAATTATAAATTAAATTGTCATTAAATCATTTTTTATCGTCTTACCTATGATTTCATCTTTCTCTTGTACAAAGTGTTTCAGGTCATCCACATAGTCTGCATGGTGTGAAAAGGTCTCTTCATTATAGAGACAATGCATGACCTAAACTTGATTTTATGGGTTATATTTTATTATTTCATGGACTACGTATTTGGTTTCTCATGTACTTTGTTGGACTTTATATTTCATGGGTCAAGTACTTTGTTGGACTTTAGTTCATGGGTTGTACACTCTGATGGACTTTATTTCACGCACTTAATATATTAGTTTCATGCACTTAATATGTTGTAAATTATGGACTTTATTATATTGTTTGAAATTTTAATTTACACATGTATATTTATGCATTTTATGTTCATAGTCAAGACATTAAAATAGGACATTAATGTGAAATTAAATATAAATATGAAATTAAACTTGAAATTAATAAGACATTTTAATATTTGTACTTTACAAATTTAGTGATCCAATACATGGTATACATGATATGTACATTCAATAATTAGCGATAATTAGTTAATGAACTTATACAAGATTAGAGAACAAAAGCATTAATAAATTCTATAAACAATAGCATCCAACACTAATTTATAAGCTGTCAAAACAAATAATAGCATCCAACACTAATTTATAGGTTGTCTTAAGGGGATGTCTTAAGGGGTATGTACATGTATTTGTAATTTGTACAAAATGTTTAATTGTGTAAGTATGTATGTACATATATGTCATCTCAAAACAATATTTACAAAATTTGGATATGCCATCTCAAGAACATCTCAAACTCGTGCTTGGAATGTAGTAGGTCTTCATGCCACCTAATATCAAAAAGGTACAAGAAATATCAATGAAATAATCAAAACATCATATTTTAATTTATATAAAACTATCTATATGTATTTAAATATAATTTAACTAATAATTACCTATTTTTACCAAGTATTCCATGTTGTCTAGGTTGAATTTGCATGGACTAGATCCTTTTTGTGATTATGTCTTAAGGATTTATAAAAGCACAATTTAAATCAATTTCAACTAATAACAAACTTGACCAATATCAAAACATATATTTAATCTATTTAAAAGGATAATATAAAACTAAAACTATATTTACCTGTATTTACTTATTCCACTGTAGTATTTGCATCCTCTCTTTTTTTGCAATGCATCTATGATTTTCTCATGCTCTTCCATAGAAATTGTCCATAGCACTTTATTTTTAAGTCTTCCATACTACCAATCTAGTTGTATATTTGTTGGCACCACCAAATGTGAATAGTGTAAATCTTTTTATGTGTTTCATAATCTTCGAATGCAGGTAGACTATTCTTCCTTGTCAGGTATTTTCATAGCCAAGTGCCAACAACCACCACCAATCCTATTGGAAAACATTAAAACCATCATCAAATAAGTTCTCAAATTTTTCTTAAGGGGATTAAAGCCTTGCTCTAAAAAAATTCTTAAGGGGATCAAAAATTTGTTATCAAAATTTTCTTAAGGGGATGTCTTAAGGGGATCGCCGTACATGTTGGATAATGATAGCCATCATTATCTTCTCAAGGTGCTATTAACTTATGTTTAGTCTCCACACAACGAGCCAACCAATATTATGTTTCCTCTTCATTCCCCTCAAAACTTTTCTATCATCCTCAGTGCTATCATTTGCATGTCTATAAACAATATGGACAAACATAGCTACTTGCATTGAATTATAATACTATGATCGAATTTCCTCTTGTGAAGCTAGAGTATAATTTTCCGCAAAATCAACCACTGAAAGTATACCACCAATTGGAAATGTGTTTCTACATGCGCGAAATTGGCCATCAAGCCATCGAGCATGTTGAGAATGCATGACTTATTTTGGCACAATCTTATTTTTAAACTCACTCATGAATGCATGTACACTAAATTTTTTTGTAACTAAATCACAACGCTTTCCTATTTTTCCATATTTTAAAGAATAGTAAACATTCATAAATCTTTTAACATCTACTAATTTTTGTTCAAAATCATTATCAACACTTTCATGCATACAAACTCTATAAAATGAAATATTTCCACAGCTAATGCATTGTCTAGAAATACAAGAACTTTAATAAAACAATTTACCATTAGATCTTTCATAAAACAAACCTGATATAAACTCCCTTATTGCTTCAGGTGGCATATTAATACCACATTCTTGTATAATCATGCTACTATGCAAGGTACAAAGTATATATTGAAAAGCGTCATAAAAATAACGAAATTGAACATGCGTTTTACAACAACAAGATATTTGTTGCTTATTAATTTTTACATACCAAGGTTTATATTTTTCAAAAGACCTTTGACATATTTTAATATTACCAGATAACACTATATCGCCACAATTTTTTTTATAAAATTTAGTTTGTGTTGTATCTAATAGGTGTATTCGGTGAGGATCGCAATTTTTGGACACCACCCTTAATTTTAAAACATCTCTAGCATTAGATGATACCCTAGTACTATCATGCCAATTTTTTTCAATCAAAGATTTAATTTCAACATTCAATTTCATATCAGACATCGAGAGTTGACGACTAAAACTCCAACATTGGTTGATATGATCATTTTCTCTTTGTCTTTGTTTCTCCTTCTCTCTCTTTACTTGATTTTTTATAGGATTCAATATCTATTACGAGCTTGTGAACCCATGATTATAAAACTCTCCAAAACAAATGAATGTCAATAGTGAAATTCTTAAAAAATTCAATCCAAATTGCAAGCTGAAGACCTACCTATAAGGATAAAATTCTCCTCTTGTGTTCCTCAAAACAAGTTGAAAACTACCACAATTCCACTTAAAAAACTATTTTCTTCATGCCTCCTTTCAAAAATTCAATCCATATTGCAAGTTGAAGACCTATTGTTCCTCCAAATGAGTAGAAAACTAACACAATTCCACTTCAAAAATGGTTTACATGACGCCTCCTTTGAAAAAATCAATCCAAAATGCAAGCTCCCCACCTGTAAAGACAAAAGTTGAAAAAAATAGCTCAATATGTCATAGTAGGCCGTTCACAGTAAAATTTTCTATTAAATTTTTAAAAAATGGTTAAAAACAAACAAGATCTCATTTATAAAACGGGATCCCGCATTAGAAACAGGATCGTGTTTCATAATCAGGATTTTGTTCCCCAAAATTAAATGTGGGGACCATTGACAAAGGAATGAGATCTTGTTTATAAAGCAAGATCTCGTTTCTCTGTCAACTGCAACTGCATTTAATATTAAGAAACGAGATCCTGATTTACAAAACAAGATATCGTTTCTAAAAATTTGAAATACCTTTTGCTTTGTGGTCAGGTTTTCGGCTTGTATTCTAGTTCGAGAAAAAGCATTGGGAATATGAACCTAGGCTTTCAACCTGGTTTAACCTGCAAGTTGAAGGTCCTAACAATGTCATAGAAAAATATCGAGTTTGGACATATGGCTGACGATTTTTTTTGTAGAATTTATCGACGAAATTAAAACCCATTATAGATGAGACAGTGCAGATTCCAAATATGTAATTTTTTTTACAATTGGATTATTTTTTCTATTTTTTAATTATTTTTTTATGAAACTAGTTCATAAACTTTAAATATCAAGGTTTTTAGTATTTTAATAATTTTTTATCAACATTACATTTTCACGAACGGATTGCATGAGAACATACTTCAGACAATTAACGTACATGAGAATTTTTCAAAATGACAAATATGACTAATAAAAAATTAACCAAAAAAATCAATAAAAAATTACAAAAAAATATCGAAAATGTACTTTAGTGAGTTAAAAATCTTTTCCAAAAAGAATTTAGAAAAATACGATAATTTAGGTCAAAATATCAATGACGTACACGTGCATGGTATGGTAAAAAAAATGAATTTTAAACAATGGTTTTTAGAAACGCCTATTGAAACTCAATTTGTACCATTTAAGTTTTCAAATAAATTACATATTTGGAAATTAGACTTTCAGTACTACATTTTATGATTAGTGAGTTTTTTGAAGATTTCATCTCTAAGTGTTTCAAATTTTAAGGTCAAATGTGTCAAATTTTGAAAATCAAGAAAAACACTTCCACTTTTTGGCCAAAATGTGGACTCAACTTCTTGCTAGCACCCTCCCCCTCTTCTCTTCCATCTCCACCGCTCTCCCCCTCCCTCCCTCTCTCTCTCTCTCTCTCTACCCCCCTCTTTTTCTCACTCCCCCACTCCATCCCCTTCTCTCTCCCTCTATCACTCCCTCCCCCTCTTCTCTTCCATCTCCTCCCCTCTCCCCCTCCCTCCCTCTCTCTCTCCACGCCTCCCCCTCTTTTTCTCACTCCTCCACTCCCTCCCTCCACCTCTCCCTCTCCCTCCCTCTATCTCTCCCCCTCACTCTCTCTCCTCTTCCCTTCCCTCTCTTGCTCCCTCCCCCTCAACTACCCTCTTCACCTCCTCTTCACCTCCCCACCTCCCTCTCCACATCATCTCCTCCTCACTCCACCTCCCTCCTCCCTCTTCACTCCTCTCCCTCCCTTTCCATTCCTCTTCACCCCTCCCCCTCCTCTCCCCCCGCCTCTCCATCTCCTCTCTCCCCCCACTCTCCCCCACTCCCTCCTCCATCTCTCTCACACACTTCCCACTCTCTCCTCACCTCTCTCACCCCTTCTCCTCTCTCCCCTCTTCCTCGCCTTCTCCTCCCACTCATCACTCCCTCCTCCCTCCCCACTCCATCCCTCTCCAGTAAATACAATTTTGAGAAAAATTTCCCACTTTTATTTCAAAATGACTCACTTCTCACAGCACCTCCTCCCTCCCTCCTCTTTCTTCCACATCTCCTCCCTCACCCTCCCTCCCTCTTCATTCTCTCTCTCAGCCTCTTTTTCACCTCCCCCACTCATCCCTCTTCTCTTCTCTCCTCCTGCCTCTCCCTCCCCCACCTCCCTCTTCTTCTCCATCCCTCTCCCTCTCCCCCCTCTTCCTCTTGCCCTCACCTTCACCCTTCCCCTCCCTCGCCCTCTCCCTTCCCCTTCCCCTCCTTCTCCCTCTCTCTCCCTCTCCCTCACCCTTGCACTTTCCCTCACCCTTCCTCTCCCTCTCCTCCTCCCCACTCCCCCTCCACCTCCCTCCCTCCCTCCCTCTCCCCCTCCCTCCCTCCCTCACCTCCCCCCTCCCCCTCCATCTCCCTCCTCCTTCACACCCCCTTCCCCCCTCACCCCCACCCCCTCCATCTCCCCTCTCACCTCCCCCACTCTCCCCACTTCCTCCTCCCTCCATCTCCCACCTTCGGATGGAATGGAAGGAAGGAATGGAATGGAATGGACTCTACCACTTTCACATGGGAGAATTCTCATTAACTAAGTTAACCTCTAAATATCTCCTAATACAATGATACCTAGCAACAATCTGTCTTTGCACATTAAAGAAAGAACTTTGTGTTTGAAATTGATATGAATCAAAATGGTAAAATTCAGTATTACTTAGTTGTATACTATATATCTACAATGCAACAAATATATTCGATATTCAACTTAAAAAATGAATATACTTATAGATATGCCAAAGAATTTTGCAATATAGAAATGTGAACCAATTGAAGCCCCTGCAGATACAAGCATCAAATTGTTTGGCAATGTGTACCTCCAAAATGGAGAAGAGAGAGCTGAAATGAAAGTCACTCCACATCAGAATGCTATTAGCATCCTGATGTTATCAATAGTATGGAAAAGATCAGATGTTTCTTTTACTGTGGGAATGGTTACCCATAACCTAACCCTAAAGCACATCATTAGAATACTGAAATGATGAAAGGCAACTTCTTGTGCAGAAACCTTCAACAATGAACAATACTGTAGTTGTAAACTATAATAAGTCCCTAATTTAATAGAAGATGATCATGGACAAGGAAAGAATAATTATGAGATAAGTTCTAACTTCTATACAAGAAATTTCTTTAATTTGTAAATAAACCTCATTACCAAATTCTGGAATTGTTAGGAGTCAAATTATTTACTCATTCTACATTTGGAAATACGCGATGATGTAAATTCTGATGGAATGGAAAACTTACTAATGGCCGTGAGTCAAATTCTAACAAAAACATATCATAAACTACACCATGTTACACACCATATCCAACGATAAACATAGATTCACATTAAAAGGTAAAACTAAAGCAATGTTGTGTAAAATTAGAAATAGCCATTGCTGCACATTAAATACACATATCAAGGCCAATCTTTACAAATATAAATGTGTGGTAAAAAATAAAGTTTATGTTTGTCAAAAAAAAATATTATAGGACATTACAATATTAAATAAACCTATTGTGTCTAATATTGAAAAAGTACCTGTGAAGAACAAATCATTTTAAAGTGACCTTTTTTCAAATTGATTTATAGCAAAGACAAGATTGAAATGCAAGCAAGCTTACACTAAAGCAACAACAAATTTCTGAACTCTTTCAATGAAAACAATTTCAAAACTAGAGGTAAGGGTTTTTCTTTATGTGATCTTTTTTCGATAGAAAAGACAAGATTAAAATGCAAGCAAGCTTATACGAAAGCAACATAAAATTTCTGATTTCTTTCAATGAAAACAATCTCAAAACATAGAGGTAAGGGTTTTGACAGATTTCTACCATGCTTTGTTGACAAATGCTATATCTTCTAAGGAAAGAGAGCTTGATTTGAATTGTTATGGGTGGAGATGACAAATGCTCCCAAAATTATTTGTTTTGGCATGGACCTAGAAGCATAAGTTCATATCATGAATCCCAGAAGACTTGAGGTGAAAAGCAAGTTCTGTGAAATAAAATGAAACTCAGAGCCAATGCCATTGCCTGATTGCTTTGTTCATTGGTTATACATGGGAAAGGGTTCATAGGATTTTCCTCTTAGATTCCCAATTCAGTTCCTTATTTGAGCGGAACATTAGGACAGGTTCCATTCTATGCATTTATTATGATGTATATAATGCAATTATACTACCATATAATCTAAAAATTCCAAAGCCTCTGTTTTTATTTCATAGTGCATAATTGGGCTGAAGGCATTTTTAACATTTAAGAGTTTATGCTGTATCCAAGCCTTAGAAGTTTGGGTTGTTTCAGTTTTTAACCAAAATACAGGATTCTATTATGCCAGACTTTATTATTTATCTGTTGATTGGTAATGTATTGTCCTATGAATAGCATAGAGGATATTGATATATTGTGAGTTGGGCTCCAAATGTGAATTGTGCTACCGGAGTAGATCACGGATACAATTAGCTACAGTAGTCAGGCCATACTTGAGTCATATCATACTTGTACCTAGTACAACAGTACACATGTCGGGTTTTATCACAGCATATCCTACAAGTTTACTATTGGTGCATTCGTAAGGCCAAATGCTATGACGTAGAATTTGTAGTGGTTACAATTGTAAAGATTTGTTGAAGGACATTAGTACCTTTGTTTTAAATTGGTTGTAACAACTTCTTAAGCCTATTTTAAAAACACGAGGGCTCCCTTAAGACGAGATTCGTTGGAACTCCTTTGTTAAAATTTCTATGACAATATTATTTATAATTCCTAGTGACTTTAAAATGAAACATAGCTGTCCTTAACCTATGACTCATATCTTGATTGCATTTTTTGATACAAATAACATAACTTTTACTTAACTAGGATCATATTAATTGTATTTGAGCATTTTGGGTCCATCACTAGGCATGCAACTCAGTTGGCATCAACATGTCAAATATTCAGGAAAGATTAAAAACAACTGTTAATTCCTTGTGCTCACAGGCATGACACATAATGTGGAAAGCTCTCGATGACCATTTTCTCATGACCCAGAATTCATTAATGATTCTACTTTAAATTTCCATTTGATGAACTATGGATTATGCTAAAAATTATTGCACAGCTAAAATCAGAAGCACTCTTATGGCCACTATCATGGACTGTGGACATACTGTCAAGAAATTATAAGTGTGCAACAAAATGGAATTTAGTGCAAATGAAGGTTGCCTTAATTGAATGGAGCATCCTTTTGGTCCATATGACACTAACATCGAGGGTTGTATATACATGTTTCCTTACAATTAATTCTTTATGATCACTGTGTATGTTAGAATATGTAAATCAAATTGAATCTAAACTAATACACCAATGAAACATTAGATTGAAGAAATTAAATTAAAGAAAGTAAATGCAAACTCTAAACCATAGTTTCTTCATATTCGTCCCATTGTCCTCTATCTCCAAAGATTCGTTTCAAGACGCTTGCTCTCAATTATTTAAAATAGTAGCTTGTAGAATGGCAGCGTGAGAGAATGAGATTAATAAAAATGCATATGCATTGCTACAAGATTAAGCTATGAAAATTGAAATGCTATGAATGCTAAGATGTGACTATAGAAACTAGGCATGAAAATCTGAGATTCGAGGTCCTTTTCAACTCATGAGAGGGCTGTATTTATAGATTTTTGAAGGTAGGAATTCAATTGGCCAAGATCGACTGTTGAGTTCAAACCTGCTGAAATGAACAGTGAGAGATCGAGAATTCGAAAAGAAGATGGAATTCTGAGAGACAGATGGAAAATGAAGAGACAATTGAAAGGTGTCTCTCATAATTAAATAAATAAATATTTAATTATGTGTGAAAAATGAAAAGGTTTTAATTAAATATTGAAAATATTTAATTATGTGAGAAGAGGAAAAAGCCTTTTTAATTATGTGAGAAGAGTGGGAAATTTAGAAAATGTTTTAATTAAATATTGAAAATATTTAATTAAATGTGGAATGAAGAATACTATTTAAATTTAGAATTTAAACTTGTGATAATTAATGTAAATAAATTGTGGAATCTATTTAATTAATTAAGAGGAAGGTAGCATTAATTAAATAAACTTTATTTATTTAATTAAATCAGAAGAATTGAAAATGAACAATATAAATGTAGATGACTTAAGAACATTAATTAAATAATTCATATTTAATTAATTAACAGGTTCGATTAACCGTGACCATTTTTAGATGTGTACAATCACTATGATGACTTTAGTCCATAGAAAAGAAAAAATCTTGGAAGATTGCCATTAATTCCCCTTGAAAAGAAAAAAAAGACCAATACTAACATGCTGCCCATTGTCCCTACTATAGTTTCAAGAGTCACTAGGACTCACACAAGGTGACTCTCAAGGCTGGTGGCACAAATTGAGTTTCAGAGACTCACTGCGTAACAATCTCACCAGACCTGATGAATCTCATCTACAAAACTTGGTGACGACTATTAGGTGTGAAAACTAGAAAAGAAACAAAAGTAAATCAAAACTCTTAAAACCTAAAACATATAGAATGATTTGTAGCACTTCAAATGATATTCATTTCATTTGCAAGCACAAGCAAGGAGAAAAAAAGAGAATCAATCCATTGAAACAAAAACCTGCAAACATGGTTAGGGGTTAGGGCCTAACTATTGCTCAATTCCTTTAAAATTGGTAACAAGAAGCAAACATCTCAACTATATCTTGTGTTCTAACTTCTAGGGTAGCATAGACTGTATGACACAAACTTCCTTTGGGTTTAGATGTCAGGATTAAAGCATGATTATTCTTAAAAATAGCCCCAGACTTGCATCGAAGCTCATTCTGGTGGGGTAGGTATCATAAAAAATGGAAGTATGGTGTGAGCTATAAAAATCTGCCATTCTCCAGCCAAATTAATTGAACATGTTAACATGCAATAAAGAATTCACTATGTTGTCAGCATAAGTTGCAATGCTGAAAACAAATATGGTGGTAAATGACCAGTTATGTTGTCCCTCTCAATGTTTTGTTCAGTGATATGTTGGATGCTATATAATACTTCTCAAAAGTTCACTATTACAAGAGAAAGCATCTATTGTATCAACATTCTTTCCAATATCTTCGTCTTTCTTATTTTAAAACATGTTACGTTTATAATTCAGGGGTCTACACTATAATTATCTTCTATTGATTTTGTTTCTTTGATGTATGATATCTTAATTAACTCTTGGGCAACAAGGATAATGTAATAGGTTGAGTAGAGTTCATTCAGATGCATAATTATAATGCAAAATAGTCTTTGTCAACCATTTTCTACTATGATTCTTAGGCAACTAGTATAAAGGATCTCTATTATTCACTTCCAATTCTTTTATGTATATTTTATGATGAAGGCAGGGGAGCTGATTGGAATCACAATAGCAAGATAACTTATGTAATGTGCATTGGAAGTATGGCATGCCTGTTTAAGTGATTTATATTATATTTTAGTTGTTTTCTATGTTTAGTTGTTTTCTATCTTTTCTTGTTGTTCACAACCCTGATAAACTCTGATTATTTAAATCAAAATACTTTTTGTGCTTTATACACGTATACATGACTAGTATACCATTTTTTAGAAATAAAATGTATAGCTTTTGATTCACAGTTATCCAGGGTAAAGATAAACATTGTGGTTGTATTGTTTACTATAATGGACCTCCTTGCAACTCAGGTACAATAGGAATGAAGATGCTTGAAGAACTGTGCATGACTCCTTAATTATATGACTTTCGCTTGATTTCTGAAGATTGCAATGAAAGGATTTGACATGGTACAATCTCAATATTTTTGCATAACTTTGGCAGAGAACATGCCCATCCATAATCTTAATGGATGAGATTGACCATATATGGTATGTTCTTATAGATTCTGGATCTGGCAATGGTGACAGTGAAGTCGAAAGAGCTATTCTTGAGCTACATAATCAATAACTGCAATGCTAAATAAAATTGATCACTAGACCTGTTAGACATATCAAAGGGGTGCTAATTACTAGACATGCTCTATTTTTTAGTTCTAGATTAATATCAATGTTTAAAATAGAGATGCTGAAAAATTCTGTACGTGAATTGTTGAAAATTATAGAAGAAACCGTGGCTGGAACAGTTCCGATTTGTCGCTGTTGATGAAGCAGAACCATTAGCAGTAGCCACTAGTGTTTGTGGTGGTGGAGGTTTCATGTGAGGAGGTGGATTGTGCTTTAGTTTCTTTTACATGATTGGTCTGTTGACTTCATTTCAAATTTGTATAGATTACCACTTTCAATTTAGCATGCCATTAGCTCACAGTAGGTATGAACAGTACAAAAAAAAAGAAAAAGTAATGCCATCTGTCATTCCCACAACTATCTTTGACATTATGTTGTCAATTGGCACAATCTTATTGCTTGGAACATATTGTATGGCGATTCTCTGGCACACAATAAGCCTTCAAGCTAGGGCATACCATTAATCCCCAGCAATGTAGGGCACACAAACGAAATGACACCCAAATCCCGCATTATGGACAAGGTTCCAGTTCAGTTGATAGATGCGTTAAAATTACAATTTTACAGGTCAAAATGACCTGCAGGACCTTTCCTACAATCTACAGTTTGCATACGCTGGAAATTTAGGTGGTTTTCGCATTTTAGTAAAAATGGGAGAAAAAGCCCTAAACCTGCAAACCTTTGAAAGTAGGGAGAAGAAATGATAGCTAAAATGGAGGAGGTAGGTGCACTTACGGGACAGGGGCGGCGTAGCCTCAAAAGCCGATCCCATTTTTAATTATGGGCAATCTCTGGCATGAAATCCAAGATTGTGTCTGAAATTCCATCGTCCACCTCAAAATCCAGCATCCCAGGCTCTGCACAAAATTTTAAAGAAATAGTGTATAATAAATCTTCCGTTGTGCAATTGAGATATACATTGCATGTATTTGCACAGAAGGATTGTCTAAGAAATTCTCTGTAGATAAAATACAGGGACTCCTCGTTTCGTAATAAGCAGGTGTTCATTCCTAAATTTAAATAATGTATGTTGCGTTCTTTTGTTTTTTTCAAATTCAAATGCCCGTTGCTTTCTTCTTAGTTTTTTCAAATTTCAAATGCATGTTTTGTTTTCAATTTTCAAATGTTCGTTGAGATTCATTGTTCATTACAATTTAATATTTTGTGTGAGGAGAATATAAATTAAAGAATATATTTTGTATAATTTATAATTTGATAATTTAATATTTTGGGCGAGGAGAATATAAATTAAAGAATATATTGTTTATAGAAAATAATTTGTTGTAGAAAATTTTAGACTTTAATAAATTTATCTATTCAAGATCATATGTGGTATCATTCTTATGCGAGTTACAATTATCACTATCAGAAGCTTTCACACTTTAATATTTATAAATTAATATTCATATTATTAAAACAACACTCTTTTTAAGTTTATCTACATATATGATATAGTATAAGGATATTATGTCTTATAGTCTTCCTTGAGTTGGAAATGTTAGTTTGAAGTTGAGAGAACTAAGAATAGGATTAAGGCACTATGAGAAGTAAACTATTGTTGCTTAAATGTTACTACTATAGTATTGATTATCCAAAATCATTTCCAATGAACTAATGTTACTTTGTAATTTATCAATATCATGTTAAGCTTCACACGAATTGCTAACTTAATTCTTAACCAAACTTGAGTCATTGAGATTGAATGGGAATTTAAAAGGCATACACTAAGTGTTTGGCGATCACATGGAGGGAGGTTGCTTCCACATATATAGTAAATAATTAGTTAATTCAAGAACTATCCATGTTTTGCATGAGAATTACATGCCTTGTCTATGCATCCACATTTAATGGCATGTTTGGTAGAACAATAAAATAACATGAATTCCTTCAAAATATGAGGTGCACAACAACATCACATTTTGAGATATACTTGGTGAATCCGATTTGGAGAGGATAATATGGTTGTTCAAAATATAGAACTAGAGAAAATTCAATAAAGACTATAGCTCTAAATAATCTATTGCATAAATTGGTCGAGAAGAGGGTATCACATTACTTAGTTAAGTGAAATTCAGTTGTAGGAAAAATTGTCACATTTCATAGATGGCACACCAATACACTTGCATCTAGGAAACAAGTGTTATGAGTGTCTATTGACCCTTTCTCATGCGAAGTGTCGATGTAGATAGGTGTCCTTAGAGGTTTCAATTCTCTTTTGACACCTCTTCCTACATTTTTGGTAGGCAACTTGCCACCACTCCATGGAGGTTGGTTGCCTCCCTCATTCTTATTTATGTACACCTTATTGGTCTAATCTATGGGTAAAATTTATGCAATTTTGTGTTCATTGTGCTTTCTTTCAATCTTTGATTATAAAGGTTTTTTTATGGTATCAGAGCTGGACATGGATTTTTCGCAAGTCGTAAGGTGAAGCATTTCATTGTATCTTTTGATCAATTCATCTCTATGCAATAATCCACTAGAAAGGCATATATTGACCCGAGCTTGTAGGCTAGTATTTTTGGAGGCATGATTAATCCCTATGACCCCTACAATTTATCTGTAGTTTTAATCATTTATCTAAATGAACGATTAAGGGGTGGTTTTGGTCATCATAGGTGATGATTTGTTCATTGTATGTCAAAATTCCCTCTATAGCAGGTTCATTTTGGGCATTTACATTGGTTGCAAGCCGTAATTAAGAGGAGGAGGTAGAAAATTTAGGACACCAAATATAGGAAGATACCTTCACCTTTCCTGTGATTAGGCACACATCAACCAAACCCTTGTGATTTCTTCATAGAGGTTGTGTTTTATTTTGGAGGGCCATTTAATTTCAAGATTATTTGTGGAGGCACGCTTGAGTTCATAAACTCGATCAATATATAGGTCATGAATCATCTTTCATAGGCCACGAAGAATCTCTGCCACATTTCAATGAATTTATAGTTCGTGAATCACTTGTGGTAGGCCGTGAGGAACCTCTACCATGA
>CM021103.1:160063805-160154843 GCA_007115665.2 Sequoiadendron giganteum
CCTCTCCCTCTCACTCCCTACCCCCCTCCCCCCTCTCTCTCTCCCCCTTTCTCTACCCCTCCCTCTTCCCCCTTCCCCCACTCTCTCTCCCCTCTCTACATTTTAGAAGCATATTTAAGGCTTTGGTCATTTTGCTTTGAACAAGCAACATAGATCTCCACAATTGTTATAGAGTCATATCATAGAGAACCCAGGATTAAGTTTCCTTCAAAATTTGATCCAAAAAATACAAACATTGTGCTCCTTGCATTTGCAAGTTCCACAAGTGTTTCAAGTCCTGCGTTAAAGTAGGAAACATGATTGATAAAAATACATGTGGACACATACTTATTGCTAAGCAAATCCAAAGAATGGAAAATGAGAATCCGAGCATTATTTCTTGCCTGTAGGAAACAGTGAATATAAATTCTGACGTCAGTAAATAAAATAAAACAAGGACAAATGAAATAGTATTTGACTATTAATTAGAACACCAAACAACTAATAAATGAAAAACACTAAATGCATACTTGCTTCAGAGTGAATAAATCTTTTCAAACCTGCACAACTCAGGCCAATGAAATAGAAGAGCCTATGGAACTGGAGGACTAGACAATTCAGCTTTAGGATTTGCAGAATATGCAGAAGGTGAAGCAGATAAATCTTGCAGCACCTAACAATAAGCAGCACACATGATTCTGAAGATGCCTCTAAATAGAAAAGATGTGCCCAAACATCGCAAATAATCAACTCTTTTGTCTTTCACTAGATCAACATTAGACGGCTACTCAAAAATTAATGTTATTTGGTATATTAGTTGAGAAAGCTCACCAAAGTGTTAGAAGGATTCAATGAATGAGTAATGCCTCGAAAAAGAACAGGAGCCTGAAAGGAAAAACAAATCGATTAACCATTTAATCTTAAAATATCCCCTCATATAAACTTAATATTGCAGACAAAATAAATTTAAACTTATTAAAGAGATTCGATAGCAGCACCTTAAATATAAATACCAGGATTACATGATAGCAAGGGGTAAAACATGATAACTATTAATGTTGGCAACAGGTTGCCATTAACCTAATCAATGACTTCCTAGAACTAGCCAAATATCATAAAATCTTTGATTATGCTTATAGTATGCACAGTGGTACATTCATATTAATAAGTGGGTTGTTTTCTAAAGATTTCTATGGGAAGAAAAATTTCTTGCATAATTCATGACAAATTCATTCATTAAATACTCTATCTAGCGCCAGTTTTAATTAGTGATAGGCAGAAAATCTACTTACATGTATGACTCACTCTTTCTAATTTCCAAAATGAAGCTTTGCAAATAGGTTCTGGTATTATAAGTGTGTTGTGAACCAACAACCTTTGCAGAACACTTAAGAAAGATGTTAAAGCCAAATTGTCTGATTATTAATATGTATGCATATGACTTGAGGGTATTCCAGAACATTTAATTCTTTAGTTACAAATCATTATTCCTTCAGAATGTTTTGTATCCTGATCTATATAGAAAGAGCTGGTTAAGTTTAGGTTTCAGTAGGATTAGGTGGCTGATATAAGAACTTAGCTCCCACGTACGATTTCTCTTTCAGTAGTTAGTCTTCCTATTCAATGTATGCAAAACCAATCACCTGCACATTCTATTTGGGATAACTTGGTCAAAACAAAGAGGTTGATCAGCTGTTAGACAATTGATCCAAATTCTTAACAAGGCACTATATCATTTTGCAAGATCTCCATACCAAAAAATTAAACAATGAGGAGCACATAGGCAATAAATTTTATAATGATATACAGTCTTGAATATTTTCTCTTTACTGTACATTCAGATTTATGAACTGTAAGCCTGTCATACTTACCTAAGCTTCTACCACTTTCACATGGGAGAATTCTCATTAACTAAGTTAACCTCTAAATATCTCCTAATACAATGATACCTAGCAACAATCTGTCTTTGCACATTAAAGAAAGAACTTTGTGTTTGAAATTGATATGAATCAAAATGGTAAAATTCAGTATTACTTAGTTGTATACTATATATCTACAATGCAACAAATATATTCGATATTCAACTTAAAAAATGAATATACTTATAGATATGCCAAAGAATTTTGCAATATAGAAATGTGAACCAATTGAAGCCCCTGCAGATACAAGCATCAAATTGTTTGGCAATGTGTACCTCCAAAATGGAGAAGAGAGAGCTGAAATGAAAGTCACTCCACATCAGAATGCTATTAGCATCCTGATGTTATCAATAGTATGGAAAAGATCAGATGTTTCTTTTACTGTGGGAATGGTTACCCATAACCTAACCCTAAAGCACATCATTAGAATACTGAAATGATGAAAGGCAACTTCTTGTGCAGAAACCTTCAACAATGAACAATACTGTAGTTGTAAACTATAATAAGTCCCTAATTTAATAGAAGATGATCATGGACAAGGAAAGAATAATTATGAGATAAGTTCTAACTTCTATACAAGAAATTTCTTTAATTTGTAAATAAACCTCATTACCAAATTCTGGAATTGTTAGGAGTCAAATTATTTACTCATTCTACATTTGGAAATACGCGATGATGTAAATTCTGATGGAATGGAAAACTTACTAATGGCCGTGAGTCAAATTCTAACAAAAACATATCATAAACTACACCATGTTACACACCATATCCAACGATAAACATAGATTCACATTAAAAGGTAAAACTAAAGCAATGTTGTGTAAAATTAGAAATAGCCATTGCTGCACATTAAATACACATATCAAGGCCAATCTTTACAAATATAAATGTGTGGTAAAAAATAAAGTTTATGTTTGTCAAAAAAAAATATTATAGGACATTACAATATTAAATAAACCTATTGTGTCTAATATTGAAAAAGTACCTGTGAAGAACAAATCATTTTAAAGTGACCTTTTTTCAAATTGATTTATAGCAAAGACAAGATTGAAATGCAAGCAAGCTTACACTAAAGCAACAACAAATTTCTGAACTCTTTCAATGAAAACAATTTCAAAACTAGAGGTAAGGGTTTTTCTTTATGTGATCTTTTTTCGATAGAAAAGACAAGATTAAAATGCAAGCAAGCTTATACGAAAGCAACATAAAATTTCTGATTTCTTTCAATGAAAACAATCTCAAAACATAGAGGTAAGGGTTTTGACAGATTTCTACCATGCTTTGTTGACAAATGCTATATCTTCTAAGGAAAGAGAGCTTGATTTGAATTGTTATGGGTGGAGATGACAAATGCTCCCAAAATTATTTGTTTTGGCATGGACCTAGAAGCATAAGTTCATATCATGAATCCCAGAAGACTTGAGGTGAAAAGCAAGTTCTGTGAAATAAAATGAAACTCAGAGCCAATGCCATTGCCTGATTGCTTTGTTCATTGGTTATACATGGGAAAGGGTTCATAGGATTTTCCTCTTAGATTCCCAATTCAGTTCCTTATTTGAGCGGAACATTAGGACAGGTTCCATTCTATGCATTTATTATGATGTATATAATGCAATTATACTACCATATAATCTAAAAATTCCAAAGCCTCTGTTTTTATTTCATAGTGCATAATTGGGCTGAAGGCATTTTTAACATTTAAGAGTTTATGCTGTATCCAAGCCTTAGAAGTTTGGGTTGTTTCAGTTTTTAACCAAAATACAGGATTCTATTATGCCAGACTTTATTATTTATCTGTTGATTGGTAATGTATTGTCCTATGAATAGCATAGAGGATATTGATATATTGTGAGTTGGGCTCCAAATGTGAATTGTGCTACCGGAGTAGATCACGGATACAATTAGCTACAGTAGTCAGGCCATACTTGAGTCATATCATACTTGTACCTAGTACAACAGTACACATGTCGGGTTTTATCACAGCATATCCTACAAGTTTACTATTGGTGCATTCGTAAGGCCAAATGCTATGACGTAGAATTTGTAGTGGTTACAATTGTAAAGATTTGTTGAAGGACATTAGTACCTTTGTTTTAAATTGGTTGTAACAACTTCTTAAGCCTATTTTAAAAACACGAGGGCTCCCTTAAGACGAGATTCGTTGGAACTCCTTTGTTAAAATTTCTATGACAATATTATTTATAATTCCTAGTGACTTTAAAATGAAACATAGCTGTCCTTAACCTATGACTCATATCTTGATTGCATTTTTTGATACAAATAACATAACTTTTACTTAACTAGGATCATATTAATTGTATTTGAGCATTTTGGGTCCATCACTAGGCATGCAACTCAGTTGGCATCAACATGTCAAATATTCAGGAAAGATTAAAAACAACTGTTAATTCCTTGTGCTCACAGGCATGACACATAATGTGGAAAGCTCTCGATGACCATTTTCTCATGACCCAGAATTCATTAATGATTCTACTTTAAATTTCCATTTGATGAACTATGGATTATGCTAAAAATTATTGCACAGCTAAAATCAGAAGCACTCTTATGGCCACTATCATGGACTGTGGACATACTGTCAAGAAATTATAAGTGTGCAACAAAATGGAATTTAGTGCAAATGAAGGTTGCCTTAATTGAATGGAGCATCCTTTTGGTCCATATGACACTAACATCGAGGGTTGTATATACATGTTTCCTTACAATTAATTCTTTATGATCACTGTGTATGTTAGAATATGTAAATCAAATTGAATCTAAACTAATACACCAATGAAACATTAGATTGAAGAAATTAAATTAAAGAAAGTAAATGCAAACTCTAAACCATAGTTTCTTCATATTCGTCCCATTGTCCTCTATCTCCAAAGATTCGTTTCAAGACGCTTGCTCTCAATTATTTAAAATAGTAGCTTGTAGAATGGCAGCGTGAGAGAATGAGATTAATAAAAATGCATATGCATTGCTACAAGATTAAGCTATGAAAATTGAAATGCTATGAATGCTAAGATGTGACTATAGAAACTAGGCATGAAAATCTGAGATTCGAGGTCCTTTTCAACTCATGAGAGGGCTGTATTTATAGATTTTTGAAGGTAGGAATTCAATTGGCCAAGATCGACTGTTGAGTTCAAACCTGCTGAAATGAACAGTGAGAGATCGAGAATTCGAAAAGAAGATGGAATTCTGAGAGACAGATGGAAAATGAAGAGACAATTGAAAGGTGTCTCTCATAATTAAATAAATAAATATTTAATTATGTGTGAAAAATGAAAAGGTTTTAATTAAATATTGAAAATATTTAATTATGTGAGAAGAGGAAAAAGCCTTTTTAATTATGTGAGAAGAGTGGGAAATTTAGAAAATGTTTTAATTAAATATTGAAAATATTTAATTAAATGTGGAATGAAGAATACTATTTAAATTTAGAATTTAAACTTGTGATAATTAATGTAAATAAATTGTGGAATCTATTTAATTAATTAAGAGGAAGGTAGCATTAATTAAATAAACTTTATTTATTTAATTAAATCAGAAGAATTGAAAATGAACAATATAAATGTAGATGACTTAAGAACATTAATTAAATAATTCATATTTAATTAATTAACAGGTTCGATTAACCGTGACCATTTTTAGATGTGTACAATCACTATGATGACTTTAGTCCATAGAAAAGAAAAAATCTTGGAAGATTGCCATTAATTCCCCTTGAAAAGAAAAAAAAGACCAATACTAACATGCTGCCCATTGTCCCTACTATAGTTTCAAGAGTCACTAGGACTCACACAAGGTGACTCTCAAGGCTGGTGGCACAAATTGAGTTTCAGAGACTCACTGCGTAACAATCTCACCAGACCTGATGAATCTCATCTACAAAACTTGGTGACGACTATTAGGTGTGAAAACTAGAAAAGAAACAAAAGTAAATCAAAACTCTTAAAACCTAAAACATATAGAATGATTTGTAGCACTTCAAATGATATTCATTTCATTTGCAAGCACAAGCAAGGAGAAAAAAAGAGAATCAATCCATTGAAACAAAAACCTGCAAACATGGTTAGGGGTTAGGGCCTAACTATTGCTCAATTCCTTTAAAATTGGTAACAAGAAGCAAACATCTCAACTATATCTTGTGTTCTAACTTCTAGGGTAGCATAGACTGTATGACACAAACTTCCTTTGGGTTTAGATGTCAGGATTAAAGCATGATTATTCTTAAAAATAGCCCCAGACTTGCATCGAAGCTCATTCTGGTGGGGTAGGTATCATAAAAAATGGAAGTATGGTGTGAGCTATAAAAATCTGCCATTCTCCAGCCAAATTAATTGAACATGTTAACATGCAATAAAGAATTCACTATGTTGTCAGCATAAGTTGCAATGCTGAAAACAAATATGGTGGTAAATGACCAGTTATGTTGTCCCTCTCAATGTTTTGTTCAGTGATATGTTGGATGCTATATAATACTTCTCAAAAGTTCACTATTACAAGAGAAAGCATCTATTGTATCAACATTCTTTCCAATATCTTCGTCTTTCTTATTTTAAAACATGTTACGTTTATAATTCAGGGGTCTACACTATAATTATCTTCTATTGATTTTGTTTCTTTGATGTATGATATCTTAATTAACTCTTGGGCAACAAGGATAATGTAATAGGTTGAGTAGAGTTCATTCAGATGCATAATTATAATGCAAAATAGTCTTTGTCAACCATTTTCTACTATGATTCTTAGGCAACTAGTATAAAGGATCTCTATTATTCACTTCCAATTCTTTTATGTATATTTTATGATGAAGGCAGGGGAGCTGATTGGAATCACAATAGCAAGATAACTTATGTAATGTGCATTGGAAGTATGGCATGCCTGTTTAAGTGATTTATATTATATTTTAGTTGTTTTCTATGTTTAGTTGTTTTCTATCTTTTCTTGTTGTTCACAACCCTGATAAACTCTGATTATTTAAATCAAAATACTTTTTGTGCTTTATACACGTATACATGACTAGTATACCATTTTTTAGAAATAAAATGTATAGCTTTTGATTCACAGTTATCCAGGGTAAAGATAAACATTGTGGTTGTATTGTTTACTATAATGGACCTCCTTGCAACTCAGGTACAATAGGAATGAAGATGCTTGAAGAACTGTGCATGACTCCTTAATTATATGACTTTCGCTTGATTTCTGAAGATTGCAATGAAAGGATTTGACATGGTACAATCTCAATATTTTTGCATAACTTTGGCAGAGAACATGCCCATCCATAATCTTAATGGATGAGATTGACCATATATGGTATGTTCTTATAGATTCTGGATCTGGCAATGGTGACAGTGAAGTCGAAAGAGCTATTCTTGAGCTACATAATCAATAACTGCAATGCTAAATAAAATTGATCACTAGACCTGTTAGACATATCAAAGGGGTGCTAATTACTAGACATGCTCTATTTTTTAGTTCTAGATTAATATCAATGTTTAAAATAGAGATGCTGAAAAATTCTGTACGTGAATTGTTGAAAATTATAGAAGAAACCGTGGCTGGAACAGTTCCGATTTGTCGCTGTTGATGAAGCAGAACCATTAGCAGTAGCCACTAGTGTTTGTGGTGGTGGAGGTTTCATGTGAGGAGGTGGATTGTGCTTTAGTTTCTTTTACATGATTGGTCTGTTGACTTCATTTCAAATTTGTATAGATTACCACTTTCAATTTAGCATGCCATTAGCTCACAGTAGGTATGAACAGTACAAAAAAAAAGAAAAAGTAATGCCATCTGTCATTCCCACAACTATCTTTGACATTATGTTGTCAATTGGCACAATCTTATTGCTTGGAACATATTGTATGGCGATTCTCTGGCACACAATAAGCCTTCAAGCTAGGGCATACCATTAATCCCCAGCAATGTAGGGCACACAAACGAAATGACACCCAAATCCCGCATTATGGACAAGGTTCCAGTTCAGTTGATAGATGCGTTAAAATTACAATTTTACAGGTCAAAATGACCTGCAGGACCTTTCCTACAATCTACAGTTTGCATACGCTGGAAATTTAGGTGGTTTTCGCATTTTAGTAAAAATGGGAGAAAAAGCCCTAAACCTGCAAACCTTTGAAAGTAGGGAGAAGAAATGATAGCTAAAATGGAGGAGGTAGGTGCACTTACGGGACAGGGGCGGCGTAGCCTCAAAAGCCGATCCCATTTTTAATTATGGGCAATCTCTGGCATGAAATCCAAGATTGTGTCTGAAATTCCATCGTCCACCTCAAAATCCAGCATCCCAGGCTCTGCACAAAATTTTAAAGAAATAGTGTATAATAAATCTTCCGTTGTGCAATTGAGATATACATTGCATGTATTTGCACAGAAGGATTGTCTAAGAAATTCTCTGTAGATAAAATACAGGGACTCCTCGTTTCGTAATAAGCAGGTGTTCATTCCTAAATTTAAATAATGTATGTTGCGTTCTTTTGTTTTTTTCAAATTCAAATGCCCGTTGCTTTCTTCTTAGTTTTTTCAAATTTCAAATGCATGTTTTGTTTTCAATTTTCAAATGTTCGTTGAGATTCATTGTTCATTACAATTTAATATTTTGTGTGAGGAGAATATAAATTAAAGAATATATTTTGTATAATTTATAATTTGATAATTTAATATTTTGGGCGAGGAGAATATAAATTAAAGAATATATTGTTTATAGAAAATAATTTGTTGTAGAAAATTTTAGACTTTAATAAATTTATCTATTCAAGATCATATGTGGTATCATTCTTATGCGAGTTACAATTATCACTATCAGAAGCTTTCACACTTTAATATTTATAAATTAATATTCATATTATTAAAACAACACTCTTTTTAAGTTTATCTACATATATGATATAGTATAAGGATATTATGTCTTATAGTCTTCCTTGAGTTGGAAATGTTAGTTTGAAGTTGAGAGAACTAAGAATAGGATTAAGGCACTATGAGAAGTAAACTATTGTTGCTTAAATGTTACTACTATAGTATTGATTATCCAAAATCATTTCCAATGAACTAATGTTACTTTGTAATTTATCAATATCATGTTAAGCTTCACACGAATTGCTAACTTAATTCTTAACCAAACTTGAGTCATTGAGATTGAATGGGAATTTAAAAGGCATACACTAAGTGTTTGGCGATCACATGGAGGGAGGTTGCTTCCACATATATAGTAAATAATTAGTTAATTCAAGAACTATCCATGTTTTGCATGAGAATTACATGCCTTGTCTATGCATCCACATTTAATGGCATGTTTGGTAGAACAATAAAATAACATGAATTCCTTCAAAATATGAGGTGCACAACAACATCACATTTTGAGATATACTTGGTGAATCCGATTTGGAGAGGATAATATGGTTGTTCAAAATATAGAACTAGAGAAAATTCAATAAAGACTATAGCTCTAAATAATCTATTGCATAAATTGGTCGAGAAGAGGGTATCACATTACTTAGTTAAGTGAAATTCAGTTGTAGGAAAAATTGTCACATTTCATAGATGGCACACCAATACACTTGCATCTAGGAAACAAGTGTTATGAGTGTCTATTGACCCTTTCTCATGCGAAGTGTCGATGTAGATAGGTGTCCTTAGAGGTTTCAATTCTCTTTTGACACCTCTTCCTACATTTTTGGTAGGCAACTTGCCACCACTCCATGGAGGTTGGTTGCCTCCCTCATTCTTATTTATGTACACCTTATTGGTCTAATCTATGGGTAAAATTTATGCAATTTTGTGTTCATTGTGCTTTCTTTCAATCTTTGATTATAAAGGTTTTTTTATGGTATCAGAGCTGGACATGGATTTTTCGCAAGTCGTAAGGTGAAGCATTTCATTGTATCTTTTGATCAATTCATCTCTATGCAATAATCCACTAGAAAGGCATATATTGACCCGAGCTTGTAGGCTAGTATTTTTGGAGGCATGATTAATCCCTATGACCCCTACAATTTATCTGTAGTTTTAATCATTTATCTAAATGAACGATTAAGGGGTGGTTTTGGTCATCATAGGTGATGATTTGTTCATTGTATGTCAAAATTCCCTCTATAGCAGGTTCATTTTGGGCATTTACATTGGTTGCAAGCCGTAATTAAGAGGAGGAGGTAGAAAATTTAGGACACCAAATATAGGAAGATACCTTCACCTTTCCTGTGATTAGGCACACATCAACCAAACCCTTGTGATTTCTTCATAGAGGTTGTGTTTTATTTTGGAGGGCCATTTAATTTCAAGATTATTTGTGGAGGCACGCTTGAGTTCATAAACTCGATCAATATATAGGTCATGAATCATCTTTCATAGGCCACGAAGAATCTCTGCCACATTTCAATGAATTTATAGTTCGTGAATCACTTGTGGTAGGCCGTGAGGAACCTCTACCATGATTTAATTATGAGTCATTAGTGTGGAAATTTTTAGGAGTTTAGGCACATTCAAACTTGGTGACAATGTTTTTCATTTGGGAAGCCTACCAAGATTTTGTGAAGAAATCCATTTGCATTTTTTATAAACCTGTGATTTATCAAAGAGACTTGCAACTTGTTTTTTTATAGATCAAAGGTAGGTGGCGCATGAGATTGGGGCTCTTTCTTCGTGGTAACGATTGTCAGATTCAATGGAAGGAAGACCACTATTATTCACCTACCTTTTTATGCCAATTCACTGATCATGTCACCTTTTACCATAGGGATTATGTCAGTAGCAAAGGAGAGGGGCAAACTTTCTCAATTCTAAGCCCTTCATCACATGGTATTCCCACCCTTGATGAACTTTCCAACCCAAGGGGATTTAAATCTTCTCTTATTTTTCCTCTTTTTTCTAATTTTTTCAAGGAAATTTTTTTCAAAAAATATAAAATTATTTTTTTCAAGGAGGATCAATTATTTTGAAAATGTGAAAAATTGAAAGCTTCATAACTTTTGCTCGGTAGTTCAAAATTGAGTTTCATTTTTTGTAAAAGTTCTTGTTTTTTCACAATGCTTCCAATGAGCGCATTTGGACTATTTACAAAAGCACTCCTTCTATAAAGTGCCAAATTGGGAGGTGGGAAGGGTCAATGGAGACCTAAGTAGGCTAAAAGCCTATGCGTATGCAATATATAGACTAACATAGATGCTATCAAATTAATTTTAGGATGGAAATATGTGAAGGGGAGTGGGATATAGAGTTAATTCTGACTTTATGTCAAGATTTTTTTTCTTTTCTTGATTTCTAGGAATCCAAAGGAGTGATTTTGGCAATGGTGAGACTTCTCATAAAATTTGAATTTCTCATCGGGCTGGACAACATTCTGGTATGTGAATGTTTGGGGGAAGGGATCCTTTTTTGCATGATATCCACATTTTTATTGTTTTGGGGGCACACGTGAATATGTACTTGTTTATTCTGGACATTAAGAATGTGACTTTGGCAAGACATAGGATACAAGCTAAAAATGGCACTAGATTTCTGAAGTGCTATCTAAACTTGGAAGCGTACCAAAATTTTGAGTGGATGGAGGAATTTGTGAATTTCTATTGCAGATAGAGATGTTTGAAGGGTGGTCGAAGGTGGCCAAAACTTTTGTGCAAAGGAGGAAATAATGGTGTTTACAACACTCAAGGGTCAAAGTTGGACAAATAGATTACCATATGTTGACAATGATTGATTTTTTCTTGCATTTATATCCTCAACAAGTAAGGCAAACACCAAATTAGGTTGGTCATAACAAGAGACAAGAAATGACCTCAAAAATTCAACCTCAAAACATGAATACAATGAAAGTGGTCATATATAGGAGACATAGAGGACCTAAAACAACTTATTACATCTTCCAATATGATCACAAAAATTAAACATGTTGGTGCACATCATTCCAATTCAGCAACACGGAACCATGTAGAAGAAACACTAGCAACATTACCAATCAACCCAAAAACACATCTTCCATCTGAATTTACTCAATGTGATTCTCAATGGGAGAGGGAAAGACCCAAAATCATCTTAACATAATCTCAATTTATAGTGAAAATCCCTAAGCACGTATCAAAAGCAAGAGAACAAGCCATGTCAAAAAGATATCCAAAAATCACTCAGAAAAACAAATCAAACAATATGCGGTACCAAAGAGATCAACTATTAATGTGTGGACCACAAAGAGACATTCCATGAATTTCTAGTAACACTTTCATATACTTCTTTCACACTTACATGCCAAAAATAGCTAGCACAAAGCACTTCATCTCAAAAGCTTAGAAGACATAGTCATGAGATAGAAAATTTACAAAATAACTTAAGGTAAACTTCATCACGTGAAAGTTGAACCGAGACACTACACAAACACTAAAATTAGGACCACCAAGATACAAGAATAGAAACTGTGAACCCTTAAACCTACAAATGCACAAAGATGACAAACATGGTTAGATGTTAGATCAAAATGCATGCAAATATGAGAGATTCCCCATAAAAGCCACCTATTTAAACTATTATTAGGAAATGAAGAACAAACTCAAATAACATGAAAGTAAATCATAATCTAGCCAATAGATTGATGATCCCATGGGGGAATTGGTGCCAATGGAGTGTTGCAATTGGCCCTTTCCCAATTCATAAGTTGCAATGTGAGTTGATTGAACAATGGTCAAATCTCCAAAGAGATTTGAGCATAACCTTGTTACAATTTATGAAAATGGTGGATGATTGAGTGCAATGGGAAAAATTAGCTCTCAATGTGGAGAGATTAACTTTGCATGAAGATTGTGGATGATGATGGATTTAAGTATAGTAAGTTTACTCAAATTGTGGATATTTGAATGAGATGAAGAGTCTCTCATTTATAGATTCCCAAATTGGAAGAATGAGGAATTTGGATGAATGTGGGATAAAAGACCAACCAATGAGAAGAGGCCACTTGTCCACATGTGATTGGAGGAGGAATGAGCACATTTTAGTCAATGTGCATGATAAATGCCATTGGATTCAAATTTGAATTTTGAATGTGACGTGTTGGGGGAGAGAAGAATTGAGTTAATGTCACTTGGCTCAATGCACAAGGACATGTAAGAGACATTGAATGCCTTGTTGGAAGGACCAAGCCCACTTGGCCTTTTTGAATTCAAATGAAGGAATATTCCCTTTTGATGCTTTATGAGGGAAAATAGAGAATTAAATAAATCAAAGTAATTGATTTATTGTGCAAGTTGCATTCTCTAGAGGATTTTAGTGATTGAGATTAAATTAATCAAGATTAATTAATTTAATGAGGAATTAGGTGATGTGACAATTTAGACTTGAATTGATTTAAATCAAATTGAGAGGAAATGATTAATTAAATAAATGATTTTGATTTATTTAACTAAGGAGGAATATGTTAGATTAAATTAAATAATATTTTAATTTATTCAATTTAATAAAAGGACTTTAGAGATTTAATTTAAATAAAATGAATTATTTAAATGAACAAAAAAAGATGATTAATTAAATTAAATTGACTAACTTAATCAACAGGGGAGAAAGACCTAATTAAATAAATAATGATTTATTTAATTAAGAGATGAAAGGTGTTGAATTTAATCAAATAAAAATTATTCGATTAAATGACTAGCAAAGGAGATGATTTAGGATGACATGGTGTTAGTAAATCGGGATCCAAGTGCATGTATATTTTACGTGTCTAAAGAAATAATTTAACGTGAAGAAATATGGAGAAATTTCTTAAATAATCCTGACAAGCAACCAAACTACCAAGCCACTACAATTACCAAAGACCTCCTTGGCAATACTAGTGACCTAAAAAGATAAGAGGAAAAATCGACAAAGGGTCAAGGTATTCATTTAAATCAACACATTCTCAACAACTACACTTATCCTTCAAATAATTATACATGATCCCCTTATCAACAACAACCAACCAACTACCTACTCCCCTCGAGATGTAGCTTAGATTGATCGAGGAGAAAGGTATATGACATGAATTTATCCCCCTAGATGTATGCACTATATATTCATCTATTTAGAAGAAGGAGGGGCAATAACCCTTAACTTTTGTTGGAGATACCCAAAAGTATCCATTAAAATTTTCTTAGTGAATATGTTTGCAATTTGATCCTTAGTAGGAACATACTCCAATTTAAATTCTTGCTCTATAACCTTTTCCCTTAAAAAGTGATAATGGATAGAAATATGTTTGGTCTTTGAATGAATCATTGAATTCTCAAAAATGTCTGTTTTTTGATTAAAGACTATTAGCCAACACAATATATTATATAGTAAAAATGTTACATGATAAAATAGTACTGAAAATTATAGATTTCAAAGAGAAAGTTTTGTACACATCTAAAAATGGTCACGGTTAACCAAACCTGTTAATTAATTAAATATGAATTTTTTAATTAATGTTCTTAAGTCATCTGCATATAAATAAATTTAATTATTTATTTATATTGTTCATTTTCCAAATTTTTCTAGTTTAATTAAATAAATAAGTTTATTTCATTAATGCTATATTCCTCTTAATTAATTAAATAGATTTCATAATTTATTTATATTAATTATCACAAGTTTAAATTCAAAATTTAAATGATATTCTTCATTCCACATTTAATTAAATATTTGCAATATTTAATTAAAACACTTTCTAAGTTCTTCACTCTTCCCACATAATTAAATATTTTCAATATTTAATTAAAAAGTTTTTTCTCTTCTCACATAATTAAATATTTTTAAAATATTTAATTAAAGGCTTTTCATTTCTCTCACATACTTAAATATTTATTTATTTAAATGATGAGAGGCACCTTTCATTTGTCTCTTCATTTTCCATCTGTCTCTCAAAATTCCATTTTCTTTTCGAATTCTCGATCTCTCACCGTTCATCTTAACAGGTTTGAACTCAACCGTTGATCTTGGCCAATTGAATTTCTGCCTTCAAAAATCCATAAATACAGCCCTCTTATGAGTTGAAAAGGACCTCTCGAATCTTAGATTTCATACGCAGTTACTATAGTTACATTCTAGCATCATAGCATTTCAATTTCATAGCTTAATCTTTTAGTCATGCATATGCATTTTCATTAATCTCATTCTCTCAAGCTGCTGTTTAAAACAACTGAGAGCCAACATCTTGAAATGAATCCTTGGAGATAGAGGACAATGAAATGAATTTGAAGAAGCTGCTTGTGTTTAGAGTTTGCATTTTGCTTTCTTTAATTTAGTTTCTTTAATCTAATATTTCATTGGTGTATTAGTTTAGATTCATTTTGATTTGCACATTCTAACATACACATTTCTGGCACCCATCGTGGGGCATCCCCCCGTTTTGATATTTTATTTGCAAATTTTTCTGAGATGTGATAGATTGGAGTTGCACTTCGGTGCATACGATATTTCTTTCGGCGCATCCAGAGACTGTTTCGGCGCATCCAGGGACTATTTCGACACATCCAGGGACTGTTTTCGCACATCCAGAGACTGTTTCGGTGCATCCAGGCTATGTTTTAGCGCATCCATGGAATCTTTTGGCACATCCAAGCTCTGTTTTAGTGCATACATGGCATCTTTTGGCGCATTTATGAACTATTTTAGCGCATACAATTTCTGATTTTTATTTTTTTTAGTCAATCTTAAAATGGCCATATCTTGGTCATATTTTTATCTTTTTCGGAGCTTTTTTTTTTGAAATGGGGTAGAATTTCATAAGCTATCTAATGGTGTAGGTATTTATCAACTTTTTCAGAGTTTAAATTTTCAAATTCTCACTTAATGTCAAACCACAATGAAACTTGATCTAAATTTTAGGGTTGTTATGCTTAATCATTTATCTAACCCTCATATCTTCTTGTTTCTTGATTCCATCTAACATTTAGAGCTTTTATTGCAGATTTTAAAGGACCATGGAGCATGAAAATGAAAGAAAAAGCATTATCACATGATTGTAACAAGTGTTTTTAAACACTTTGGGAGCAATTATAATCTCATTCTTAAATTGTTGTCTGGGTCTGACGCGATCGTGGCCAGAGGTTTTATTGATGTATGGGGAATAAAATGAACCAACCCTAGGATATAAATTTAAAATTTGGAATTTACCAAACCTAGGATAGTCACCACACGCTATTTTTGCAATTAAAATGAACCCCATGCCTATTGTGAAGCAACATCTTCACTTAGTTTAATTCATTGTCCTTTGGTGCTATAAAAAGAACATTGTTTTCTTTGTTTATGGCAATAGGTCTATGCTCTCCCCTTAACTGGGTGACCAAAATACTAGACTACCTTTTCATTTTCATGCAATGTTTATGCTTTATTACATCCTTTAGAGGGCCTGCTCTTGTGGGAAAAAGTACTCACCCAAGAGGAACGACCTAAGTGGGAACAACCAAAGCCAGGTTTTCCAACCCACTATAATCAAAAGCGAATTCGGGGAAAGTCCGCAATTCGAAAGGAGTGTGCAAAGATAACCATCCCCAAAATCTTTGTTCTAAAGGTTGGGAGGTCTCCTAAGGGAGTTTATCTATTGTCACGTCGAACATAAACCTTGACTACGAACCATAGTGTAGAAAGCTAGCCGAGTCAGTATCCAAACATCATCTTAATCACAATGCAAGGGGAGGGAAGAATATGCCCCCAAGACACTCACCATATAATCACCACAGATTGTTTGCTTAGGGGATTCGGTATCCACTTTCGTCACCTTGAGTACGCACCTGGAAAAGACAAAAACATGGGCACCCTCTAGGGGGTGACATGGTTGTGTGAGTCAACGCGATTTTAAGCTGTGGGATATGATTTCTATGATGACCTATTTGACAACTAAGAGTGAGTCTGCTTGGAATGATTATTTTGTTCAAAACCTATGAAAATCTCAAAAACATACACTCAATGTTTTAGATTCAGTGTCTTTAAAAAAAAATGTCTTCTTATCGCATGTTGTGTTTTCAAAACATTAATTTAGATAAGATCATCCGAAAAATTTAAAACATGGGTGATGGGGAAGAAAATCTTGTTCATAGGCTTTATGGAAATAGTTCAAATCAAGAGATAACAGAAGAAATGCTTCAAGAAGCTGAACAAGATCCATAGTTTCTCTTAACTATGGAAAAGATCTTAGAGCTAAATAAAGAAGGATACTTTCTTTTACTGGCAAACCAAGGTGCCAAATTGCCCTCTGACTACAATATGGATAAATTTAAAGAGAATCTTAAAAAGAATGAAACTCCCTTAAATGATCTTAGTACTCTTACCCAACAAGTAAGAGAACTCCAAAGGAAAATCAAGGAAATAAAAGGGGGCACAACTAAAAATTCCTTTGACATAAATATGAATGTAACCTCTTCTCCTCCAAAAACAACATCAACCAAATTCAATGTTTCTGAATTTTTGCAAAGGTTAAAGGGGAAGCCCAAATCTAAGCCATCAAATAACATTGACCAATCCTATCATGCCATGCATTTATCTTCATCCCCCATAATTCAAAATGAACCTCATGGTTCTTCCACCCAATTGAATGATCCCATTCAATTTCCTTCTTCTATCATATCCTCTACATCCAATGATTCATTTCAATCTACACATCTCGATCAAAAAATTCTCTCCACTCCATCCCATGATACCAAAATTCTACAAACCCTTCCAATATTTGATCAAGATCCCATATCTCAAGAATCATATGAAGATCCCCTCCTTTCATTATTCACCCATGATAATCCTCTTCCATCTCAAGAAAAAAATATTCTTCAAAGTCCTCCCTCCACCCCATCTTATGAATCCATACCCTCTCATGACTTAATCACATCCCAGGAGCATGGAAATTCTTGCATCCTATCCAAAAATTCCCTTCCATATAATGATCAAGCTACTCCATATCCTTCATCTAATGATTCTTTTTCAAGTCAAGATCAAAGTATCCCATCATCCTCATATCAAGGGCTCATCACACCTCTTCAAGAAATGTCAACATCATTTGATCATATGGTTGAAAGCATTGACAATTTCTCCACCATAACTGTTGAAGATAATGATCAAAATCAATCCATCAATGAGCACTATGAAGATATGTCTACCCCATCTAGTGATATCAACATTCATCAAGAGCCATTTTTTAGTTATGATCAAGACCCCTCCTACAAAGATCTATTTCAAGGAGTGTTGATGATATTTGATCCTATTGACATAATCCATGATCCATTAACCAATGATCGTATTGAAAATGTCTCTACAATGCCTAATGAGTTAGAGGACATATCTCAAGAACATGTTTCAAAGCATGACCAACAGTTATCACCAAGGTCTAGCAATGGTCCCTCCCAAGGCATATTGACATCCTTCGATCTCACGGTTGTGAACAGTGAAAGAATCCCCAACTCACCATTTGATCCAAGTCCACTCAAAGATCAAGAGGATATTGAGCCACTTCCCATGCCTTATGATGATGTCCAAAAACCCTTTGAAAGAAATCCATCCTTTGAAATCGACCCATGTCAAGAACTTGATCCAAAACATGTCGAAAGTAATTCCAGAATTAGTCAAGATCAAGGATTTGTATCTCCTAGATACTACGATGATCTAATGGGAACTCTCCTATCTATACAAGATATCACAAATGATGATCATATTCGTATAGCACATACTCCTCCATCTACCCATAATATGCTTTCTTTGGATGGACACATAGATGATCATTATTAAAAACAAGAGTCTCATACTCTTACCAAGGAACAAGAGTCTCTTACTCTTAACATTTATACACATGGTCAAATATAGAGAAATCCAGAGACATGTTAGAAATGGGTCATGAAGAAGGCTTCTACAAAAGTTCTGAATCAGAAACATCATGTGAAAGCATATCAATAATGAATCATGAGGAACACTTTTACAAGGACAGTGAAGCATCAACACCTCTTGAAGGAGCATTACAATCTAATATCTCACAAGATCAAGATAAACATACCAATCAGGCATTCATCCCACTTATGGAAGATCCTATCACTTATAAAATTGGATCACTCACCTTTGTAAGGGAAAATTATCTTATCAATAAGGAAGTTGTCACTTTTGAAGATCCACCACAGAGCAGAGAAGGATTAGCACCTTGTTTCCAAGGTAAATCATATCCTATTGCAAATAGGCATTTTCAACAGATGAATTATCAAGGCAGAGGATTAGGCCTACATGAACAAGGCATCCTAGAACCAGTGCAGATTATTGGAAATCCTAAGAATCAAGGCCTTGGTTATTCGCCAATCAAGGGATCTCAACATATTAGTAATACTTTCATAAAATTGGGGCTAACTTCGTCTCAAGCAAATGTCAACATAAGGGGCACGAAGAATCTTTATGATGAAACCAACGCCAATACTACAACCAGCCACGTCATGAATCTTCATCCACCCATCACCCCATCCACAAATTGGGACCAACGTCAAAAGAAAGACTTGAATAAAAAAATGAAGAACGTTATCAAAGCAAAAGAAGCTAAGAATCATATCAGGCAAATCAAATACACTTGGATACCAAAAAATACAAAGAAAGATTATCCCTATCAAACTCCATCAGTCAAAGAAACTATAGGGCAAAATAAAAAAGGGGCAAGTATCCATCAAATATGTCCACAAAGGAAAAAGAAAGCTTCTCGAGAAACATACAAAGTGTATCAAGCAGCTAGTCCTATTTCCATGCACATTTCCATATCCACTCATCACTACCCATCTTCCCAAGTTTGGAGAGTCAAAAGTTCCAAACTTTCAACTAATCCACCTTTTATTCCTAAAATCACTCCATCCATACCTCCACACATGATATCCAATTCTTTCATTGACCATGTGTTGGCAACAACCTTTCATCATAAGGATTCAGAGGGCACTCTATTGCGATGTACGCACAAAGATGAAGTTAACTCCAGTATCAACAAAGCAGATCAGGGATCTCAAAAGTTGCATTCAAGTGCACGTATCTTGGCAAAACAACTTCTTCAAGCAGGATATCGATGGCACATTATGAAAGAAGTATCAACATCAACACCACCAGGTGGTTCAGCATCAAATTAAAATCTCTCAGAAAATACAAAAAAATCAAAATAAGAGAAAAATTGTTGCCTTGATGAAAACCTAGCAAATAGGCGTCTTGGTAAAAAAAAAAAGGATTGGAAATAGTAAAGAGAAAAATTGTCCTCTAGCGAAAACCACTTTGGTGGCACTTTGGATAGGTACCATGATGAAAACCTGGTAAACAGGCATCATGTGTAGAATTGAGCATCTACGAGAAAGCATCTTATCGCATCCATAATAAAGCCAACATTCCATTCATATCATCCATTCATCCATGAACCGTTTATCTAGCCCATTACCATCTATTTACATTATCTTGATCTTGACAAATTATGGTAAACAATTTACACTTGTTTATGGTAAACATCTTGAAATGGGTCATTTTCATTGATCCTATCCAATCCAAATGTTATCTGAGCCTTGAATCATTATCCGAATCAGAATTCCTCTATTCGAACACCTTATCTTATTGCAAGATAATCATTGGCATCCTTTGCATGCTTACCATATTTATCCATCCATACACCTATTCAAGAATCCACCCATGGTTGTTCATACATTGCTAGAAATTGGGGGCAAATGTTTACATCTTGCTTCAGGAATGAATCTTGATATATATCCTCCAACTTATTTGGTGATCTGAACATTAGAAGACGTAAAATCAAATTGGTCAAGCATTTGTGAGCCAAAAGATCCAAATCACTAGCCCATGGAATATTTTGACAGGAAGACACTCCTTATCAAGCTTTATCTTTTGTTGAACATTAATTTGAACAATTCATATTAGTCACATCTAACTTGTGCATCAGTGTGACATCAAATCATCAAAATAATTTTGTTCCAAATCAAGCTTCATCAATCTTGATCAATCGAATACAATCAATTATCACCTTGTTTGACTTAACACACTTAGTCAAACTATCATCTTGTGAACGAGTTTACTCTAGGATAACACAACTTCCTTGGGTTTACAAATTCATTATCATCTTTGTTTGGCTTAACACACTTAGCCAAATTAACAAATCCATTATCACCTCGTTTGACTTAACACACTTAGTCAAACTATCAATCCATCAATCTGATCAATCAACCTTAGCTTGGTTTTCAACAAAATCTCAAAACAAAGCACTAATATTTTCATGCATGTCCATATCCAAATCATCAAAATCCAAAAAAATCAAAAAACACCAAAATTCAAAAAAATCAAAATATTCCTAAAATCCAAAGAAAAATCAATAAATCATATGCTTTCATCAATAAAATGGTCGTGTCTCACCCTAGACTAGGGGCAAAATCCTAAACTCGTTGGGGGAAATCAACTTTTTTTGAGCAAACAAGCAACATTTGTCAATTATCAAGTATCAGATCAATAATCGAATATCCAATCAAGCCTGGTCAAAACAACTTTGAGACATGTCATACTTTGAAACTGAAACAAACTAGATGATCTTAATCTGAATTCAATGAATGGAAAACTTAAAGCAATTAGTTGCAATTTTTGTTTTGATATTTGATGAAATCATATCTTTGGAGTGGTTCAATGATGTACTGAACTAGAATCACAAGGAAGAAGTATGATTTTTCTTTGCTTGTTGTCTGTAAGTTAATCCTTAGTATGATGCAAATTGGTCGTGGGACATGCTCTACAATGTATCATTGATGACATTTTAGAATTTGTATAGGAAAATGGTTAACTTTTGTTTGTTTATGCAAGCAATACTCAGGTCATCTTGGTTCAATTATACCTCGATGCTTGTATTAACTTGCTATATCAAACATCATGAAAGCAATACTCAGGTCATCATTGGTGCTAACATAACCTTTGATGCTTGTACTAACTTTCAACATATCAAAAGGCTCAATGATGACAACTAAACACAGCAGGAAATGGCAACAAGGAGAATGATTCATTATTTCATTTAGAATTGCATAATTCATTATTAGGATTGCATAATTCATTTGCATTCTGAGTGACTTTTAAATAGATTTTTGAGGGTGACCACATTCTTGAATATCTTTTTTAGACAACAGTTGAGTATGACTGGACATTTGTTACATCTCATTTTCATTATCATTCACATTCATTTCACATCATTTTCCATTATCATTATCATTGCACTTCCATACTTACATCATCATTTCATTATCATATTCATTATGATCTCATTTTATTCATCATGATCATTTTCATATCCATCACATCTCATGTGCATCATCTCAATCAAATCATCCAATCATTTATTTCAATTTCTTCTAATCAATTACATCGCTTCTTCTAATCAAAATCATTCAACCAATCAATCATCTTCATCAAATTCTTGTATCAATCCTCTTCAATCAAATCAAATCTACTATTTGTTTTTCATATCGCATGGAAGCAAATTTATCAATCAAATCAAATCTACTATTTGTTTTTCATATCACATGGAAGCAAATTTATCAAATCTACTATTTTTTTTTGATATCGCATGGAAGCAAATTTATAAATCAAATGTTTTTATATCGCATGGAAGCAAATTTATCAATCAAATCAAATCTACTATTTGTTTTTCATATCGCATGGAAGCAAATTTATCAATCAATTTCATCTACTATTTGTTTTTCATATCGCATGGAAGCAAATTTATCAATCAAAAAGCATCATCAATCGGGGCAAAATCAAAGTTCTTCATCTTCATATCAATCTTTCAATAGGTATTTTCATCAAATCATCTTTATCGGTAGATGAATCAGATAACAAATCAGTAAAAATTTCCAAAAATCATCTTTATCTGATTCATCACCTGAGGGGGCATATAGCATCGTTACTTTCAAAAATATGGGGCAAAATTCTTTGAAGCAATGCGTAAAACACATCACTTCAAAGAGGGGCAAAATGTACACATCTAAAAATGGTCACGGTTAACCAAACCTGTTAATTAATTAAATATGAATTATTTAATTAATGTTCTTAAGTCATCTGCATATAAATAAATTTAATTATTTATTTATATTGTTCATTTTCCAAATTCTTCTAGTTTAATTAAATAAATAAGTTTATTTAATTAATGCTATATTCCTCTTAATTAATTAAATAGATTTCACAATTTATTTATATTAATTATCAAAAGTTTAAATTCAAAATTTAAATGATATTCTTCATTCCACATTTAATTAAATATTTGCAATATTTAATTAAAACACTTTCTAAGTTCTTCACTCTTCCCACATAATTAAATATTTTCAATATTTAATTAAAAAGTTTTTTTCTCTTCTCACATAATTAAATATTTTTAAAATATTTAATTAAAGGCTTTTCATTTCTCTCAAATAATTAAATATTTATTTATTTAAATGATGAGAGACACCTTTCATTTGTCTCTTCATTTTCCATCTGTCTCTCAAAATTCCATTTTCTTTTCGAATTCTCGATCTCTCACCGTTCATCTTAACAGGTTTGAACTCAACCGTTGATCCTGGCCAATTGAATTTCTGCCTTCAAAAATCTATAAATATAGCCCTCTTATGAGTTGAAAAGGACCTCTTGAATCTTAGATTTCATACACAGTTACTATAGTTACATTCTAGCATCATAGCATTTCAATTTCATAGCTTAATCTTTTAGTCATGCATATGCATTTTCATTAATCTCATTCTCTCAAGCTGGCATTCTACAAGTTGTTGTTTAAAACAATTGAGAGCCAGCATCTTGAAATGAATCCTTGGAGATAGAGGACAATGAGACGAATTTGAAGAAGTTGCTTGTGTTTAGAGTTTGCATTTTGCTCTCTTTAATTTAGTTTTTTTAATCTAATATTTCATTGGTGTATTAGTTTAGATTCATTTTGATTTGCACATTCTAACATACACAAGTTCCACAAACTTTTATTGCCTTTATCTAACCTTTACATCCATGCCTTATACAAAAGGTTGATTAGAAAAGTATGAACAATATATATATTATTTTGATTAATATATATACTGACTAGAAATAGATTTTGGTATATGCTTCATTTTAGTTTGATTAAAAAGCCATATACAATATGCTTGGACTATGTTAATCATAATTCTTTTTACCAAAAATAAAAAAATCTTTCCTACTTCTAACTATAACTTCAGGAACAACCAATTGAGTTTTCATCTTCACCTTCGTTCTACACATTCCAGTTAACTAGGGAGGCCTAAGAGGTTGATGTAACATTCATAACTAGTAAGATTGGTTGAGAACGATTCCCATTTGGAGGTGTGAGAGGAGGCCTAATGTGCACAACTTGATGGTAGTGATGCATTATCAAGAATGATACCGCATGATACTTGTTCTTAAATTTTCTAAAGATTTCAGCCCCAAGTTCAAAGTGATGGCAGTTGAGTTCCTTGTACGTATAACTCGATGAATTGAACTGAAAAGACATTTTCATAGCATCATAAATGTTAGCATAAAACACCTTATGAAGAAAATAGTGCCTGTGAAAAATTATTCCAATGTATCCTTCACTCAGCCATAAGTCATAGCTCTAAATGATTTTGAGTAAATTATTATTATGGAGAAATAGTTCTTGTACCACTTTGTTTACAAATTGTTTTATAGTATAGAAATTATGAACCATATCCATAATGTTTGAAACAAAAATCAAGGCCAAGTTAGATGGAAAGATTATCCTTTGATCCTTTGGATACAAGATTTCATCATCTATTATAGTCTTCATGCATTTTAGAATTGATGGGCATTCAACCTTGAAAACATGTGACAACTGCTCTTTTTCGAGACACCCTGAAAATGGTCTCTCCCATGGAAAGACTAGGAATGACACCCTATAATTTCTAGGACTATATTCTATGGTATAAATTCTAAATGGAATGTAGTCAGATTCGTACAAGAAACAACCAAGCAACACAAAATTGAAACCACAAGGAATGACACTAGAAATTGATAAGGAGGCGAACACACACCAACACTAAAAGAAACCCACGAGTACTCTGAACCTACAAAAAATTTCTCTGCAAATACCACAACCCAGAACATATTGGGTAAAATGGACTTCAAGTTTGAACCAACACAAACCCATAGTTTGATAACCAAAGGCCAGAAAGAAACCCAAAATTTTTCACCAATGCAAGAGCTTAAACCATACCCACAAAGAAGCCAAACCAAACATGAAATTTAGGTGAAATATTACTATAGAAATGTTGATACGGTCTTCAATTATAATCCCAGATGAAAATTAACTATCCAAGACCCACATTGCAACTCATCCACACCAGGAAGTGAAGATTATGAAAAACACTATCCACCCTAATTTTATTGCAATATGACCACCATTTTATCGACAACATTGCAATTTAAGAAGGAATGAGCACCAAATCAATATCACATCTTATTTAATAGATGAGTAAAATTCTAAAAAATAACTAAAGTTATCATTTTTGCCTTGAAATCCACCTCAAGTTAAATCAAAAGTATCAATGGTAGGGTTAGCACACTTGGGTGTTCCAATTATTTCCTTAAACTTATCATAGTAATGATGATATAGTCAGGTTCTATTTTCATAAATAATATTTCCTACAAAAACCGACACTTGTTAGTTAATAAAAAAATACATCTTTTACGACAAATCTTTGGTAATTTGGATGATAACACTTGTGACGTCAAATGCTTGTGTGATATAGATCTTATTCCTAGTGCATATGTTGATTAATGCTTTCACATAGACTTCCATTTTTTTTAGTGCAAAAATAAAACTTTGATAGACATTTGAAGAATGATCAATGTGAAGTGCTATAGATGAGACCTTGTGCTTATTGTGGTCATAGTCCTTTATTGGACCCTTCACATAAAATATAGCTAATGATTGATGAGACTATCCTTTGTGTCAAATTATAGTATCCTATCCTTTTTTATAATATCTTTTAAAACTTGCATGATGTTATTTATATTATTATCATACAATATCTCATCATGTGCTTGGTCACAACCCAGGTTTGCTAGCATATCTACCAACTAATTAACCTCCTTGTATGTGTGTTTTAACTAGAAAAATCTTAGCTTTTCAATTAACTTCCATGCTTTCTCAAGTACATATTTAATTTTCTAGCTATACACCTTTCTCTCTTTATATGCATTAATACTGATTAAAGACTCTCCTTCAATCTGCATTTTTGTGATCTTCAAAAGCATTGCCAATTGTAGTCTATGCAATAAAGCTTGAAGATGTATGTGATCTTCAAGGTTGTTGGTTCCTTTTGGAAGATGTATTGATTTGGACAAAATTATAGACCCTTTTCAATCCCTTATTACCACACCCGACCCTGAGATCCCTAGATTTCCACATGAAGCACCATCAAAATTCAACTTATAAAAATATGATGGATGGGATATCCATGCTATTTCACTTCTATCAATCTTCTGCTTTGGACCGTGGTGTAAACTTCATTTGAAAGGAAGCACAATATTGTTCCATTTTTTCATTAATTTTGAATCCCACTCTGTGAATAACGAGCCAATATTTTTTGCCTTGTGAAAATATGCATTCATAATTTCAGATATTGAAGATTCTAGCTTACTTAAGACTTGATCCACCTTCATTTTTTCATGGCTAAAAATCCTTCTATATTTCCCACCAGACAATCCACAAGAATACTGAAGGGACCACTTTCCAAATGCATGCAACCAACAATGACTTATACAAGACTGGCCAACTTGAAAACAATTCCTACAAACTATTTGGCAATTGTGAATACCATTTTAATTTGTTCCTAATGAAGAACCAACATGCATATGCAAAAGGACAGTGAATGAATAAGTGGTTTACCTCCTCCATCACATCTTCACACAACACACACTTGAATTGGTAGCATTGTTGAATTCCAATAGAATGAAAAAGATATTTGAGGCTTACTTTGCTCTCCCTTACTCATTACTGCGTTGTATCCCATTTTAACTACGTAAATACCTAATTTGGATGGTACCCACAACATTGTGTCCTCTTCTTCCGATGCATATACATATCTTTCACTTAACCTTCCCCTTAACTCTTCTTTTTGATCATTTGGGAATGGGATGGAAGATAAATCTTTCCAAATAACTTTCCTTGTGCATTCATCTATTTTTTTAAAATAATCTTTGCTTTCTTCCCCCCAATTTGAACTGAGGAAAGCTTGCATGTTTTGAAGATTTTGAATTATGTTTAGAGGTGCATGTTCACTCCATGAATCCTTCCAAAAAAAATATTGTTGGCCATTATGAACTTCCCATGCCAAGTAAGGTGTGACTACCTTTCTATAAGTAATAAAAAAATTCCACATTATAGAACCTTGTGGTGGATTTAAAATTTTTAAAATTCTTTTTGGATTTGCCATATCTAAATACTTTGCTTGCATGAAATTTTACCACTTTTCTTGTGGCTTGGAGTACTTATTCTACACTAACTTGGCCCCTAGAGCTAGATTTCTAGCTGAGAGGTTGTTTATACCAACACCCCCTTTCAATTTCTCTTCACAGATGTTTTCCAACGAGATAAGTGGAATATTTTTCTTGTTATCTATATTTCCCTTCCATATATTTTTTTTGATTAACTTTTTAATTTCAACAATAAATGATTTGGCAGATTTTAGCACATCTAGATAGTAATTGGGAATAGCAGAAAGTATTGATTTGACCATTAGAATTTGTCTTGACAGTGATAACCACTGACCCTTCTAGCTAGCTATCCTTAATTGGATACTCTAAATAATCTTGTCCCAATAGGAAATCCTATTTGCACCTATAAAGAAGGGAATACCAAGGTACTTATAGGGGAGTTTTCTTGTTTGAAATCCCATAAGCCTTACAATCTGTCTTTGTAATCTTGCCTTGATGTTAAAAGTGTAGATCTTTGATTTCTCTACATTTATTTTCTATCTTGATGCAAGTGAATACTTATTTAGGATAGATTTGATATGTTGAGCATCTTGAAGTGATAACTTTCCAAATAAAATTGTATCATCCGCAAACAAGGAGTTTGTAGCAAATATATTAGTTGAAGGAATAGTTATTCCTTTCCACATCCCTTGAATATGAGAATTTTTAATTGATCTACTAAGAGCCTCTACTAATATTGTAAAGAGAAAAGGTGATAATGGATCACCTTGTCTTACTCCTTATGGAGAGCTAGAAAAACTACTAGTGATCCATTGATGAGCACTAGAAATTTATCAACTATCAAACAAGATAGTATCCACTTACACCACTTATTGTGAAACCCAAATTTCTTCAACACTTGTATCAAAAAAGACCAATCCATTTTATCATAAGCTTTCATCATATCTAGGTTAATGATAAACAAGGAAATATTTTATGGAGAAATTGAATGGAGAACTTTATGCGCAACCAAATCTCCTTTCGTCATCTCCCTACTAGGCACAAAACCACCTTGTTCGTCTAAAATAATTTTGGGAATTATTGGTAGAAATTGAATGTAAATAGCTTTAGTAAAAATCTTGTAAAGCCTTATGAAGATCATTAACAATTAATTCCCTACATTTTTTGAAAAAAATAGTTGTAAATCCATCTGGACCTAGAGCCTTGTCTAGTTTGAGTGAAAAACTACCAGTTTGAATTCATCTAAAGTGAATGGCTTAATGAGACTAGAATTTTCTTCTTTAGTGTAATGTTGGATCCAACCCACCCCTCAATGTACTATTGTTGCAAGCCTCATCAGTGTTGGCGAACTTGACCTCAAGGCTGGTGATGGCGACCTCCCCAAATTTTGCTTCATCTAAAACACCTGAGTACAACAAGATGCTACAAAAATATACTGAGCTTCTACTATGGATAAGGATATTAAGTCATGCTTCTTACTAAACCAAGGAACCAATATGTCTCCTAAGAAACATGCACTTCCACTGGATCTTCTCTGGTTATCCATACATCTTGCCTAATCAACATTATTATAAACACTCAAAGAAAAGTTATCATCCTTCTTATATCACAAACCATAATCTAAAGTTCCCTTTAAGTATCTGAATATTATTTTTACCGCCTTCTCATGAGTTTTCTTAGGATTACCTTGAAATATGGAAACCAAACATACTACATGCATAATATCAAGTCTAGAAGCATTCAAGTATAATAAACCTTCAATCATAGACCTATAAAGATCCTAGTCAACCTCAGGTGACTCATCAACATTTCTTAAGTGACAACTCGTAACCATAGGAGTAATTATTGGTTTGGAATCCTCCATGAAAAAATTCTTCAACATATCTCTAGCATACTTAGCTTGAGAAATAAAGATACCATCATCAAGTTAAAAAAATTGAAACCCAAGGAAGAATGAAAACTCACCAATCATAGATAACTTAAAATATTTCTACATCTCTTCTACAAACCTCTTACACATATTATCATCTTCACCAAAGATGGCATCTTCACTATATTCATTCAACTTATTCCAAAACACCAACTTTGTTCCTATAACATTCTTATTAGCTGGGTTGGGAACCAATTCCCATTTCCACTTCTTTCTATCTAATTCAATTATTTTTCCATTACCTTCATCCATCCTTCATCTTTGTTGAATATCCAAGATACTAAGAGGGGGGGGGGGTTTTGAATCAATATCTCCTTTAACTTATTGAACACACATCATCCAATTATTCTAATGCATGCAACAAAAAAGATGAGCAAGAGCAATAAAAAAATATGAAACCACACAACACATGAACACCAAAATTTTATGTGCAAAACCCAATGAGGGAAAAACCACGGTGAGGATTATCTCACTATATATAGTAGTTTCAAAACCGGATACAAAAGAGGCTCATTGCCAAATGAAAAACCTCACTACTTACAAGTAGGACTCATTGTCCAAATAAGGAGGCTCGCTGCCTACAAAAAGATTACAATAAAAAAATGACTTACAACCAGAATATGATCTGGTAAGAGTGTACCTAACAATTATTGATTTAGTTCCTTTGATGCTTGATAAACATAATTAATACATGTCATCATTTTCACACAATTTTCTTCACATTCACACTATTCTTTGCATTCGAGTCACACTTCGCATTCTATACCACTTCTTCTATCCAAAAATAATCTAATATATATATCTGATACACCTGTAAGCATCAATTAGGTCAGCCTAATTAGATGAAATATTTACTTACCAATAAAGATTAACTGTCGACTACAAGATAGTACAAAACTTCTCCAAAAACAGTTCATCTGAGTAACACGCTATATCATGTCGGCTTGGACCTAAGATAGTTTGCTCATATATCTGCAACAAAAATTAAACCATCATACAACCAACTATTTATTAGGCCAGCCATGGATAGACCTAATAACAAACTGCAACACTAGACCAATGCCAACTCACCATATGCCCTTTTCTTTCTTTTCTCTCCTCCTTTTTCCAATTTTTTTTGAACATTTAGAAACTTCAATTAAAAATAACACTTTTTACCTTAAACACTTTCTTGTATCTCTCTCTCACAGTTGGAAGAAACCTCTTCCAAGAAAGCACTGCAGAATCCATTTGGGTACACATACTATCCAACAAAGCCAAGAATGTAAATGAGGATGACCAATCTGTAGATAATCAATGTCGTTCACAATCTTCTGCATCATGGAGTATTCTAGAGAGATGATCTAACCGATCCTCAACAATTTCTTTAACAAGCTAGAAAGTTCTCACCGCATCTTCCCTCTATCTTTGAACAGTCAGTAACTCTGCTTGCAATTATCCGACTCTTATGAACTTTTTTTTCCTTCTTTGTCTTTAAAGAAATCAAAATTCTTTCCAATACTATTCATGTTAGATTCAATGGCTTCAATTTTGCTTCTAAAATTGTCAACTGCAACAAGCCACTGGAGACAATACTTGTAGATGTCCAACATCTCTTTAATGAATTTTATTGTGTCATTAATGTGCTATGATAACTTTTTCTTATCTTTAACACATATTTTCTCAACTGTAGCTTCAAAATTATCTCCTTTCGGACCTTCTAACAACATTCTCTCTTCAACAACTTCTAATTCCTTTGTACAAGAGGATGAACCCTACTCAAACTGACTAGACACAGGCATACTGGAGCAAAAATCCTTTTGTAGGGATAAGAAAAATACTTTGCAAGCATTTTTATTGTCCTCCATACCTTCCAAATACTTGTAAACTTTTTTTCCAACAGGGACCTCAAACTCCCACTTAACATTTTCGTTTCCTTGTAGCGAGCTCAGAGAGTAAAATAGCAAGCATATAAGCAAGGACCCGAATCAAAAGGGATAACCTCAACCAAAGACATTTGTACATTTTCAGTTAGGTTTTCCAAAATTAAGCTACATAGATCAAATTGCTTGTTTTTCTTCACCATTTTGTGCGCAAGATATATAGCAATAGCTAAAGTGGAACCCTCATGATTTTTGAAATAGATTTTGTAAGAAATATTGTACACAACATACCTTATGGTAGGGTCAACAATAGTATTTATTAGCAAGGCTCAGGAGTCTTTATCAATTCTAGTTAATTCCTCCACCTCTTTGTACTTCACTTCTTTCTTTCTAGGGAGGTCACCAACATTGCACAACCTGGTAATAGCTTCAATTGCCTCCTTCATGATAGGGTAGGGTTTTTCCAAAATAATACTACCGTCCTTGAATTTACTTAATGAGAAGAAGATGAATTCTTTGTCTATGAACCAAGGAAATTTTCCCCATAAATCCATGCCTAGGGTTTTTATGTTCTACAGTTCATTTGTCTTTAACCCTAGTTCCATTTTATTCATTTTGCAATAATTAAATTATTCCAATTCAACTCCCTTCAGCCTTAGTGGAATATTGCCACTCGATCCCTTGTTAATATATTTCATCGTTGTACTTAACTTATTCAAATTCTTCCTTGCACAACAAAAACTTCTTATGTTACCTATCTCTTGTAACCGCAAGAGAAAATTTTCATAACTTGTTCTTGATTGTTCATAATGATTTCTCTAGATTACGTCAAATTCGCTCCAAATCTCTTCAAGATCGCTTCAAGATTGCTCCAAGTCATTCTTTGAACTCTCCAAATGCATAAGTGATCAAAATTACTTATGAATTTCACTTTATACACCATCGTGCTACCCTAATTTGCATTAAATGCAATAAGCTTCAAAAAGATGATAAAAGCCTTCTTTCACTGCACTGAGAAACCCTAATTTTCTCTACAAATGAACATGCTTGCACTTTTTCTTCTAGTTTATTTTGCATAACCTCTACCCATTCATTCCTTACAACATATCCTTATGCCAACATTTGGCATGCCATATTTCTAGTGGGTTCGAACAATTTTTTGTTAAAGCTCCCCCTAAGACCATGATAGGTCTAATTCCCGGAGGAACTATCTACATGGGAATTTGGGAATAGACACGTCTTTCATCTCTGGTTCTTCTTTCTTCTTCCATATATTGTTCATTTCTTGCTTAACCTTATCTTTGCCAATCTTCTTCACAGGTTCATTCTCCTTTACTAGAGCAGACTGCTTTCCCTTTTTTACTTTTGCAAAATCTTGAAATATGTCCCAGTTTGCTATAATTGTATCAGACAACATTTCTCTAATTTGTTTGAATTCCATTAACCCATGTTCAGTACTGATTCGCTTTATGTCCAATCTTGTTGCAATTATAGTAGTAGCAACAAAATATTGATTCATTCTACCTCCATTAAACTAGTTCATCATCTGAGTTCTGCATTCACTAGCTTTATGTCAAATCTTCTTGCATGCATAACATTGTCCGGAGAAGGGACAATAAAACTGATTCATCCCACTCCTGCACTTAGTTTCCTTGAGGCCAAATTTATTACATGAAAAACAAAAACCATTGAAAGATGGCTACCTTTGAGAATTTGGTTGTCTGATAAGCGGTCTTCTTCTTGGATTTATTTTTTGCTTCCCTTTATCTTGAATCTTTTGATTTTCCATTAGATTTGAGTTCTGCACATTCTTAGAGTTTTCACCGGCTTCATTTTCCAAGCCACCTTTGTCTTTAGAAGGTCTTTGTACTACTATCAATTCATCAAGCTTGGTGGAGCTTGTCTTGAAATTATCTTCATAGATTTTTTCTTTCTCTAGATCTTCTTTTAGGTTCATCACTTCTTATTCAAGCCTTGAGCATACATCAGACTTACTTTGCCACACTGTATTCAAACACTCTTCAATTCTCTTCTTTTCTTCCACTTGCACCTTCAATATGGAAATCTCTTCATTTGTTTGTTTCAATTACTCACTCACTTCTCTATGTCTCTTTGAATTTCTTCAATTTCTCTTTCAATTTTTAGATGCATTCATTTACCTCATCAATATTTTCTTTTAGATCTCTATTTTATTTTTCTACCTTGCCAAGATATTCAAGAGCAGCCCAAAGCTCTTCTTTATTCATTTTTTCAATCTACAGGATATTTCCCAAGCTATTAGGCTTCCTCAGAGGAACTAGGGCTTTGATACCAATTTTTGAATATGTGAGATACTAAGAGGGGGGTGAATCAGTATCTCCTTTAACTTATTGAACAAACATCATCCAATTACTCTAATGTATATAATAGAAAATATGAGCAAGAGCAATAATAGAATATGAAACCATACAATACATGAACAAAATAATTTTATGTGGAAAACCCAATGAGGGAAAAACCACGGTGAGGATTAGATCACTTTATATAGTAGTTCCAAAACTGGATACAAAAGACCAAAAATATAAGAGGATGTAAACTTGTTCTTCATATTGGTTCAAAGTACCGGATCAAACTGACACCTTAACCAACATGGCGGCATTAATGACAACACAAATTCTGATCTTCTTCATTCTTCCAATAATATTTGCTAGCATCAGCAAAGGTCTTGGGCTCTACCTTTGAAATTAAGCACATATTGACTTGCTCACTTTCTTTTACAAGCCTTCTCCTAGTTTTCACACCTTCATTCTTATCTCAAATGATCTGATATGTTGAATGGTTCTTTTGAGCATACTTTTCTAGAGTCTTAGGGGCCTTTTATAATCCTTATTCCTTTTCTTCATTCTCTTCTTCTTCTTCTTCAATGTAGGGAGGTATATTAGATCCACAAACCTCAAGTTCTTGTGAGATCTAACACAAATCTTCGTCAACCTTAACCTTTGTGCTTTCAATCATCTTTCACAATCTCTTGTTGTAGCCATGATAACTCTTTTTGAAACTAGTGTTTTGAAAGAAAACTTGAGAAATATCTGCCCTAGTTGCTCCCACATTAAATGCATTTTTTTCTTGACACAAGTATATTTTTTCTCCCACATTAAATTTTCAGAAATTAAAATTTACTCTTAAATTTATAAAAAATATCATTTTTTTAAAAATTTATAAAAAATATCAATTTTTTTAAAATTTAAAAAACTCACAGGAATAAACTTCATCAAGAATTCTACATTTCATTAGTTTACATCATTTTGAAATTCAAAACATAAGAACCACTTTCATTTGGTTGAAGTTGAGAATTTTTGTTTTTGTTGGCTAACTCCTTTATAAAAGTGTGACATAGGTTTTTACTTTTACCCATTTAGAAATTATGTTTTGCAAGTATGTAGCCATTATTATAAGCTTTCTAAAAATTATAATTTTGAATATTATTTTATTATTATATTTATATTTAATTTCTTTTGAATGTAGGTTTTTCACCAAACATTAAGGTATTTGTTTCATACACATTGAAAAATAGAAAAATAGAGAAAAAAATCTAAAAATATGTGTGCATTAGGTATTGATATCCATATTTCATAAAATAATGATAATAATAGTTTTAATACATACAAAACAAGTTGTGTTATGACATACACCTATGTCCAATTTACAATTACTTTGACTTCAAAAATTAATTTAAAAAAATGAACCAAAAACTTATGAAAAAATATCCATGCACTAGATATTGATGTTACAAATTTATATTTTAAAAATTATAATTTTATCCTTTCAATAAAAAATTTGTGTTATGAAATAAACAACACTAGTTCAATAAAAAAATGTTGTTTACTATAAAAAAGTTATTCAAATTACACAAAGAATTCACAATCTACTTTTAAAATATATATTTAAAAAATGCCCACAAACCTTCACAAAACACTAGTTCACAACATCTCCAAATTATTAAAAGTTTAGTTGAAATTTTGGTGAAAAATGTTGATTTCAAAATCCTACTTTGGCAAAAAAGTAGGACATAGTATTGTGGGATAACCCTACTTGATCTAATGACCTAAAAACCTTAAAAATATTCATGAGGAAATCTTAATTTCCTTCTAAGGAAGGGGCTTCCTCCCTTAGATTCGAGTAGGTAGTGATTAGTGCTAGGTTGTCCTCTAGACAAAGAAAATTCTTTTGCTATTTGCTTATTGGTTTTTCTATCCCTTCTCCTAGAATCAATATTGGCCTTCAAAATATTAGTCATAGGTTGGCTAATGTATCTTGCATTCATGCTTCCTAACTCATCATATAATTTAAAATATATTTCTACACTCATTTTCTCTTCTACCTCCAAATTATCTACACTAGAAACTATCTCATTAAAAGGAACAAATATAACATAATTATGTACATACCTTCCTAGTTTTTGTCTGTTCTAATTCAACTATTGTGGGTAATTGGACTAGGCCAAGAACCAAGTTTTTGTTCTTTTACACCCATATTTGTTTCTAATTTCGGGGTTGATCCTTGGGTCAATATTTTTTGAAATGTGAGAAGTTACCACATTTTATTATAAATAATTTCTTCTCTTCAACCTCAATTGATTGCACCCATTCTCCATTAAGTGCACACAAGGTTAATGTCTTTGGAAAGTTTTTATTTTGTGACCATATAAAATCAAGAATATAAATTTGAATTCTCCACCAACCATTCCTCATCTAGTATCACAAGTTCCCAATTTATTGCCAATAATGTAAAGTGTGTTCATTAACCAAAGTTCCTAGGAAGGTTATACAAGCATATCCAATCAAAGAATTTTCCACTTCATATTTTAGTGAGTTAAATTTTAGAGACTAATTTTGAATAAATAAATGTAGGTTGGTGCCAAAGCAATCAATTAATGCATGATCACAAAGTAAGGAATTTGAATCAACAACCATTGGGACATCAAGTATAATTTTGGTAGATGTTGAACTATCCTCATCAATTGTTTGAGTAGCGGATACAGTCCTATTTGGTGTGCATGAAGGTGCAAGGTAAAATCATTAGAAGTGAGCCACTATAGTAAATATAATAATATATAATATTTATAATTTCAGAAGAAAAATATATATTATTGTATTTATGAATTTAAAAATATCTTATCCTATAGTATATAAATGTAATTTTATGATGTCAATTATAAAAGTGGATTAATAATCTTAATGGAGTTCCTCATAAATAGTTCAAGGAGGTTACTTAAGAATTATTTTATAATTTTAATTTTTAAATCTATGTTGGTTGTATTTTTGCTTTTATATATACCATCATGTCAGTATAGAACAACTCTTAGCTTAATTAGATTAGAAAAATATAAATTATTTTTAACTATTTATCATAAATTATAGATTTATAAATTAAATTGTAAAACTAAATTTTAATTGATTGTAAATTATAAAATTATATATCAAACTGCATACAAAGTATATTTAAAATCATAAAATAAATTTCTAGATTAACTTATAATTATTAAGCTTTATTATATATTTAACAAATTAAATTTAGACGACTCATTCCCATACACCTCAGATCGCCCTCCTCACCTCACTATGCATCCCTCAAAAAATTTAAACTGTAATGCACCTCAAAGCCTTATCCCTTCTTTAAAACTTGAAATTATAAAGAAAATGAGAAAGCAATAGAAATTTTTTTATATTTAGGAAGGCATAAGGGTCCTCCAAGTAATGAATTGTAAAATTTGCTTCAAATTCATCATCCTTGGACCCAATACTCTACCATTTATCTCATGCTCTGAATTTTTACACTCTACAATTCCCTTTTCTTCCTGGTGAAAATACATATTTGCAATGATTTTTTAATTGATTGATTATTTGAGATTTTAGTAGATTAGTTCTCACTTTTAAAGATGGGTGTTGATGAAGGCATTGATACTGCTATATGTGTAGTGAGTAGGGGTGTTGATCATCATATTTTTGAGATCCTTGTGAATGAGGAGAAGATAAAGATTGATTCTTCTTCTTCTCCACAACACCCATTATAAGAAATTGCAAATATCAGGGGCCACTTGCTCCTACTCAAATTGTGGTAGAGAGAGGAGATAATTGTTGCTCACCATTTTGAATCAAAATCAAAATAGTTTAGTATTGAGAGCATTAGAACTAGGATTGATAGTGGAAATGAGGGAGGGTTGGAGAGAGAAAGAGGTATGGAGGGAGAAGGAGGGGGGGAGGGAGATGGAGAGAGAGATATATATATAGAGAGAAAGACATCCCCATAAACCTCATATCACCCTCCTTGCCTCACTATGCATCCCTAAAAAAATTTAAACTGTAATGGACCTCAAAGCATTATCCCTTCTTTGAAATTTGAAATTATAAAAAATGAGAAAGCAACGGGATTTTTTTTATATTTAGGAAGTCATAACGGTCCTCCAAGTAATGAATTGTATAATTTTATTCAAATTCATCATCCTTGGATCGAATACTCTGCCATATCTCTCATGCTCTCAATTTATACACTCTACAATTCCTTTTTTTTCCTTGTGAAAATACCCATTTCTAGCAATTTTTTGATTGATTAATGGTTTGATGTTTTAGTAGATTAGATCTTACTTCTTTAAGATGGGTGCTGATGAAGGCAGTGATACTATTGTATGTGCAACGAGTATGGGTGTTGATCATCATATTTTTTAGAGCCTTGTGAATGAGGAGAAGATAAATATATATTCTTCTTCTTCTCCACAACACCCACTGGAATAAATTGTAGATAGCAAGGGCCACTTGCTTTTGCTCAAATTATGGCAGAAAGAGGAAGAAATTGTTGCTCACCACATTGAATCCATATAGTCTAGGATTGAGAACATCAAATCAAAGATTGACAATGGGAATGAGGGAGGGTGGGAGAGAGAAAGAGGTATAGAGGGAGAGGGAGAGGGAGACAGAGACAAAGGTAGAGAGATAGACAGACAAAGAGGAGGAGGGAGAGAGAGAGAAACTAACCAGTCTATTACATTATTGTTACCAACTGGCTAGTCCATTTCATGCTTCCCTCACATTACCTCTGTCAAGAACTAATTCAATCCAAAATAATCTACCTCTTTTGCATCCTTCTCATTGGGCAACTCCACCACAACCTTCCAAAGTCTCACAAAGTTTGGAATATGTTCTAGCCCCTTACTCAATACCTTAATATTCTTTGAATCATCTTATTCTAGCCTTGTTGCTTGCATCCATAGCTTCAAAAAAATTGGATTTCCCTTCACATCTTGTGCAATAATAACCTTGGATTCAGTTGCAAGGTGCTTTATTACTGGATCATTATTAGTAGTTATCTTGAAGAAGTTTTTATTTTTGAAACGCTCCAGGTGCATCTCACTCTTTGGTGTGATTTGATCATACCCCTTGTCATAGTATTCAAGTGCATCATAAAGCACCAGATCCTCTGGCTTGCCAACACTATAGGTCAATTTGGATAAATTATTGAAGGGGATCTAATCAAGCATGGTCCACTTAGGTTGGATGTCCATAGAGCTCTTGAATACCACTACTTCCCTATGCTACATGTTATTCTTGTTATGATTGTAAAAATTATCTCATCACTACCACTCCTTCTTAGCCTCCCTCCTTTTGGCCTCAAATTCTTTAACTTTCCTCTGAGGGGGCTACCTCTGCTGCTAAAACCTCCACCTGGGACCAAAATTGAGCTTTGGAGGGGGCTTTCCATCCACCAAATGGAATGACTCTTTGTCAACCTCATCAAATGAAAAATCAAATATTGAATACTTCTGCCCAACCCTTGTACTATGCCTAGCATTATAATTCCTCATCCAATCTTCCTCCCTCCCAACCTTTTCTCCTTTTGAGAAAGGTGCATAGTACACATTTTGCAACTAATTTTCTAGAAAAGCAGGGCCTTCTAGAGGCCCCTAACCATCTATATTGTCTACAAAAGTTGACACTTTTAATTGTGGCTGCATTGTTGCAACCATATCTGGAGCCAAATCCTATGCACCATTTGTTGTATGTAGATTTTTTTCAAACAATGGAAAAATATTGCAATCAACCAAAAACTTGCGAAGATGACCAACCACCATCTCCAATTCCTTTTGCACATTAGATGCTTTTCCTTGAATTTCTTCAATTTCTATCATCAAGCAAAGCAAAAAATGACAAGTCATCTGACTTAGATGGCCCAATACTCTCTCCCACATCTTGGCCAACAATAACCTCCTCTACTTGGGAAAAAATAAGTTCTTTCTACCCTTCGAATATTGTTTCACATGATGCTTCCTCTGCCACACCATCTTTTGTGTTTGGAGCCCTAAAAAAATTCTCTTTTTGGTGCCCCACCAATCATCTTTTGTTTCCACACCACCATCTCTCTTGGGTATCATGAGGTCATGTTCATTAGGTTTTTATTTCTTCAGGGCATCTATAGGGAAAGAAAATCCTGTTGTGAAGGCTACCAAAATTTCCAATTTTTTTGACACCTCTTTACCATTCTCTTTTTCACTCTCATCATCTTATTCAACTTCAATGCCTACTAAAAATTTGGGAGGTTCCTCTGCATTATCTGCCTCAGTGCTTTGGACAATAAAACGGAGCTCATGAATTGTTCTCTATGGAGCAAGAAAATATTTCATAGTATATGCTTCCTTGGAGTAAATTCTTCCAAACACTACATGACAATAGACCTCTTGGACATCCACCTCCTGATTGGAAACATCCATGCCATTTCCTCTTACCTCCTTGCTTGTCTCTATACCATCTGCCTAAAATTTATCCTTCTCCACACCAATGGGCTCCATGTACACACCTCCATAATTTTGAGCATCATTATCCTCAAATAACATAATATCATGTAAAGCCTTACCAAGGACAACATTATCAGACTCAATCAATTATAATCTTTCATACAACTCTGCCAAATTTTCACCATTGTTGTTTCCATCATCAACTGCACTGTCTTGCATAGACAATTCATCAAATTCCAACATGTCAAGAAATTCTTCAACAACTAACTCAACTTCATCATCTAGCCTACCGAAGAATATTTTTCTTGTAGTCCACATGTCACAGAATGAAGGAGTTGGTGTGGACTGAACAACTCCCACTTCAACATCACTTTCTACTAGATACAAGGTGCCTACTTTGCTGCCCTAAGAAATTACCAAGACTCCTTTTGTTACTTTCCATCTATTGGATTCAAAAGTGACTTTACATCTTTGATAAATCAACTGTCCAGCTGAAATCATTTTTTTGTTTAAGATGAGGGATATATCTAACATCCCGCAACAACCAACTATTTCCATTTTTTAATTTAAAAAAAAAATCCCTTTTTCCAATAACATTACAAGATTTATTGTTTTCAAGAAAGATCTTATCGAAGTCACCACTTTGTAGGTTTTTGAAATACTCCTTGTACAGAGTGGAATGAAACAATGCACCTGAATCAAGCACCCAAACATTTGTTGCTATTTCTTTGAGGCTGAAATAAGAACACCAATCATTGCACCGACATCCTCTTCACATACCAAATTCACTTCATCTTCTTTTGGCTGATTTTCAGCCTTCTTTAAAGACCAACAATTCTTCTTGATGTGGCCTTTCTTGCCACAATACCAGCAAACAACATATCTCTTTCTGGATTTTGACCTTCCTTGTAAATTCTTATGAGTTCTTTCATCAGACAACATTGCTCCCACGTAAACTCGAATCTCTCATGCCAAATGATCAAGCACCATAGCTCTGATACCAATTGTGTTTTAATTATAGATAATTAATATCATAATAGCATTACATAAATAGGGATAACCAACAATAACACAATAATAATTTATGTGGTTCAATGTAATGGCTACATCCACAAGAAAAGTTGGGAAAATAGCTCTTATTATTTGCAACATTATGATTACAATAAATCATGATTTATCACCAAGTAAAATAATATATAATGTTCTCTTTAAGGTAGATGAAGAGTCATGAGATGATGAAGACAAAAAAACAATGGTTGGACTTCAAGAGTGGAGGAATATTTATTCAAGAATGGTTGCTCTTTATTCAACTGAAAGGAATCTTTTTTGTTAAAAATTGAAAATGCTTCTAAAATACTGAAAATGATTATAGAAATCTCAGTTACAATTCTTTGTGCTTTGCTTTGTATGCAATCAGAAAGAAAGAACTGACTGAGAAAGGAAGAATAGAAGTCTTATAGAAGAGAAGCTTATTTCTTGACTGAAAGAAAAGACCGATGATGGACTCCAGCTCTTGAACTCATGATAAAATTCAACAATGTTTGAACTGATTATCTTCTTCCTTGAAATATTCTCCAAATTACATGATGAGTTTCCTTTGGGTTGTACATGAGAGAAAACATTGCAAAAAGGGCCTTAGAATTGCTCTTAATTGATTGTTTATAGGCTGAAAACTTGCCTTGACTAATACTGCAACCATGTGGGGACTTGAACTTAACTAGAACTATTGTATTTGCACCAAAGTTCCATCTTTTTAGGCCTCTAAATGCACCTTATTGTTTTCATGACCCAACTCATTGTCCTATCTTCAAGGCGATTTATTGATATGACTACCTTGTCATATTTTCTGCTCTTTCACCTCTATATGCTACGTTCTTTCTCAGTCTTTAAGACTTCCTTTTCTCTACATCACTGTCATCTAATTTTCCTAAGACTAGACCATCCTTACCTTGAATTTCATTGTTTTAAAGGTTTGAATCACTTATCATAACCTTATGAATTACTCTTGAAACACTTTGTTTAGTCCATTAAATGATATTCTGGTGATTAGTATAACTACCCTTCATTTATGCAAGGTTATTGTGCTCACTACTTCATGGTATAATGACTGTGTCTCTTTTCACCCATCACATTGACATTGTTGCATCCTTTCAATGCATGTTCATTGTCATTTTACCATTCAAATATGATGTCCTTTGTTTATGTTTTCCTATTTAAGGCAAGTTTTATGCTTATTTGTCATCTAAAAGTTGAATCAATCTTCCATTGTTCTTTAATCATGCTTGGTTACACTTGCACTTTTCTAGAGTAGACTACCCTTCAAACTTTGACTTGATGCATCTTCAATGGATTATCCACATATTTTGATCAAAGGATTGTCCTCATTGTTATTTTCAAATTTATGACTATGATAGACTCCCTTTAAATCTCTAACTTCTTTGCACAATACTGTTAGTTATGTCATGCATAGGTGGTATGGTGTATCCAATGACTGCCATAAGGATCTTTAGGATCTTCATGTGGATTTCTACAAGATTTTTGTCATGGTAATAAAGATTTTCCTCATTGACATGGATTTTAATATTTGTCATGATGATGCATAAAATTATATCCTCTATTCTTGCATGATTATGATTGCATTATACTCCACATGTCTTTTGGTCTGAAGCTTGTTGCCTCTCATATAAATAAGAGAGACCAAGACCAAATTGAGGAGGATATGAGATAGAGGAATATAATAGGAGAGTAGGAAAATCAATAGATCATAATGTTCGTATTCCGACAAACTATGTTGCAAGTATGATTTTGAGGAAGTCAATAAAAGTTCTTTGATTCAATGGCTCAATATTGGTATCAATTTTTTGTTGAAGTTATTTGATTATCTGATTGTCTCCAATTTTATATTTCCTGGTTATTTAAGTTGATATATCAAGTATATACTCAATTTATCAATGCACATTTTTTGTACTTGTGTGATGTGATTATTCAGTTTCTTTAAAGAAGAATTAAGTTCCTTTTGATCAATCACCATAATTTGGAAGTGTTATTTGGATCAGTAAGGAGAACCATATAATTAGGATTGACATTCTGTATCTAGTAGAGTTTGTCAATAACTTTCTTCCACATTTATACAAGTTATAAACCAAAAAAAGTGTGCGAAATAGTTTGAATCATTGCCAATACGAACCATTCATTTTGGATCCTCTCTTGACTCCGCTCTATCCAATAAGGCATTAGTCTTGTCCATCTCTTCATTCACATCCATATAACTCACTTTAGGAAACTTAGAAATAATTCATTTTCAAACAACTACATCTGTTAACCAAACATATTCATTTACCTTGATATTGCTTATACAATTTAACCTTTACATCTATTTCACTTCACATTGCCATTGTGGATAGATTTCCTTAGTTAAGGATAGCATAACTTTCAAATCTACTTCCACATTTGGGTACACCCACCTAGTTTTAGCAGAGCCTAAAGAGTAGAAGGTTCAATTACATTAATTGGCCTTGTAGGTTAGCCAAAAACATGTCAATATCTTGACAACCTCTTGTGGTTCAAACCTGCATTTTTTAGAACTAACATGCCTAAATTCCCCCAATGCTTTGCATCAACCCCAATTGTCAAAAGTCAAAGTACAACACATAGAAGAATGATTAAACATATAGAGGGATTTTTACAAAAAAATCCACTCCTGTATCCAAGAACCTACAAGGGTGGAAAAGGTCCTCTCAAAACACATAAGAACAAGCACAAGGAAACACAAAACACAAAAAAATCTAATCTATAGATTAAGAAGAGGTACCACCTAGTCCTTATTGTAGACACTTTTCTTTTAGGAATTTGAAGGAAAACTTTGAGCCATTTTTCCCATTTTACATCCAATTAATTTTGGATCTCACTTTTAGTCCTTGGATTCTGAAGTTTTGGATTCTCCTTTGTGCATCCTTAGCTGCCCTAAGTCTTTTGTCAAGCTTCACATCCACTAGGGATTTTTGTATACAAATTTCTATTTGCAAGAGCTCTTCTTGTAGCAAGCCTTCCTCTCTTCTTCTATCAAGGGCCTTCTTTTTTCCAATCACTTAAAAAAGGGATTTCCACCATTTGGTATTTAACTCCCATCTTTCCAAGGCACTCAGGCCTTTATATAGTCCCTGATTGATTTTTCTGAGGGCCCCACTGGTGTCTACACAATCACTATCCTTTAGTAGGGTTATATTGAGAATGAAGCCTCCCCCTCTTCTTCTTGTATTTTTATATTTTTTTATTTATGTGAACTAGATACTTGGGTAGTCCTTTTTTTACCCAGCGATTGGATCAACCAATTTTAGCTTGGTTTTCATTTTTGTCCAGAAAATTTTCTCATTTCCTTTCCAATCCATGTCAGTTCCACCATTTTTGTCCTCCTTGTTTTCAATCATGTTAAAGTCTCCCCTGATTATCTAGAGTATGTTGTCCAGGTTGCTCAACCACTTCCAGAGTTTTATCCTTTCACTATATTCATTAGGGGCATAGATTGAGCAGATTCCCATAATTTGATCTTCCAATCTTAAGCTGATCTAGACAGCCCTGATGCACAGGGAGACCCCAAAATTGGATATTGAGTTCTTCCATTTGTTAGAAACTAGGATGGCAGCACCACCCTTACCCTAGTCATGTAAGGTGGCAAAGTAGGAGGTATCCCTCCAAATGTAGTAAAGGTTAGATTTCAAAGTGAATCCAGTTGACTTGAGCTGTTGCAAAAGGATTATATCTTTCTCTTTACACTGCCCCAAAAATATTCACACTACATGATTTCTATTAGGGGATTCAATCCCCCTCACATTCCAAGAGATGAGGTTAATGGCCATCCTGAAAAGTTGGGGGGTTGGATCCTTGTCAGGCTTAAAAGCCTCAAAGCATTTGGGGACTTTATTTTCCACCTCCATCCTTTTAGGTGTTGGGCTTTGAATAACAACACTTAGTTCTTTTATCTTGGCCTGCGACAGAGTCTTCAGGTTGCCTTTCTCAACTAGGATTAAGGCCCCTTGCTCCTTTCTTGGTCTGGCCACTCTTATTTTACTTAATGGATTGACCACAATCCCATTTGTCCTCGAGGCTGAGGCAACCTTAAAAGTTCCTAGTTTAGGTAGGTTGTCATGTTCTTCCTTGGAAGTCTCTTTGTGGTTTCCACCTCTACCATCAAAGTTTGACACACGCATACCCTCCTCAGGCCCATCGGTGGACAATAGGGGAGTATTAGTAGAATGTTCTTTTGTCAGTCCATCGGTGGAGCAAAAAAGAGTGTCAATATGTAGGGTCTTGGCCTCAAAGGCAAAGACAATGTGTTTCACTTTGGTTGGGCTCCCTTGGAGCAACATACAATCAGAGGCAACCTCTAAAGCAGTGGTTGATTGTTTACCAGGGCTGACCCTTCTGGTACAACCTCCCACAACACCCAAGTTCATTATCTTTTCCAGTGCAAGCTATTGGGCATTCTTCCATACTTTCTCATTAGTGCCAACTTTGTCTCTTGAGGGTCTCGAAATCAAGACCCCATCTTGCAAATTCCCATCAAATTTCATATTTTCAAAGGAATCCTCCATAGATTCCTCAGAGGATTGGGAGGAGGTATCACAAGGGTTGTCATCCCAAGATTTCTCACAAGGGTTTTCCAATTTTGTGGCACGACCCACCCCCACCTCGGTTTCCTTCTCACTAATGGACCTTGTGTTAACTAGCCCATTGTTTGCAATTTTTCAATTTAAACACAATTTGGTTGAGCCATCCCCAATGTTTTCTAATTTTTTGGTGTTGAAAGGTTCCCTCATTTGAGGGGACCCCTTTCTTTAACTTCCCTTGGATTCAGGTTTTGGTTTTGGGCCTAGTCTATTTACTAGATGGCCAGTGCCATCCACCTCGTGAGGCCTCTCCTCTTCAGGTGGTCGGTTCTTAGGCTACTTTTTCAACACTTCATGACCAAGGTTAACAGTATTAGGTTTCTGTGGAGGAGTTTTTTTCCTAATCAAGGGACAATCTTTTCGTATGTGTCCTTCCTTTCGACATAAGAAGCAAGATTTTAAACCATTGAGGATTTCAAGGGGAGAATCAAAGCATTCGAATTCCAAATTTAGCTTGAGGATGTTGGATATTTCTACCCCAGGATTCAGTGAGACAAGGACCCTAGTATCAATGTGGGGGAGAGCATCCTTTACATTGTTAATTTTTAACACCCTCTCGTAGGGTTCCAAAAGCAGAGGGATGAAATTCCAAATGCGGGAAGGTTTTTGACCACGACCCACCTTGGGCTCGAGAGGGCCAAAATCTCTTCATTTATGGTATTTGGTGTCCATGGAAAATCCCTAAAAAAATTCTTACCAATACTCCAGAATTGACTGCCCAGAACCTTAGTCTGAGTTTTGTTATTTTTTAGGAAGACAACAAACAATCCTTTTTGAATCATTCTGAAATTGGTAACAAAATTCCCATTTTCTTTCCCCAGACATTCGAAAGCCAAGAGTCCAAATATCTTCTTGCTGGGATCCTTTCAAGATCCACAACGGCTAGGAAAATCCCAACATTCTTTAACCTATTATATTCTTTAGATAAAACTTTACAAAGACCTTCATTTGGAGAAAAGACATCTATTTAGGGAGGGCTAGGGGTGCACTTACCTCCTTTGAGTCCCCCATCTTCTCTGTCACTGCCTGCTTCCACCAAGAACCTTGCGCTTGCCAGAAAGACCACGTTCTCGCCTTCAATGATTTCTTTGAAAGAATTTGGATGTTGAACACCCAAAGACCCATTGGTTTGGCTGCAATGGATGTCATTAGGGGGGTTTGAATCCCCGGGCATCACAGATGGATCACTACCTAACAGAGTCGCATGCACGACAGTCGGAAAGGATGCCTCCAAAGATTGAATACCGGGGTTGACACCGCCATAAGGGAGAAGTAATTACTGTTCAAACACCTTCTATGGAGGAGGACGAGCCTCCTCCACCCACACAGATGAAAACTTCACCAAAACCAATGAAGGCGAAAACCCTGGTTGCAAAGGGAACTTTTTCACCTCCCAAAATCACCAAATACTAAAGTTTTCTAGTTGAACTTATTTAAATAATATATTTGAATTTATTTAAATAATTTATTTGAACTTATTTATATAATTTATTTAAACTCATTCGTACTATTATTTAAATAATTTATTTGAACTTATTTAATAATTTATCTAAACTTATTTAAATAAATTAAATAATTTCTAGTATTATTTTATAATTTATCTAAACTTATTTAAATAAGTTCAAATACATTATTTAAATAATTTTAAATACATTATTTAAATAATTTTAAATATATTTTTTTAAGGACCTGTTAGAGTTTGTGGGATTGGTAGGGACTCTTTCGGCTTAGTGGTTTTCCTCTTTTCTATCCATAAGGGTTTGTAGACTATAAACCTTATGGAAGGATTGGCGATCATTTATGCTTTGGAACGAGCTTATGAGATGGGATGGAAATGGGTTATTTGTGAATCAAAAGAAGATATTCGAAGGTAGCTGGCAATTGCCGATGGCGGTGCAAAAAATTTGGCAAATTGGTACTTTGATGGAGATGGTGTATTTTGTCCATATTCCGAGGGAATGGAATACGACAGCTGATTGTCTGGTCAAATGGGCTAGTTCGGAGTATGGGGAGGGTTGGAAGATTGATGATTGGGCTCAGATCCCCCAAGAGCTTGGTCGTGACTTGGAGAGGGTTCTTCCTGAGGACGGTGTGGGTGTGGGTTGATTTTGTTTCCTACTTTGCTTGCTCTTTTCAGATTTCCTAGGCTTTTGCCATGACTTTTTTGTAATGCTTGCTTTTGAATTTAAATAAAGTTTTTACCCCTTCTTTATTAAAAAAAAAAATTGAACTTATTTAAATAAATTTTTTGAACTTATTTAAATAACTTTTTTGAACTTATTTAAATAATTTATTTGAACTAATTTAATAATTTATTTGAAATTATTTAATAATTTATTTTAAATTATTTAATAATTTATTTGAAATTAGTTAAATGTATTTGGACTTATTTAATAATTTGTTTAAACTTGTTTAAATAATGTATTTGAACTTATTTATATAATTTATTTAAACTCATTCTTAATATTTTTTAAATAATTTATTTGAGCTTATTTAAATAATGTATTTGAACTTATTTAATAATTTATCTAAACTTATTTAAATAAGTTCAAATACATTATTTAAATAAGTTTAAATACATTATTTAAATTATTTATTGAACTTATTTAAATAATGTATTTGAACTTATTTAATAATTTGTTTAAACTTATTTAAATAATGTATTTTAACTTATTCCTACTATTATTTAAATAACTTATCTAAACTTATTTAAATGATTTATTTAAACTTATTTAAATAGTTTATTTAAAATTAGTTAAATAACTTATTTAGAATTTCTAAATAATTTATTTAAACTTTCTAAATAATTTAATTAAACTCTCTAAATAATTTAATTAAACTTATCTAAATAATTTATTTAAACTTATCTTAATAATTTATTTGAACTTATTTAAATAATGTATTTGAACTTATTTAATAATTTATCTAAACTTATTTAAATAAATTAAAAAGTTCAAATACATTATTTAAATAAGTTTAAATACATTTTAAAATAATTTATTTGAACTTATTTAAATAATTTATTTGAACTTATTTAATAATTAATTTGAAATTATTTAAATAATGTATTTGAACTTATTTAATAATTTGTTTAAAATTATTTAAATGATGTATTTGAACTTATTTATATAATTTATTTAAACTCATTCCTACTATTATTTAAATAATTTATTTAAACTTATTTAAATGATTTATTAAAATTATTTAAATAATTTATTTGAATTTATCTAAATAATTTATTTAAACTTATTTAATAATTTATTTGAACTGGAGGCAGGAGAATTTACAGTATCCCCAATAATAATACATCATATTCTTCATGAATCCTTATTAACCCTAGAAAATGAAAACCCTTATGATACTATCCACTATCACTATCCCTATTTATGGGCCACCAGTGCTGCTACTAGCCTAATCCCTGTTTACTTGTGACTCGTGTCGTCGTGCATGTGAGGTTGGGTATAATGATAATCACGATTCATGCAAACCAAAAAAGTAACTGAATCGATTCATGTAACTTAAGCCTTACATATAAAATTAAATTGTTTAATTTGATTGACATCTAGCTACATGCCTATTGTACCTCAAGCTGACAAGTTGTAAAAATCACTAGTGCCACTCAAACAATGTGAAATCATTACGGATCTTGTTTCATTAAAGCTATGAGTTGTCCAATAAATTACTTTGGATGTTCATATGTATTTAATCGCCACCAATAGTACAACTACCACACTTTCTTCAAAAAGATTGAGAATTCAATTCAATGAAATATATAACGTCAAGGCATTGAAAAGAAAGAATGAGCCTTGTTCTCACTACATGTCCACATCTAGCAGTTCTAGTGTTATTCTGGAGGTTTCAATTCACAAGTCTATTGCTTTAGAAATTTACTTCTAGAATGCAACTACAACCGTCTATCGAAAATTCATCGATCGGTCATGGTTATATTGATTTGTGTTGACATTTTGCTACATATATGGAATATCCTTCGTACTATCATAAATTATTTTATAAGTTTGATAATTGAGCCTTGTTTGGCCTTTACATCCTTTGTGTAAAAGGTTCTTAAGTTTTAAAGCCCCGATCCTACATTCTTCCTAGGTGGTCCCTCTTTTAAAACAAACATTTAATTCACCACATGAAATTTGAATCTTGGTATGGTCTCCATAAGGCTACGGTAGATTTTGCTACAAATAGTGGTTGTTGTGCTCATTTTCCTCAAATTGGCTTAACGCTCTTGAGAAACACTAATGGGCAATGGAGACTCCTTCATTTCTAAATTCCACAAAGCAACATAACGCTTTCCATGGTGAAATCGCTGACAAACAAATGAAAGGGATAATCATGTCCAAGCACCCATTGGTTCTCCAAGTGTTGAAGGGTGTTTTAGGCCCAAAATTTCTATTGACTACCCACAAGCTCAGGGGGAATTCATTAATACCTTCCATGTTTTTGGCAATGCTCGTGTGCATGGGTGTATCAAAAGCAAGGGGGAAGAAGCTATGCCAAATGATTTTTCAACACTCTGTTAGAAAATATTGGCACGTCATTGGACAACATTGATGGAAATTTCATGACCCCTATACTACTACACTACTACAAGTCTCATGGGAATGAATGGTCGGTACCAAAGTTTCCCCTAGTGCATTCTTTGGACCATGCAACTCTCGAAAACCACTGGGGGGAGATTGATAGGTGTATTAAATTTCTTTTGTGTGCGACTGATATTCTCAAAGACTAGTCGAAGGGTTGGGTGAAGGCATTTACGGTGGTGGAAGCTCTCGATGGGGAAAGGTGGTATTCAAATGGGGAAGATTGGGACCTGGGCACTAGTGAAGAATGGGTAGCGAATGACACTAGGAGTTGGGAGGAACAAGAAAACCATCTTGCCCGTAGTGCCTGCAGTGGTGATTGTCTAGTGATTTTGATTACAATCAAATCTAAGAAGACTAGTGAGGTTGGATGCAAAAATGCATAATTTGGTATCTATGGAAGTTTGATTTTGGTTTGTGATGGTCTATTTTTAGTTTGTATAAGTGTCCATGTAGGTCCGCTCAATATTTGGGTCTGTAATGTTTATGGAAATGAAGGAATGTAAAAACTCTTTTTGATTGTTGGTGTATAGATTTGTCACTTTAACCATGAAAGTAGATGTGAGATATTTTAAAACAAATGACACAAAGTCTATTTGTCTCACATTCACATCCATGTTATAAGTAAAGAAAAGAGATATTTTATCTTTTAATAGATGAATTAATCCGAACAGTGAACACAAAGTCTCAAAGATGAAAATATACACATTCTAACCTAACAGATAAACATTGAAGAATAATAATAAAGCATTGAAGAAACATAATTCATTCATAATTAAAAGGAAGCATTAATAAATACATAGATTTAGAAATATATTCATTTATATCTCCAATGCCAAAAATATGGTTTTAAGTTATATTGTTCAAGTCAATCAAACACCTTTTCAAGGTTTCCCAAATGGTCTTCCCTTTTTACGGACTTCGCTAGAATGTCATCTACATAGTCTTCCATAATTGTATGCAATATGTCATTAAATATTGTGGGCATCGCCCACTAATAGGTTGCCCCTGCATTTTTCAAACCAAATGGCATGGCATTCTAGCATAAAGTTCCCCAGACACAAGTGAATGTGGTTCTATGTTGATCATTGAGGGATATTTTTATCTTATTATACCTAGAGAAACCATCCATTAAGGATAGCATCTCATGTCCTACTCCGAGATCCATGATCATGTCAATACTTAGAAGAGACAAGTCATCCTTGGGGAAATATTTTTTCAAGTCTCACAAGTCTATGCAAATCCTTATGCCTAGTGGACTTTGACACTGGTACTAGAATGATATCCATTCAGGATAATCGATCGGCTTGATGAAGCCTGCATCTAGTAATTTCTTTAGGTCCACCTTTACCAACAATGCTATTTGAGGATGCGGTTTCCTTAATTTATTCTTGATAGTTTAGCTCCTAGGAATACAACCAAGTGGTGTAAAAATAATGTTGGATCTAGTCTAGGCATGTCTACATAAGTCCACACAAATTTTATCTTTCTCTTGTTGATGAACGATGTGAAGTTTAGTGAAGTTTACTTTCTCTTCAGGATCAAGTGATGTTGCATGGTATGTGATCTTTGGGTTCTCTATTGTGCCAACATTAATGGATTCTGCTTCTTTGATTAGGAGTGTTTACTTTTGTTGATATTCAAATATGGGGAGATTGAATCATCCACCCCCAGGTGCCTTAGAAAGGTTTTTACCTTCATATTCATCCTTTATTTTCTTATTTTTACGATTCGATAGAGCCACATTGTGGTTTTCTCTAGGTACTATTGTTTTGATTTTTATATTATCCTTTTCACTTTTCCGACTAAAGGACACAATCTCCCCACCAAAGTAGGCTTCCTTTTTTGAGTTCCATGATGAACCCTGCTTTATGATCTCTTGTCTGTACATTTGTTCGAAGTCCCATGAACTTTGTGATTGCTTCATCATTCTAGAATTGATCCAAAATAGGTGTATGCTATTTTTGGTCCCATTCTATGAACTATGGGTAGCAGAGGGGTAGGCTATCATCATTATCTATAAAAATTACAAAGGTTGTCGAATAGTCACTATGACTCTGGTATCATTCTCCCATTGGGTGTCTAGGTCATCATTTCTAGAGGTGACAAAGGAAGGATAATCCCATTCATACTCATTAGAGTCTGTTCTGTAATAATAATAGTCATTAGGAATGGTTTTGATAGATTGGGTAGAGACTATACCAAGATCAAAGTTTTCAATAATTCCTCAATGGTAAATTTTAGTCTATTGGGTTGTATGTATCCAATGTCTTAACACTAGTAGAGGACACATGTTTCTTAAAAGAGGCACATTTGGTATTTGGATTAACCACGTTGTTTGAATCATAACCTTATCCCATGTTCTTCTTCCTTTGTTCTATTATAATGAGTTCCCATCTTCCTTTTTTGTGTAATCCAAGGCCACCTATTCCACTATATCCCATTTGTTTGGCTAACTGGTAGCCTTTACTGCTAGGATTAATTTTCAAGGTTTGTAGTTGTACTAGTGTCTCTTGCTCCTTTTTATAGATCATGGATGATAAATATTCTTTGAATATCTCCTCATCCTTCATGTCTCCCCACTTGGTGAAAATTGTGGGTTTGGCTATCACTTTCACTACTTGTACATATTTAATCTCTTTGGGTCCTCCATAAACCTTAGGTGTTGGTGTGAGCATTCCAATACAAAATGCTTGATTGAAATTAAAATTCCCATTACCTTTGTCGAGTACTTGAACCTTGGTTTCAATTTTTGGTTGGTCAATTGGGGTTGGTTTATTTGAGGTTGATGGTAGTGTGGAAGGGTCAACATATGAGAATGAATGGAATGATATGTCATTACTGGGTATACGCTGGATTTTATTAGATTTCTCTTCCAATTTTGCACAAAAGTGGAAGGGTTCAAGATCAACATATAATGTCACCTCCTTTCCTTTGTGAGGAAACTTTAGACATTGATGAAAGGTGGAAGGAACCGCTTGTAATGCATGAATCCAAGGGCATCCTAAAAGGAGATTATATGGTAACTAAAGGTCAAGTACCTGACATGTGGTTTCTATGGCGGCCAATCCTATCTGTACTAGTAGCCTAAATTTCCTTTCTAAATTCCTTTCAAGGTCATCATAGGCCCTTATAGTAATGCTCTTTCCTTTGTCTATCACATCATTAGAATAGCCCAGTTGTTTCACAAATTTTAAAGTATAGATGTTTAGACTTGCATCATTATCTATCAATAATAATTTGACCATATGCTTGTGAACACCAACCTCTCTGTAGAGGGCTTGGTTGAGGAATGACTTCTATGGAAGGTCTTTTTCAGAAAAGAATAAATGATAATTTGTTGTGATCTTTCCAACCATGGATTGGAATTTATCAAGATTAAGGTCATTAGGGGTTGATGTTTCCAATACTTTTTTGAGTATCGGCCTATGTGCGGGTGATAGTTTTAGTAGTTCTAAGATTGATATCAAGGCAAGAGTCTTCTTTAGTTGTTCCACAATACTGTAGTCATTTGATAACTTAGTTGGAGGCTTAGGTGGGGCTCCTTGTATTGTAACTCTCCCTCTTTACATTACATTTAGTTTCCATACCTCGTATATTCACTACATTCACCCTAGTGACATTTGCTCCTCACTAAATGGTTTGTTTGTTGTTTCTTTGAATGTAGGTCTCTTTTGAGGTGTTTCAAGGTTACTTGGCCTATAGCCCCATGGGCCACTTTCATCATCTGTAGTGTTTGTTGGTGGCATAATATAATTTTTTTTTATTTTCCATGTTTTTTGTATTTTGTGAACATGTGGTTGTCATAAACAAGTGTCCAAATTTTGTGAAACTTTGGCAACTCCTATTTTATGAAAAAGAATGCTTTTATTTTTGGGATTTTCTATTTTTAAAGGATGTTGATGAAATTATGTTTGTTTTTTTGGATTTTCTATTTTTGAAAAATGTTGTTTATTTCTATGTGGTCTCTAAAGTAGTTTCACTCTAAGAAATCGATGATTTAATTGGTATGAAAGTTTGGTTTTCCCATTAAAAAGCGAGTATAAAAATTTCTTAGCATGATGTCCCAGTTGGGATAAGAATTCAAGATGTGCCTCTTGATAGACCTTGAACTCTGAAGTCTAATTTTGAAAAGGTTGAATGTGGATCTTCATTTAGTGACTTTGGTCTTGCAAGAGATCATGCAGATATGAGGATACATATTATCACGCAAGAGGTGCTAATACTGGACTTCTGACTGTAATATCAAATTTTCGCTCTTATTTTCCTAGAATGTTTGTTGTGTTTCTCCATTGGTTTGGTGTTTCCTTTGTCTCAAAAATTAACCTCCTCAAACTAATTATTTCTCCTTCAATCAGCATAAATTTTGGTTGTATGATAGCTGGTGTAAGTTTCGATTGTTGAATTGGAGCAATTAGACGCCAAATGGTCATAAGTTGAAATGATGAGAATGCTGGTATTTTCATATGGTTGTTTTGATTCTCAAGACCCTAAGGTTTTAGTGATGTTTTGGAATGACACTATTCTTGGAACTCAAAATATTGAAATATCTGGATCGATATTTCACTTCTTTGTCTAGAGGATATGTTTTGGGAAGTTTACTTTAACTAGCCTTGAGGTTCAAGAAAATGTTGATATCTTAGACATTCAAGTGAAGGAATGATCCAAGTTGTTTGTTTTAATTTTTATTTCTAAAAGTAGGATGAGGTGTTGAGTTTGGATGATAGATTGATGCAATTTATGACCAAATTTGGGAGTTTAATCGTTTCATTTCTCAAAAGGAACCATTTTGATTTTCTGATTTTCACCAAAACATTGAGCAAAAGTGGTAGATTTGGAGCAGAGGTGGCTGAAAAAGTAAAATGCGGCCAAATTATGGTCAAGTGCATTTATATTAGAAAAAAAAATGCAGTCAGTTCTTTCAAGTGCGATCTTTGTGTAGTTTTTCAATTTGTTGAATTGCACAGTCAAAAGCAAGATTTTTGGGCAAATACAACCAGTTTTTTGTTAAGTGCGCTGAGAAAATTTTGTCAAATGCGGTACAAAAAGATCAGATACATCCAAAAAAAGGTCAAGTGTGCTTAGATTGTCAAAAGTGGTAAATTTTGATCAATAGTTGTCATAAGACAAAGAGCAAAAGCACTATGTTTTTGGAAAGTACATCTAGTTTCTTTCAAGTGCGAAAAAATAGAAGCAATTACGGTATTCTATGTAGATTTGTTTCCCAGTTTGTGTGTTTTTGCAACAACTTGGATACTTTCCATATTTCAAAGGATTTTTTGGATTTTTTTTAAGATTTAGCAAGAGATATTATGCAACATAGCAATCAAGAACTTATGTGAACCTAAATGTATACAACTTTAAACACACTTCTTCCCACAAAAGCTCAATGTTTGTGGAAGTCAGGATGCTAAAAGCTATAGTTTCCAAGGTTTACTTCATTCTTAATGTGACTTGAAATGTGAGCCTAAACATTTAGAAACCTTCAAATATTTTTTTTTAGGATATCCTCTAGGGAGTGCAAACATAGGGCTCAGTTCAATGTATTCTCACTAAATTCAAAGGGTTTGATGTTCGAAAACCATGTTAAGTGATTGTTTTGATTTGTTCATTTTTAATTCAAGCACAAATTTTGATGTTTCAAAGTAACTAAACAAATTTTGGCAATTTCGTGAAGACAATGTACACCCTAGTGATAGAAAATTACTCCTAGATGGGCTTACTATTGATGGTGAAAATGACACAAACAACATGTAAACAAAATATTTCTACTCTATTTCTCCTGAAAAAGAAAGATAACAAATAGTAGCCTAACTCCCAAGGTCTTGGTAGCTGGTTCTCAACTGTCTGGTGTCTCTCAATTGGTCCATGCAACTGTAATATTCAAGGGGCATGTGCTGGTAACAAGGAATACAAGCAATGACTTATTCATCGAACTTTTCTTAACAAAGAAAGGGGGGGTTTTAAAAAAAGAAAAAGATAAATCAGGGCATACATTAGTAAACATGAATAAAACTTATCTAGCATCCAGACATATATCTCCAACAATGAATGTTTTTCCAACAGATCAAGAAAACCATAGCATGATACAACTTATAGAATAATCCATACCATTCCATGCATCTAAGGTGCTTAATTTAACATCATGAGTACACATCATAAATATTTCAAATATTCCAAAAGAACACATTCTTATTTATCGCCAAGATCATAGATCAACAAACTTCAATAAATTCAATTCACAGATGATCTAAAGAAATAATCCTTAAATTTGGTTCCTTCTAATGACTTTCATGACATAAGAAACATTCATGCTTCAACACAATCATTGGCATACAAATAGATTATAATTCATCAACCTTATCAAGTAAAACTCAATTCTAACACCATATTTGCATAAATAAACTTGTAATTATATTCAACTGTAAATAACAAAGTATCTTTGTAACAACTATGAAAAATTATATCTCCTACTCTCAGGTGGCCAATTCTATTCTCTATTAGCCGACCCTTACAATATGATACCCCAAGGGTATTTATAGATATACAAAAATCTGAAGTCCTGTCTATTTTAGGTCACTCCACCTTTTTAGGGATTACAATAATCTTGGAAACTCAGTTAAACTAGAAGAAAATAATAGAGAGGAGAAAAGAAAGCCATGCACCTACAAATTGCCAGTTGTGCATGCAAAGAAGAAAATCATGCCATGCATGCATGAGATTTATGCATGCGAAGTTTGTTCTGCAATGTACTCGTCATAATTGGAGAAGACTTGTTGTAGTATGTCCAATTCCGGCCCATCAACCCAGCTGTCTTCAAACTTAATCCTTTCCAACTCTGCAGCAACAAACCCTCTCATATCTTTCAGCTTCGTTAACTCTCTTTTAGCTGTCCTTATTTCCTCTTTAATATCCATTAATCGATCTACTAGTAGATCCTCTCCATCATCTCCTCTTTGCATGACCTTTTTAAACCTTTCATCCCACTTCTCCTTTATTTGGCTTAAATTTAGGCCTTCCTTTACTGGTATATCAACATTGACTATGACAACAATGACTGCCTCCAACTCCTCAAACTGGTCATTCAGATCCTTAACATAATCTTGATCTTCATTTTTATGCTTGTATAGAAAATCTGATCTAAACCGGAGTAAGCAAGAAGTCTTTTCCAAGAAATCTTTATTATCTTCTTCAAGTATTGATTGTTCTAGAAGAGTAGTTTTAGGCAATTTATTAACTTCTTTCAATTTCTGACTATATCCTTTGTACTCCTCCTCCTGTTTTTCCAATGTTTTAACATATTGATTCATTTCCTCTATTAATTCTTCCACCATTTTATGAACCTCAAAACTATTGACTAGTACTTCACCCATTTCTTGATTCATTTTATCAAACCACCTATCCCACATCTCCGCCTTGCCCCTTACCTATACCAAATCATCTACTTCTTTCTTACTAAGCAAAATTGGGGTCTCAATAGTGGTAACTTGTTGTGACCTTGGAGCAGAAACACTTTTCAAGAAAACATGCAACTAATCTAACTGAGCCTTAAGCTCATCTTTCCTTTGTTTATCCTTCAAAATTCTTGACTTGGTTAACGATGCTACCACATCAATTGAATTCATTTGTTGATCTCTAGTAGGTCTCCCCAAATTAACAGTGCCCAACTGATAATCCGTCAATTACATGTATTCTACATCCTTGTCTATCATTGGTATGGCACATTCAACAACAATTTCTCCTTTGTTGGTGAGCCTAGTGGAATGTCGGATCTTGGCCTTCTTTTAAGGCCTTTCTTTCTCAATCTCCTTCATCATATTCCCCCAATTAAGAGGCTGTGAAGTTGTCACTAATCTCTTTTTAAGATCCAACTTCAACCTAGTGGGAGCACTTGGAGTAACAGTCATTATAGTTGAAGAAGAAGAGGCAGTAGTAGAGGGTGGTTGCACATTTACTTGAGGTTGAGAATCAACCCCCTGTACCTTTTGTTGTTCTTGTTCCACACTTGTCTGTGCAAGCTTTTCAGCTTCCTCCCTATACTTTTGTTCTTGTATCCTCTTATCTTCTTCTTCCTTCTTCAACCTTTCTTCTTCTAATCTTCTTTTCTCCAGCTCTAGGTTTCTTTCTTCCTCTAATGCCTTAAGTTTTTTTGCATCTTCCTTTTCATTTTGTTGCTTCTTGATCAGTTCTGCGACATCTTTCTCTTTTTGCACTCATTTTTCTTCCTCTTTCTCTTTATGAGCCTCTTCAACAAGCTTCAACTTAGCCACAAGAACTTCTCTCTTCAATGTCTTGCCTTTTCTTCCTCAAGATCATGAATTTTCTGTATTAACTCCAGTTTATCATTCTCTTCCTTGATCTTGATCTCCTACTCTTTTTGCCTCTGCTGCTTCTCCATTTCATCAGCTTTTAGCTTAGCTTCTATTTGTTGTTGCTGAAGTATGGCATCGACTTGTATCTTGGCATCAATTGCCTTTTTCTTTTCCATTGTTGTAGCATGTGCTTGATCATTGGTAACCTTCTTTGCCTCCTCAAATAGCGCCCACTGATCCTCCTCTATCAACACCTATTTTGTATCCTCCTCTAGAGGCATATTTTCTTGCACATCCCTCTCTGACAGAGTCTCATCAGAGTCTGTTCCAATATCATGAATATCTACCTCTACTTCTTTTCCCTTCATGGATTTAGCAATATCATGAAGAGTTCCCTTAGGCATCTCTTCACTTTGCTGCTTTGTAAGTGGGACTTGAGTAGATGAATCACCTAGTGGCAATGTTGAAACCATAGGCCTTGTTTGGACCTCCTCCTCTTGCACCTCAGGTAAATCTTGAGCAGAGGCTTCAAGCTCAATCTCTTCAATGTCTGGAGGGAAGAATTCCAAGGGCTCTCTGGGAGGCATCTTTCTCTTGATTCTTTTATAGCCTTTCCCCTTCTTTGGAGCTGGTCCTTGAGGATTTTTGGTTCTTAGAACAACCCATTGGATGCTCCTATCCAAGACTGCTCGCCCTATCTGCTTGATGTCAATGGTTTCCTCACTATCCCAATCAACCAGATCCAAACTCTTAGTCCCAATGTTCAAAGCTTCATATGATGGATCCAATACAACTCCATCATCTACCAATGTGTCAGGAATGTCATTCTTTACCCCAAATTCTACCATGAGTGCCACAGGAAACCTCTCATAATTCCTTTTCCTTAGGTCATACTCATCCTATAAATCTCTCCAGAAGTCCTATAACAGGTTGAAATGCTTATCAAAGACCAAAGCCAATAAACAATTCATCTTCTTCTTGGGATCAAAATGCTTTCGAGCAATGTATGAACCTAGCTTTAAATGTATCAACTCATTGCACACTACTTTAGCTCCCACAAGATGTGGGTAGCTGTATTCACCCAACTACATGGGAAATTTATGGCAACCTGTTTTGTGCTTTAAAGAAAATCGGGCATTAACCCCTAAAGCTTGATAAACAAATTCCATCAGCACCATCCGGTTGCTCCAACATCCTGGCAATAAGTGGGGATGACCCTCAAATCTAGCCAACCTGAAGTATGTGAACTTGGGCTATTGAATGTACCAACATCCCCATTCTGTAATGAAAGCCATAGCCTCTTGGCTCAATCTATATCCTGCATCTTCATTGAGCTGGTTAATCATCACATATAGGAATGCATCATTAACCCTTCTGAATTAAGTTTCAACAACCTGCAGGGACAATTGGTTATAGTGACTCCATACCTTCTTCTGTCCATCAGCTTCTCCCAATATCCCCTTTATTCAAACCTGGGAAGATACCTACTCTTGATGTTGCATAAACAACATAGGAAGTCATAAAAAAGCTTTTAGTTTCCCTAATCCTGGTCAATTGATCATGAATGGCATCTTAAACAATCATCGGCCAATCAAATTGCTTGGTGCCATTCAAGATTATCTGAATGAAGGGAAACATCCACTCCTTGAAATGAAATGCATCCCTCTTCCCAAAAAACCTTGACAAAATCATTATCAGATCTGATACTTCCTTATAAAAATTTGCCCTATTTGGTTGGTCTGAGAGCTTGGTTAGAGACTTCTTCTCTGTTCTTAACCACTTTTTTTTCAAGTGAGCCTTGTCAGCTTCCTTGTATTTGCTATATTTCTCTAAGGCATCTGCCTCATTTAACTGCACCAAGTTCTTTGGATCTGGGACTTTAAACATGTGCTGGAACATTTGAGGAGTTAGATCAATGATTATATTATCTTGTGAATCCATGCATTGTCTGGTAGCTAGATTGTAAGCTCCTATTGCTATCATAATCAACTCTGGGAATTGGATGGATAGAGGAAACAAAGTGATGTGAGGCAAACCAAAATCAACTATTCTTAAAGTTCTTCTTGTCATATCCTCAGTAAATGTTCCCGCATATAATTCCTCAAAATTGTATTGGCCCAGATTGGTATCAGTTATGTCAAACCAATCTGATTCTACCTTGCTTGCAATGGCAATAGGACTCCTGTGCTTATACCTCAAGGTATAGGGTAACTGTTTTGGCTTGATATTCTTGGGCTTAGCTACTGCCTTTAATGTTTCTGCAGGCTAGTTCCTTTGGGCAGCTTCTCCTGATGTTCCTAACATTCTTTAGCTTTCTTGCAACAAACCCTCTAATTAGATCCTTGAATAAACATCACCAAATATGCTTTAAAATAATACCTTTCATATATACATCGGAGGTGGAACCAGGCATAAAACATTCTAAACAATCTCTTTTGAAATATTGTCGGGTTCAGAATCAAAACAGTCATTGAGATTACAATAACAACAATCGGGACCAGATTCAGGACGGGAATCATAACCGAAACTGGAATGAGGATAGAAATTGATTTGGTTTCATAAAGATTTTCTAATTTCATATTCAGTTCCGGTTCCACCCCTGCCTAGGTTATCGTTATTTTGAGAGAATGCTTCATACTATAAACGGAGTCGGAGACGGGATGGAAAATGGAATTGACACTAATTATAAAACACGCTCAAATTCCAAATCAATTCCGATCCCGCTTCCGCCTAGGATGACCATGACATAATAAATGATTTTAACAGTTCAATAAATAAATTCATGATTTAAAGACTTAGGCCATATCAACACAAAAGGGGCTTAAACATAACCTAATAAGACCATCCCCATATGACCATGAGGCGACTGTACCTTTTAGGGCATCACATTAAAAATAAAACATGAACACATAAATGCACCAAGAAACCCTAAACTAAAAACCCTCGATTACAAACAACCAGGGCATGAATTTAACCCTATTTAAACTAACCAAACTGGATGCGCAATAGATTTCTTAAGTAAAAACAACCATCTACCAAACCCTTCTCACTATAAAAACTGAATTTAACCTATGCAAAAAAAAATTAGGGCACCATGACTCGGTCACGGCTAAAACGTGAAAAAAACCACATCTAAATAAATCGACAAGAAAAAAAACTATAAAAGCAATAAAAAAAGAAGCAAAAATTTAACAAAAATGAAACAAACCAAAACATACAAACTTACAAAGGAATTCGCACAAAACCAACAATCTAAGAATAATAGAAACAAAAAATGTAAAATAAAAAGAAAAATGAAAATAGAAAACCCTACCTCGAACACAAATAAATAGGTTAACTTCCTGAAGAAATCCATAAGAAACTGTCTCTCTTTCAATCGATTCACTTGTACAAAAGATTCATTGCAACTTTGGTTTGCTCTTCGATCTCTTAATAATAATAATGATAACTACGCGTTAATCCCTAATTAAGGCAAAAAATAACAGTTTCATGCATGCATGGCATCTGTAATTAATGCAATAAATGTAGTAGAGCGGAGTCGGAACTGCAGAGGGAATAGACACATCACTACAGTGTGACTTCAGTAAAAGTCAACGACAAAAACTGGCGGGAGTGGAATCAGAATGAAAACTATTTTGGAGACTTGAGTAATTTCCCAACTCGGTTCCTGTTTCGAGTTTTTCGACAAAAATAAAAGTGAAACAAACAACAAAATAAAACAAAAAAAACCAAAACAAGAAAACTTAACATAAAAACCCAGACTAAAACAAAAGTACAAAAAGCGGAGGCGGAGGCGGATCCATACTTGATTTTGAAACTTTGAATGAAAACTGAATTAATGCCCATTCCGGCTTTGGCTCCAATAAAGACAAAACAAATGAAGGGCAAAAAGAAGACTGTCGGGATGGGGGTCAAAATGAGTTTTGAAAGAAGTTTCAAAACCCGATTCAGTTCCGGTTTCGATTCCGGTAGAATAAACTGAATAAAAAACAAAGTGTTGGAAAAGAAAGACTCCAAACTTTGTTTGAAAGACAAACAAGGATAAAAACATAAAGGGGGACCCACTTTGTCCAAGGCAAAAGATGGGGTGGTCATGCAAGGCATAACACTTACCTCATGCCCCAAAGGGATGATTTTACATGCAATAAATGTAGATTTTTTTACGCTCAACCATAAGTTATACTTGGTAAGTAACTACTTGGAATCAAAGTTTTTATGCACCACTCCAAAGAATGTATTTGGCTGAAAAGGGGTGGTTTCTACAACATTGATTCTTGTCATGTTTTTGGATAATAGGTGTCTATACATGTAGTGATTCACTCAATTAAGAGGCCTCCCAAACCTTGCGAGTTTTTACGTATCACACAGATACTAAAGGAGACTTTTGTCGGTATAGAACATTCACACTAGGTGGGTGAGAACTTTCCTCACACCCAAAAATATTTATATAGTGGATGAAAAAAAAGTACCACTTGGGTCTTTCCCTCACAAGCTTGGAGGCAAGCCCTTCTAAAGGTATGCTTTGAAATAGAAGGTGTGAAACTCAAGATACTTTTCGTCACCCAAGATCACTGAAAGGCACGAGGGGAGAGGAAAGTCACCAAGTTTTCCAAACACAAAATATATGGTATACACTTCATCACAATGCTCATTTTAAGCCTCAAAAATAAAAAATAAAAAGAAAAAGAAAGTAAAATGAAATGAAAATAAAGGAGTGTACAAGATAGCAATTGTTCTTTTTATGTTCACCAAAGTGAAATGTTCTAGATTCCAGACAATGATATCAAAATGTGAAAGACAAGAATTTTATTTGTTCATTTTTAAGCACCAACCAAAGGTGTTTTTTTCTAAATCCTTGTCTTAATGGTCAACAAAAGAAATCGTGTGTTTTTCAACAAAAATGAAAGCATTGGTCAACAAAAATCAAACATTTTTTAGAGCACCAAAATTGAAATGTTCTTTTGTGTGGTTCTTTTTAAGCACCAATTTGAAATTTTCTACTTATGAAAGCTTTGAAAATTTCATTTTAGATGCACCAAAATCAAAATGTTTGTTTGTGGGGTTCTTTTTATTGCACCAAATTAATGTTTTCTAACTATGAAAGCTTTGAAAAATTCATTTTAGATGCACCAAAATTGAAATGTTTGTTTGTGGTTTTCTTTGTAAGCACCAATTTAAAATTCTCTAACTATGAAAGCTTTAAAAATTTCATTTTAGATGCACCAAATCGAAATGTTTGTTTGTGGGGTTCCTTTTAAGCACTAAATTAAAGTTTTCTAACTATGAAAGCTTCAAAAAAATCATTTTCAATGTACCAAAATTGAAATGTTTGTTTGTGGGGTTCTCTTGAAGCACCAAATTAAAATTTTCTAACTACGAAAGCTTTGAAATTTTAAAATTCTTCAACCATTCATCTTCCTTGGAATAAATGTGCTATTTTTTTTTAATAAACACCAATTATACTTCTGTAAATCCTGCATAAACAACATTAGCACCTATCAAACATTCAAATCAAGTACCCATTAGTGTTAGAAATAAAAAATTAACATTCATCTTTTAGACAAAACTCAACAGAGAAAAAGTGAACCAAAAAGTCAAAAGCGACCTGTGTCAAAAATCAAAAGTGAACAAAAAAGTAAAAAGCGACCTCTATCATAAAGAAAAAGTGTCTTAAAAACTCAAGTGTGACTGTATTTTAGCAAAAGCAAAACAAAAAGTTAGATGTGGCTAGAAAAAGGTCAAGTGCATGAAAAATGTGAAATCCAATGCATGATTTTCCTGTAGCTTCTATGTGAAGATTTTTTTTGTCCCCTTTCAGAACTTGCAACTTCAAATTTTGCTCCTGAAATAATTAGTGCTAAGGATCTTGGTCCCACTGGGCATGCCAAAATGTGTAAGCGGTAAATTGATGGTTGTCAATATAAATCAAATGTAAGAATTGAAGCTAATATAATTCAAACAAAAGCTAAGATCTATGCCCATTACTCATGAAATGAAGTTTTAAGCTATTGAAATAAATAAATGAAACCTAAGATAACAACATGAATTCAAACAAAAATAAAAATTTACCATCCCATGTTGAAGTGTATCCATATTGACATATAGTGGATTGTTCAATTCAATATGAAGCCTCCATTGTACATGCAAAAGCTTGAAGAACGTGTGGATCAAAAATATGTGTGAAACTTTGTCAAAATGTCAATTAGGATTCCTGGATTACTTCCTTGTGCAAATGATCTTGATTCTCTAATTCTTTTTTGATAAGGAAGATGGTTGTTATATAGATTTTGTGTTTTGAAATAAATGATCTATATTACATAGTAGAATATCTAGATCAACGATCGAGAACCGTTGAGAGGATATTTAGATGGGAATAATCTGTGCATTTTGATTACTTAATTGGTGTGATTGATGAAATAGATTGAATAATCTGTGAGATTGAGGAATAGATTGACTAATCAGGAAATAGATGGATTAGTCAGCCAATTAGAGTGAGCAATTGGGGGATCATAATTTTCTCAATCATGAAAGTGGGTGAGGTTAATTAATTAATTGGTTTAATTAATTGATATTTTTGGATTTGAATGTGCAAATCAAGTTTGAATTTGTAAATAAAGTTGCATTTGATTTATTTGATTTTTGATGATTTATGAATTTATTTAATTATTCATGTTTAGGGAAAAGTGATTTAATTAAACTATTATGTTTTAATAATTTAATTGACTTAGGGGAATAAAGTGAATTAACGACATAATTAAATGATTGTTGTTATTTAATTAATCAAGAGGAATAAAGTTAGATTAGGACTATATCAAATAAATAGAATTTATTTAATTGGTTGAAAATGGTGAAAAAGTGAATTAATTAACTAATGTAGTATTATTCAATTAATATGAGAAATTAGGGTTTTAGGACTTTATTAAACAAATGAAATTTATTTATTTGGTCAAAAAATGATGAAAAAGTTAATTAATTAAATAATGTTGTATTATTCAATTAATAGGAGAAATTATGGTTTTTAATGTATTTGATGTGAAATGTAGTCTTTTTCGATGATAATGATGTCGATGATGAGAAAATGTCATTTAGGATATTTAATATATGTTAGGTCAATTTTACATGTCTACAGTTCCTAATGTTATAAATACAAATATTATCATTCATGAACAAGAGGAACAATCCATTATCCAAGATCCCAACACTCTCATATAAGACATACCTGATCTAATATTAGATGAGTGGGCAACTGAAAATCATAAAGTTGATCCTTTCAATCATATGGATGCAATAGGACTAGGGATTTACAGGATTCATGAGCAAGATGTAGCTACCCCTATCCTAGTATGAGATGTAAAATAATAGTGTGAACAACAGTCTAATCAACTTTGGTAGTTGTAATTTGATGGCTCAAGAAGTAGGTTTGGTGTTGGTGGAGGTGCTATGTTGATCTCTCCTAATGGTGAGATATTAATTAGCTATGAGGTTTTCTTTCAGTTGCACTAATAATATAATAGAGTATGATGCAATCACTCATGGATTATTATGGGTAAGAAATAAAAATATCAAGTTCTTGTAGGTATTTGGGGATAGTGAATTGGTAGCAAATTGTGTGAGAAATTTCAATGTAACTAAAAATGATTTTCTCAAGTTGTATTTAAGCATAGAATTTTGGAACTTATTGGAGAATTTGATGCTTTTAACTTGCTATCCATACCAAGAAATTGGAATATAGAATTTGAATGATTGGCTGCCATGGGTTCACAATTTGATATTCCAAATGAAGTAAAAAATTTTGAAGTACAACAATATGTAAAATTGGTAGTAAGGCCATCAGTTCCCAATAACAACACCAATTGCCAAGTGTTTGAAAGTGATGAAAAAATTAGAAAATATTTGATTGAAGAGGCTGAATTTGTAGATGGGAATAAACAAAAGTGGCAACACCAGTATGATAATCAGATTCTAAAGCTAAAGTCAAATAAGGTTCCAAAAATATTGGTAAATTTAGAATCTATTTTTAAACACCGATGATCAAGTGAGGAAAGACATAGCCGACATGTCAGTAAAAGAAGAACATTATGAACCCATTGAGATCTTCAGAGAAAAGCTCCTAAAACTTGGCAAGGTATATACCAGGGAAGAAAATATGCTTTTATTTTACTTTTCCAAGAGCTTGATGATGTATTTTCTTGGGAATATGGAGATTTAAAGGGTATTAACCCCTTGAATTGGCTCAACACAATATTGAGTTGGAAACCGATGCAAAACTAGTGATATAGAGGCAAAGGCCTTTGAATCTAAATTTAGAACACCTCATGAAAACAAAGCTAAATAAGCTGATCCAAGGTAATATCATCTTCCCTATTTAGAATACATCTCAGGTGTCCAATTTGGTACATGTAAGAAAAAAGAATGGAAACATCAGATTATATGTTGACTTTAGAGATCTAAATAGAGATTCCCTCAAATATCATTATCTTCTACCCTTAATGGAAAAAATATTACAAGTTGTATCATGTTCTGACAGATTTTCATTGTTAGTTGGTTTTTCAGGATACAATTAGATTTTAGGAAAAGAAGAAGATCAATTCAAAACTACTTTTACCACCAAATGGGGAACCATGGCATATAAAAATACGCCCTTCAAATTTTCTAATGTAAGGGAAACTTTCCAAAGAGATATGGACATGGCTTTCTAATAACTCATGAACAAGTGTGTACTTGTTTATCTTGATGACATAACTATTTTTTTAAAATATGCCAATGAAATTTTTGATCACTTAAGGAAAATCTTTGAGAGTTTCAGGGAATATGGTGTTTCTCTCAATCCTAAGAAGTACATCTTTTTTGTCCATGAAGGTAAAATTCTTCATCGCATAGTTTCAAAGCAAGGTATTACAATAGATCCTGAAAGAGTAAGTGCAATCTTAGCCTTACCTTTACCTACTCACAAAAAGGGTTTACAAAGCTTCTTAGGAAGTATCAATTTTAGTAGAAGTTTTATACCAAGCATTGGAACTCTCTTGAAGCCTATACCAACTATGTTGAAGGAAAACTTAAGTTTCATCTAGTAAAGAGAAGCCAAGAGGAGTTTTGAGGAAATTAAAGAAGCCATCCCAACTGTTCCTACTCTTGTAAATCTAAATTTTGCTAAATATTTCAAACTATATGCCTTTGGGAGCATTGATACCATCTCAGCTATGTTGGTACAACAAAATGAAGATGGGATAGATTAGCCAATAGCCTTCTTTAGCCAAGGTCTGGAAGGTGTTGATGGTGTTTTCTACACAACAACAACTCAGACAAAATAGATAGTATCCTATCTCTCTTGAAAGGTTAATCTCTATTGAAAAGAGATAACCCCAAGGTCTCTCAGGTGTCAGGTTATGACTTGCAACAAAACAACTCAGTGATAAATATGAAAATGCTAGTAATCACAAGGGATCTTACAAAAAAAATACTGGAAACCTTAAACCTATCAGATTTTGCAATATAATGATACTCAAATTCCTGGTTTAACCACAGTTCAAAGAAATAAAAAAAGATAAGGGTTTCAAAAATCATACGATTAATACTACTCCTAGAATCAACAATACTAATGAGGAAATACTTGGAATGGACCAATCCCTTAAAACTAATTTCTACTTAACCCAGGCTATACTTGCAATCTCACAGAAAAAGTGCAATCTTCTAAGGAATTAAAGATTTTCAGATCATAGACATTCATTCAATTGAACTAGATGAATGCCCATAATTGAACTAAGCACATAAATATCTAGTACAGGTTGACCTTGCACAACAAACCCACAATCAAGAAGCTGCCAAAAGTATGAACCAAAGATTGTTACAACACTCCAAGCACTAAATGACAAGCACTATCAAATCGTTTAACTCTAAATCTAAAATACATTCAAATATTTCCAAGAAATTTTAAAGGTAGAACAAGAACCATGCAAGATTAATCAATCCAAAGAAGGCATGAGTAATAACATAATGTCTTCACTTGCATTGCATCACTAGTAATAGAAACAACTATAATATTTTGTGTTACATCACTTGCTTGAAATATGACTAACTCCTAACTCTAACCTTCTAGTCTAATCTTCTAGTCTGTCTTCTATCTAATTCTAACAAACTGACCCACTGTCTAACCCTTTACAAATGAGTTGAAATGCCATACTTATAGAGACTTCGTCCTGTGCTAGCGCGAGCTAGGGTTACAAAGAAATTCGGCCACCAACCAGATCGGCCATGGATAGATCACATTAAATCACTGCCCCACATTGAGTGCCCGAGATGAACTCCTTAGATTGACCTAGGATCTCTACAAATCCTGATTCAGATTCAACAAACCCTGCAGGTCCCTTCCGCCATTAATGTCCCACCAACGCGAACTAGAAGAACGGTAACGTGCACACAATGTGAGTTTGAAAATGGGCCACCGATCGACAGTTGAGCTGGGAATCTCCAATGAATCTGATCAAGTCCAACCTCTTCTAATTATCCATGTCACGTCCAACTAAGATGACCGACTAATGAGCATGCTGACAAACCTTCTCGTGCACGCGCGAGTTTTACCTGCCCGCGGCCACATAGTGTACTTGACTATATCTCGCAGATCTCACAACATCTTTAAAGTAGACCCATCCTCCTCTCGACCTTGCTAGCAACAACATGCTCGATCTAGCCTACATCCAAAAGGCCATAATAAGTATCCAATATAGTATGAGAATCCAAGATAGTCAATCATAAACAACATATTCAATCACCAAAGAGATCAAAACGACCATCATAATCCCTTAAAATATCATTAAAGCATCCTTTTTGAAAGTTTAGGATTTTCACCCCTTCGCGGAATTCAGGTCAAGAAGGAATTTTGGGGAGTTCTGAGCCAGGTGGATTTTAGCGATGAAAGCACAACTAGCATGCAAAGTGACTCAATCAACATCCAATACTCAAGAAACACTTGCAAATACCTTCAAATGAGCCAAATCAACCATGCAATGCACAATCATTAACAATTAACCCATGGATCCTTTCATTTCATGATAAATAACAGATCTTCAAAAAAATTTGTCGAGGACGGAAATCTTCGAAACCAACAAGACTTAACACATCTCGGGAAAATGAAGGAGGAACGAATTTCAAGATTTTCCTAAGGTAATAGATTCTCATGAAGTCAACATAATTACCATGTCATTCATTAACAAATCTGACCTTCTAACTCCTCCAAAGGTGATCAAAATTGCACTACTGCAAGCCACCAATCCAACCCCTAAGGTATGGTGGTAAATCGCACCACCGCAAGCCAAGTACGAATCCCCCACGTTATGACGGTATACTGCATAACCACGACCTCTCTTGGAGACACCCATGGAATCATGGTACCACCACACTATCATGCTAGATGAACTACCCCTGTACTACCGCACCTCAGAATGCAGACCCCTGCAGTAAGGTGGTAAACCGCACCACCACAACAAGACAACCAAAGATGCAGCCTAAGAATTCAGTGAGGCGAAGGAAATTCAAATTTTTTGGGGGAAGATGGAATTACGCTAAGTACTAAAATCTCCAAAGATAGTGCAAAACCAGCCCCTGTCGGGTTTTCTAGGCCATCGGGGAAATCCGCCAAAGGAGGAAAATCCCGAAACTAGGAAAAAAACCTGAGATTGACCCAAAGACTCAAAATTTTCAAAGTGTTAGCTCAATAGGGGCACATTAGAAGCAAGATAAGAATTAAGGAACATTCCAAGGTAACCAAGACCCAAAGCTAAAGGACCAAAGCACCAAAAACCAAAATTCGAAGATTTTCAAAGACAAGCCCAAAAGGCAAAGCCACAGAAAAGAGCCAAAAGACCAAGTAGAGAGGGTCCCTACTTTCAGTGGGGCGCATGTGCAAAAATGCATAACAAAAGGTTATGAGAAAAGTTACACTTTTGTGGAAAAACATGCTTTAGTATCATTAGAAGCCTGAAAAAATTTAGGAATTTTCTTTCAAATAACAAGATAGTTCTTATGGTTTCTCATCCAATGGTTAATTTTTTTTTTTTGAGTAAGGATTTAAATGATAAGAGGGCTAGTTGGATGAACAAAGTCATGGAATATGACATAGAAATCAAAGTGAAAAAGTTGATAAGAGGTAAGGGATTGTGTGAGAAGCTAGCTAGTAATGTTGAGGACAAAAATAAAATGAAGAGGAGGTTTTCCTTGTGTTAAATAATGAAGATCAAGATGTTGTAGCAATTCATCCTTCAAGTTGGATTCAAGAAATGATGTATTACCTCCAAACTGGTGAGTGTCCACAAGGCCTAAACAGTGTAAAATGAAGGTATTTCAGACTTCAATCCATTCCATATGTAATTTTAGATGGAGACTTGTATAGAAAGAACTTTCATGGAGTTTTATTGTGATGCATAGAATCTAATCAGATTAACAAAGTGTGTGAAGAATTCCATGATGGAGCAGTTGGTGGCTACTTTTCACTAAGAACTACAACTCTTAAAATCATGATATTTGGTTATTATTGGCCTAATTTGCACAAGGATACTTGTGAATAGAAAAGACAATGCAAAAATTTGTTATATTTGTAAGAAAAAAGAGGTTAGCAGTCTTACCATTGCATCCAATTCAAGTAGAGAAGTCATTCATGAAGTGGGATCTTGATTTCATTGGACCAATAAACCCTCTTTCCAATTTAGGACACAAATGGATATTGACAACCACTGATTACTTCACCAAATGGACAAAGGTTTTAGCATTAAAGAGGGAAAATAAAAGTATACTCTTAAACTTCTATGAGGACATAGTAGCAAGGTTTGGTACCCCTAATTCCATTATTTTAGAGAATGCATTGGCTTTTGTAGGCATGAGAATAACTGAATTGGTTGTTGAAAATGATATAATTTTGAGCACTTCATCCAATTACTATCCACAAGGTCATGGACAAGTTGAGTCTACTAACAAATATTTGATTAGGGTCATCAAAAGAACCATTGAAGACAATAAGAGGAACTGGCACAACAAGCTGAAACTAGCCTTATGGGTTGATAAAATTACTCCTAAGAGGTCTATAGGTAATTCTACTTATGTTCTTATTTATGGAAAATAAGCTAGGTTGCCTATTTCAATAGAGTTACCAACTCTAAGTTTGATCAAAGGGCTGGAAATGATGGAGCAAGAACCAATGGAAGTATGAATTGCTAAGTTGATGGAGTTGGAAGAAACAAGAAGACAAGCACTTCAAAATCTAGAGATTCATCAAGCACAAATGAAGAAGACATTTGACAAGAAGGTAGTCCCAAGAGTTTTCAATGGAGGAGATCTAGTTCTCAAATGAGATGAGCTGAAAAGTAGACATAGAAAGCACACCAAATTCGATGCTATGTGGAGTAGTCCTTTCATGGTCACAAAATGCAAGCCACACAATTCCTTTTAGTTGTAAAATCTTGAAGGAGAGGAGCTGCCAATCCCAGTCGATAGGATTCATCTCATGCTCTCTTATTGAGATGATATTTCAAAATTGTATCATAGTAGGACAAAATTCCATTTCCAATAAGTGTTTATGAACATTTTTTAGTCTAGTTCTTCCCCTTTCCCAAAGTGTTGGTGCACAAATTTTTAGTTTAGTTAGAAGGTGATTATTTTTGTTTAATGTTTATAATAGCTATGTCAAGATCTGATGTCAGTATTTTTAGGTCATATATTGACTTCTATTCCCAATGGATGCTAAGGCTACTAGTTCTTTATTTTTAGCAAGCAAACACCCCTGAAAGTCACCAAAATTTTAGCTATTTTAGACCTTGAGTCTCAAATGTCACCTAAGTTTTATCATTCAGTCCTCCTAAGCAATATTCATGCATTTTTTTTGGACTAAATGGGAGTAGGGTAGTTTATACCATTTTTTTTTGCCATGTACCAATAGGTTCAAGAGGTCAAAGTTTTTGCCTTTTATGAATAATGGGTATAATGTTCTAGTATGGTTCTATAACTTTATTACATTCAAATTGAGTTTAAAGGTTTTTAAATCCCATTTATTTATCTAGAACCATCTTGAAAAGGGGCTGGAAATTTTTTGCATGCTTGTTAAAAGAGGGTTTTTCATAAAACTCATCTGAAAATATACATGCAATTAAGTGAAAAAGAAAGAGTTCCTCAAGAAACTAGGCACCGAGTCCAAGATTGAAAGGGAAAAGGTAGATCTAGAAGAAATCTCATGTAGAAGGAAACTTTAGGGTTTCAAACTTTGTGAGCATCATTGACACAATAGTTTCAAGGTTTTGTATGATGGATAGAGTGGTTGTAATCACTATGTCTAAAGATAACTTGGAGTTTCTGCTAGTTCAAGGCACCCAAATGCGTGTTTTTCAGGTATGCATTTTGACTCTTCATATTGTATCAAGAACTAAATAAAACTATGTAGAGGATTTGAATAGGCTGTGATGCACCCACACTATAAAACTTCTCTTAGAATTTTTCGAAGAAAGGACACATTTTAGTCTTTTATATACCAATATTCTTTGATCAAGGAGTACATTTTCTAGATGCACTGTTTGTATGTGAAGCTCTATTAGAAAAAAACATAGGTAATATTGAGGATCATATTGGAAAGAGAGTTCATCTCCAAATGCAGGTTTTGACTCAAGAAGCATTCTAAAAGTTTTTTAGTTTAGACAGTCATGCTTGTTTAAGGAGTGTGTTGATGTCCATACTCACAGTTGTAATATTTATCATATTAGCTCAAGTCTCTATTTGGCCAAAGAGTTAGTAAATGGAATAAATCATCTCCATTTTTTGGTCCCTCTAAATCTTCCATCCATTTTGGTTTGTAGCTTATACTTGTCTAAAGTAAAAATGAAGTGGAAAACCTCAGAAAAGCAGCCCCTAGAACTCTTATAGAAGGTTGGATCATGTGACATTAAAGAGTGATGATTTAAATGAAGCCAAATTATGACATTTTGTGGTTAGTCCTATCATAACAAGTCAAGGAAGAATTTTTTTTTACAATTATGGAGGATCATATAAGGAAAATGAAAGATAGTCATAACAATGAACAAAACTAAGGATAGAAAATACAATCATATTAGCAAAGGGAAACTATTTAAAGAGATAGTCAACAAGATACTGAAGGATAATTAAAAGATAGTCACCTAGAAAAAGGAGGACAACCTTATTGCAAAGTTTTCAAAAGAGTTTAACTCTATAAATGAGGTAGCATATCACCCTACAAACAAAACTCAGGGGTAGAACATGAAATATAAAGGGCCAATAGTTGTATGGGCAGTCCTAAATGCACATGATAAAGGGATGAAAAGGAGAGCAAATATATGACGTGATTGTTAGTAAGTAAGGATGACTGCCATGAGATTAGGAGGTAGAATTTAAGTAATCAATACACAATGAAAGCTTGGAAAGGACATCAACTTGTCATGAAAACTAAAGGGATCATAGTCATACAAGGTAGCAATGCCAAGAAAAAGAACCAAGACAACCTTTGACATTGTGTCTATTCGCTATTATAAGGACATTTTAAGACTATAAGATGTGAAGCAATAATGTCTCGACAATGGGTTAATGCCAGTCCTTGTGAGGGGCTGAAGAAGGGTGAAAAATAGATAGAAAGAAAGAATCATGAGTACTCATTATTATTATTATTATTATTTTTTCATTGGCTAGTTTCTTACAAGGTTCTATTCTAAAGCTTCTTTTTGTATAGTTCAATTAGAAACTAATTTTAATGTTTGAATTGATTGAATAATTGTCAAATTGAAGGAAGCTTAGGAAATCAGTGACAATGACCTACACAAGGAAATTAATGGGGACATCCTATCAAGTAATGGAAGATAGAGGTTTTTTAGAGGAACAACATAATAGCCATAAAATGATAGTGTTTTCAATCCCTATTAATAAGACAACCCTTGATAATGGCAAGAGGCCTGAGGATTATAATGCAATCATAATCGTGCAAGAATAGAGGATAGAATTTTATGCATCATCATGATAAATATTAAAATCCATGTCAATGAGGACAATCTTTATTACCATGATGACAATCTTGTAGAAATCTACATGAAGATCCTAAAGATCCTTATGACAGTCACTGGATGCACAGTACCACCTATGTATGACATAACTAAAAGTATTGTGCAAAGAAGTTAGAGATTTAAAAGGAGTCTATCATAGTCATAAATGTGCAAATAACAATGATGACAATCCTTTGATCAAAATATGTGGACAATCCATTGAAGATGCATTGAAAGGATGCAACAATGTCAATGTGATGGGCGAAAAGAGACATAGTCATTATACCATGAAGTAGTGAGCACAATTACCTTGCATAAATGAAGGGTAGTTATAATAATCACCAAAATATCATTTAATAGAATAAAAAAAGTGTTTCAAGAGGAATTCATAACATTATGATAAGTGATTTAGACCTTTAAAACAATGAAATTCAAGGTAAGGATGGCTTGAGATCAACAATAGAAAGCTCACAAACATATGGTATAGTCCTAGGAAAATTAGATGGAAATGATGTAGAGAAAAGGAAGTCTTAAAGACTTAGAAAGAACATAGCATATATAGGTGAAAGAGTAGAAAATATGACAAGGTAGTGATATCAATAAATCGCCTTGAAGATAGGACAATGAGTTGGGTCATGCAAACAGTAAAGTGCACTTAGAGGCCTAAAAAGATGGAACTTTGGTGCAAATACAATAGTTCTAGTTGAGTTCAAGACCCCACATTGCTGCAGTATTAGTCAAGGCAAGTTTTCAGCCTGTAAAAAATCAATTAAGAGCAGTTCTAAGGCCTTTTTTGCAATGTTTTCTCTCATGTACAACCCAAAGGAAATTCATCATGTAATTTGGAGAAGATTTCAAGGAAGAAGATAATCAGTTCAAACATTGTTGAATTTTATCATGAGTTCAAGAGATGGAGTCCATCATAGGTCTTTTCTTTCAGTCGGGAAATAAGCTTCTCTTTTATAAGAATTCTATTCTTCCTTTTTCAGTCAGTTGTTTCTTTCTTCTTGCATACAAAGCAAAACATAGAGCATTGTAACTAAGATTTCTAAAAGTATTTTCAGTATTTTAGAAGCATTTTCAATTTTTAACAACAAAGATTCCTTTCAGTTGAATAAAGAGCAACCATTCTTAAACTTAAAAATATTTTGTTTTTAGTATGGAAAATGAATCATCTAATGCATTTATTATGTTTTATTTATAAAACCTTTAATTATGTCTTGTTTATGCACTATGGAAGCAATATAATTTATGTTAAATTCAAGTTATGAGTTGTGTTAGAATGTTACACTAGTTGTGGTTGTGATTTTTTTTTTCTTTCATACAAAGACTGAATATAGACCTCATAAGACATTTATGTATTTCATGATTAGTTTTGAGTTATGAGTAAACAAACCTCTTTGTTTAAATATGAATTTGTTTAGAGAAGCTAATAGAGTTTAAAAATTGGTGCATCACCTCCTACTAGTAGTAGAGTTTCATTTCCAAAGTAATCTCTTCCTCTTTTCCAAATCAGTTTCCGTAGTTTGTAGGAGGTTTTCAAATGGAACCAGCCCATAATGTGGAGGTTCATCCTCATCTTAGGCAACTCATAGGCCTTAGGATGTCCCCATGTTGAATATGATTTTTGATCTTTAAAGCTTAGCATTTGGGGTGCAATCCTTCATGACAATAGATGTTTCAAAAGAAGATCATTATTGTGATTGTCAGTACCCATCCCTTTTCAAAAAAAAACTTATATTCTCAAAAAATGTTAAATTAATAATTTTGGATCTAGAATAAATCTTGAATCTTTATGGAATATTATATGACCTAAATATCTATTCCCCCTATTTCTCTTAAACACCAAACTTAGGTCACAAATTCTTTGTAATTTTTTGAGACTCCTATTTGTTTTGCTTCTTTCATTTGGTATTAATTATTTAATGTTTTTATGGGTATGATCATATCCTAAACTTACCTAGTGAGGGCAACATATCCCTTCATTTTTTTCAACATTTGTAGCTTGTTTCCTTCTCTATAGGCGTGTCTAATATTGAATAAAAGAAATCCACCAATTAGCATTTTTGAGTCTTCCATTAAATATCTTAACACCCCAGGGACAAAAAAACCTCCTTTGAGAATATTTATTATCAACTTAGAATCTCCTTCTACAACAAATTTATTGTAGCCTAACTCTTCAGTTCTATTTATACCCCACTAAGTAGCAATAGCTTCTACATAATTTCTGGTGCTAGGTACCTACATTATTAGCATAGCCTTCAATAAGATTTCCCTTGTGGTTTCTTGTAACTCCACCTATTGTTGTCACTCTCGGGTTTCCTTTTGTGCAACCATCAAAATTAAGTTTTATCCATCCTTCAAAAGTCGTAATCCATTTGGTTATCCTTTTTCTCCAAATTTTGGCCTATTTAACCCTAGTTAAATTTTTCTTGATCCCCTAGTTTTTTTTAATTCTTAGATATTTATTTGATGGCATCCTTTTTGATAATCTATAGTTTCAAGTATTTATATTTTCTTGAATTTGTTGTTTTATGGTCACGAAAACATCTAAATTACTTCTTTTCTAATCTCTAAATATTCTATTATTTCTTTCTTTCCACAACCCCCATGAGATAAAATAGGGGATTTGTCTCCATAAATCCACAATGATAGGGTGGTTGAAAGGATTTTTTTTCCAATTTTCCATAAAAGTCCTTGAGAGTGTAGGGAAAAATCCACTCAACCAAAAGGATCCTTAGAACAAGAATCCGTACGTCTCTTGAGAAAGAGCAATGAAAAAACATATGTTCTATATTGTCTACATCCTCATAGAAAAGAGAACAACGATTTATAAATTGAAAGCCTCTTCTATTAACATCATGAATAGTGAGAATAATTCCATGGACTACATCCCAACAAAAATAATTAATTTTAGGAATAAGGTTAGTAATCCAAACTTGATTCTAGTCTAGATTAATCGGAGGAAGTAGGTGTTGTTCCATCATGACATAGACAGACTTGACTGCGAATTTTTTAGATGAAATTCTACACTAGATCCATTCATACTCATGAAATTCTACACTAGATCCATTCATACTCCCTATTATAGGAGAAAAAATGACAATCTCCAATTCATTGGCTTAAAATCTGGGAAATGACTTGCCACTCTTGTTGTCTTCCTCCACTCTTGAAGTCCAACTATTGATTTTTCGTTTACATCTTCCCATGACTCCTCATCTGCCTTAAAAGAGAACATTATATATTCTTTTGCTTGGTGATAAATCATGATGTATTGTAATCATGTTGTTGCAAATAATAAGAGCTATTTTCCTTAATTTTCTCATGGATGTAGCCATTACATTGAATCACATAATTTATTATTGTGTTGTTGTTGGTCATCCCTATTTATGTAATGCTATTATGATATTAATTATCTACACTTTAAACTCAACAATTGGTATCAGAGCTATGGTGCTTGATCATTTGGCATGAGAGATTCAAGTTAAAGTGGTAACAATTTTGTCTAATGAAAGAACTCATAAAAAATCACAAGGAAGGTCAAAATTCAGAGAGAGATATGTTGGTAGTTGGTATTGTGGCAAGCAAGGCCACATTAAGAAGAATTGTTTGTCTTTAAAGAAGGCTGAAAATCAGCCAAAAGAAGATGAAGTGAATTTGGTATGTGAAGAGGATGTCGGTGCAATGATTGGTGTTATTATTTCAGCCTCAAAAAAAATAGCAACAAATTTTTGGGTGCTTGATTTAGGTGCATTGTTTCATGCCACTTTGTACAAGGAGTATTTCAAAAACCTACAAAGTGGTGACTTGAGTAATCTCTTTCTTGAAAATAATAAATCTTGTGATGCTATTGGAAAAAGGGATGTTTTTAAAAAATTAAAAAATGGAAATAGTTGGTTGTTGTGGGATGCTAGATATATCCCTCATCTTAAAAAAAATATGATTTCAGTTGGACAAATGATTTCTCAAAGATGTAAAGTCACTTATGAATCCAATAGATGGAATGTAACAAAATAAGTCTTGGAAACTACTTAGGGCAGAAAAGTAGGCACCTTGTATAGAGTAGAAAGTGATGTTGAAGTGGGAGTTGTTCAGTCCACACCAACTCCTTCATTGTGTGACATGTGGACTGCAAGAAAAAGGTTCTTCGGTAGGCTAGATGATGAAGTTGAGTTAGTTGTTGAATAATTTCTTAAAATGTTGGAATTTGATGAGTTGTCTATGCAAGACAGTGCAGTTGATGATGAAAACAACAATGGTGAAAAGCTAGCAGAGTTGAAAGAAAGATTACAAGTGATTGAGTCTAATAATGTTGTCCTTGGTAAGGCTTTGGATGATATTACATTTTTTTGAGGATAATGATGCTCGAAATGGTGGAGGTGTGTACATGGAGCCCGTTGGTGTGGAGGAGGATAAATCTCAGACAAATTGTATAGATACAAGCAAGGAGGTAAGAGAAATAACATGGATGTTTCCAATCAGGAGGTGGATGTACAAGAGGTCTATTATCATGTAGTGTCTAGAAGAATTTACTCCAAGGAAGTAGATACTATGAAATATTTTCTTGATCCACAAAGAATGATTCATGAGCTTTGTGTTATTGTGCAGAGCACTGAGGCAGATAATGCTGAGGAACCTCCCAAATTTGTAGTCAGAATTGAAGTTGAAGAAGATGATGGGAGTGCAAAAGAGAATGGTAAAGAGGTGTCAAAAAAATTGGAACTTTTTGTATCCTTCACAATAGGATTTTCTTTCCCTATAGATGCCCTAAAGAAATAAAACCCTGATGAAGATGAGCATGTGACACCCAAGAGAGATGGTGGTGTGTAAACAAAAGGTGATGTTGGTGGTGCACCAAAAAGAGATGAAATTATTAGGGCTCCGAATACAAAAGATGGTGTGGCAGAGGAGGCATCGTGTGAAACAATATTTGAAGGTAGAAAGAGCTTATTGTTTCCCAAGTAGAGGAGGTTATTGTTGGCCAAGATGTGGGAGAGAGTATTGGGCTATCTAAGTCAGATGACTTATCATTTTGTGCTTTGCTTGATGACTGAAATTGAAGAAATTCAAGGCAAAGCATCTAATGTGTAAAAGGCACTGGAGATGGTGGTTGGTCATCTTCACAAGTTTTTGGTTGATTGCAATATTATTCCAATGTTTTAACAAAATCCACATACAAAAAATAGTGCACAATAGTTGGCTCCAGATATGGTTGGAACAATGCAACCACAATTAAAAGTGTCAATTGTTGTAGACAATATAGATGGTTGCAGGCCTCTAGAAGGTCATGTTTTCTAGAAAATTAGTTGCAAAATGTGTACTATGCAACTTTCTCGAAAGGTGAAAAGGTTGGGAGGGAGGAAAATTGGATGAGGAATTATAATGCTAGGCCTAATACAAGGGTCAGACAAAAGTATTCAGTATTTAATTTTGCATTTGAAAAGGTTGACAAAGAGTCATTCCAGTTGGTGGATGGAAAGCCCCCTCCAAAGCCCAATTTTGGTCCCAGGTGGAGGTTTTAGCAACAAAGGTAGCCCCCTCAGAGGAAATATAAAGAATTTGAGGCATAAAGTAGGGAGGTAGAGAAGGAGTGGCAGTGATGAGATCATTTTTAAAATCAGAACAAGAATAACATGTAGCATAGGGAAGTAGTGGTATTCAAGAGCTCTATGGAAATCCAACCTAAGTGGACCATGCTTGATTAGATCCCCTTCACTAGTTTCTCGAAATTGACCTACAGTGTTGGAAAGCCAAAGGATCTGGTGCTTTATGATGCACTTGAATACTATGACAATGGGTATGATCAAATCACACCAAAGAGTGAGAAGCACCTGAAGTGTTTCAAAAATAAAAATTTCTTCAAGATAACAACTACTAATGATCCTATAATAAGGCACCTTGCAAGTGAATCCAAGGTTGTTATTGCACAGGATGTGAATGGAAATCCAATTTTTTTGAAGTTATGGATGCAAGCAACCAGGCTAGAATAAGATGATTCAAAGAATAGTAAGGTATTGAGGAAGGGGCTAGAACATATTCCAAACTTTGTGATACTTTGGAAGGTTGTGGTGGAGCTGGCCAATGAGAAGAATGCAAAAGAGGTAGATTATTTTGGATTGAATTAGTTCTTGACAAAGGTAATGTGAGGGAAGCATGAAATGGACTAGCCAGTTGGTAACAATGATGTAATAGACTGGTTAGTTTCTCTCTCTCTTTCTCTCTCTCTCTCTCTACCTCCCTCTCCCCATCCCTCCCTTCCTCTCTGTCTTTGTCTCCCTCTCCCTCTATACCTATTTCTCTCTCCCACCCTCCCTCATTCCCATTGTCAATCTCTGATTTGATTCTCTCAATCCTAGACTATATTGATTCAATGTGGTGAGCAACAATTTCTTTCGCTCTCTACCATAATTTGATCAAAAGCAAGTGGCCCATGCTATCTAAAATTTATTTCCAATGGGTGTTATGGAGAAGAAGACAAATATATATTTATCTTCTCCTCATTCACAAGGCTCTAAAAAATATGATGATCAACACCCATACTCGTTGCATATACAACAATATCACTACCTTCATCAATACCCATCTTAAAGAAGTAAGATCTAATCTACTAAAATCTCAAACTGTTAATCAATCAAAAAATTGCTACAAATGGGTATTTTCACAAGGCAAAAAATGGAATTGTAGAGTGTAGAAATTGAGAGCGTGAAAGATATGGCAGAGTATTGGGTCCAAGGATGATGAATTTGAAGAAAATTATACAATTCATTACTTGGAGGATCGTTATGACTTCCTAAATATAAAAAAATTCCTGTTGCTTTCTCATTTTTTATAATTTCAAATTTCAAAGAAGGGATAATGCTTTGAGGTCCATTATAGTTTATTTTTTTTTAGGGATGCATAGTGAGGCAAGGAGGGTGATATGATGTGTATGGGGATGTATTTCTCTCTCTCTCTCTTCCTCTCCCTCCCTCCCTCCCTCTCCCTCTATACCTCTTTCTCTCTCCAACCCTCCCTCATTCCCACTATCAATCCTAGTTCTAATGCTCTCAATACTAAACTATTTTGATTTTGATTCAATGTGGTGAGCAACAATTTCCTCCTCTCTCTGCCATAATTTGAGCAGGAGCAAGTGGCCCCTGATATTTACAATTTCTTTCAATGGGTGTTGTGGAGAAGAAGAAGAATCAATCTTTATCTTCTCCTCATTCACAAGGATGATGAATATGTATTTTCACTAGGAAGAAAAAGGAATTGTGGAGTGTAAAAATTGAGAGCATGAGAGAAATGGTAGAGTATTGGGTCCAAGGATGATGAATTTGAAGAAAATTGTACAATTCATTACTTGGAGGACCGTTATGCCTTCCTAAATATAAAAAAACTCCTATTGATTTCTCATTCTTTTATAATTTCAAATTTTGAAGAAGGGATAAGGCTTTGAGGTGCATTAAAATTTAAAATTTTTGAGGGATGCACAGTGAGGTGAGGAGGGCGATCCGATGTGTATGGGGATGATTCATGTAAATCTAATTTGTTAAATATATAATAAAACTTAAAAAATTTAGGTTAATCTAAATTTATTTTATGATTTTAAATATACTTTTGTATGCAGTTTGATATATAATTTTATAATTTACAATCAATTAAAATTTAATTTTACAATTTAATTCATAAATCTATAATTTATAATAAATAGTTAACAATAATTTATATTTTTCCAATCTAATTAAGCTAAAAGATGTTCTATATTGACATGGTGGTATACATAAAAACAAAATACAACCAACATAGATTTAAAAAATTAAAATTATAAAATAACTCTTAAGTAACCTCCTTGAACTATTTATGAGGAACTCCATTAAGATTATTAATCCACTTTTATAATTGACATCATAAAATTACATTTATATACTATAGGATATGATATTTTTAAATTTATAAATACAATAACATATATTTTTCTTCTGAAATTATAAATATTATATATTATTATATTTACTATATAGTGACTCACTTCTAATAATTTTACCTTGCGCCTTCATGCACACCAAACAGGACTATATCTGCTACTCAAACAATTGATGAGGATAGTTCGACATATACCAAAATTATAATTGATGTCCCAGTGGTTGTTGATGCAAATTCCTTACTTGGTGATCATGCATTGATTGATTGCTTTTTTGCACCAACCTACATTTATTTATTCAATATTAGTCTCTAAAATTTAATTCACTAAAATACGAAGTGGAAAATTCTTTGATTGGATATGCTTGTATAACCTTCCTAGGAACTTTGGTTAATGGACACACTTTACATTATTGGCAATAACTTGGGAACTTGCAATACTTGATGAGGAATGGCTGGTGGAGAATTCAAAACTTTATTCTTGATATTATATGGTCACAAAATAAAAACTTTCCAAAGACATTAACCTTGTGTGCACTTAATGGAGAATTGGTGCAATCAATTGAGGTTGAAGAGAAGAAATTATTTATAATACAATGTGGTAACTTCTCACATTAAAAAAAATATTGACCTAAGGATCAACCCCAAAATTAGAAACAAATATGGGTTTGAAAGAAAAAAATCTTGGTTCTTGGCCTAGTCCAATTACCCACAATGGTTGAATTAGAACAAACAAAAACTAGGAAGGTATGTACATAATCATGTTATATTTGTTCCTTTTAATGAGATAGTTTCTAGTGTAGATAATTTGGAGGTAGAAGAGAAAATAATTGTAGAAGTATATTTTAAATTATATGATGAGTTAGGAAGCATGAATGTAAGATACATTAGCCAATCTATGACTAAGATTTTGAAGGCCAATATTGATTCTAGGAGGAGTGATAGAAAAACTAATAAGCAAATAGCAAAAGAATTTTCTTTGTCTAGAGGACAACCTAGCACTAATCACTACCTACTAAAATCTAAGCAAGGAAACCCCTCCCTTAAATGGAAATTAAGATTTCCTCATGAATATTAGGGGATTGAACACTCATGACAAGAGCATCACATAGAAATAATAATGGTTAGCAACTACCACAAGTTAAGTTGTTGTATCTTGAGGAACCTCTTGATAGATAACCCCTAAAACTTGGATTCTTCACCATGTACAAAAAGTTATTCCCATGTGTAGTAGTGTCCATAGTCAAATTTCAAAAATTCAAGTTTCCTACCACTTCCTATGTTGGAACATACTATGTTTTCCATGATCATTTTGTTGAGAAATTAGTATAGGATAGTTTACAAACCTCTTTTTCCCTCCAACTATTCATGAGACACAAATTAGAAAACTTGTTATCATCATTCATCCTCTGGCACAAATTAAATTATAGGATCATCATAATAGAAATAGGGAAACAAGGTGATTGTCAAAGATCTAAAGTTGTGGATACCCCTTGGATCTACCAAGCCATGGATATTTGGTGGTTTTTATTCCCCTTGACTATTTAACACATTTTTATTATATTCCATCACTAGATATCCATTAGGAACCCACTTCTCTATTCATAGATAAACCCTTAATCCACAACCTCACTCTATTTCCCTCAAAGAAAAACTTGGAATCTTTTCCCTCACTTGAATATCCTCTTATGCCCATTTTTTATATCCCTTTATATCCATCGCATCCTCATACACCATTTTTTCTAGTTTTCTCCCTAAGGTTTGATATAGTGACCATCATTTTTGCACACTTTTAATCTATCTAATAGTTCTTTGTGGAGGCTAGAATACTCCTAATAAGGAACACATAAAAAAATATCCTATAAAACACTTGTTCACCCTTGTCATCAAATTCATCTCAAATGATCTCATTGTCAAGAGTCAATGCTAATATTCTACAAGAAGGAAAAATAATTTGAAGTAGAGGAAAACAAATTCTAAAATTTATGGATTTTTTTAAGATAAAGACACCATTTCTTAAGAGGGGTTGTATTTCCCAACTAAAAGTAGCAACATACACTTTGTAAGAAATATCTGACAATGTCCAAAATTTCACTAGACATGTGTTGTCTCTTCCTCTCATTTATGCAATCGGATTAATCACATACTAAATGCACACATTTTGTTTTCAGCTTCTTTGTGTACATTTTTTATTCCACACATCCTATATTATCTTTTATAGATCAAATTAATACATATTTATATTGTGTGATGTTTTAAATTTGATTTAGTAATGATAGTACAAAATAAGGAAAACTAGCTATTTTTTAAGCATTCACACTTAAGGGATGGCCTATTATAACCCTCCACGATTATCAATGAAGATCCAAGACCTTGAAAAATTCACACTAACATGGTGAATATGGATATATTTTCACCATGGAATTGGGATAAAGATGGCCTATTTTCGAATGATGATTTTACTCATTTCTTGGGTTGGTCCCTTATAGTGCATGTTAACACTATGAGGCCTAGCCTTATGGATGACTCTTGAAACACCTTTATTATTGAAGGGTATATATAGTACAAACTAGATGAGCTTTTTTAAAGCCTTTTTTGAGGCCCAATCTATATTGTCCTGTTCAACTATGCCAATGGACCTCTTATTGTTTTGATACTCCATGATCAATTTCACATTATTAGGTTTTTGACTTGTGAACTTGGTGATTGACAATAAAAGACATCTATTTCATATGTAGAATAACTTCAATTCCATATGCTTTTTAGAATAATTTAATTTATTGATGGTTAAAATTATATTTTGATTTTATGTGATGAATATTTTTTACATTTTCCCATTCTAATTGACTTTTTTTGAAGTTGAAATATAGTTTCAAGTAGGGTTTGAATTATTTGTGTTAACCTAATTTTAGTTGGAGTTAATAGGGGTCATCTATGCATAGTATGTTAGATATTATCCTATGTTGTAATATTAGAATTGAATTGATATACAATTTATGATGTAAAATTAATTAAGATCGCCTTGTGAGTCATGGTTTTGTATAGTCTATGATTATGTATGCATTCTGAATTCAAGTTGCTTTAGCTATTATATTGGACATATGAAAGGATTTTGTCAAGCATTTAATTAATTTTTATAGCCAATAGAAACTATAAGTCCCCTAAGAAAACTCTAATTATGTTATCCCTAGAAATGTCTTGACCTTATTCTATGAAGGATACTAAGGCCTTTCATTGTAATAATGTTGTAATGCGATTTATTTTGCATTGTAAAAGTTATACTTTATTTTCCTACGGTATTTGTAAGTTAGAATTCGGGATGAGGGGATCCTAGTTGGAAAAGCTTGGATTTTCCTTTGATAATATTTTCAAATGGTCTTTAAAATTCTTTTCCCTCTTATTTAAGGTTTTTAGGTCATTAGATCAAGTAGGGTTAGCCCACAATACTATGTTCTACTTTTTCGCCAAAGTAGGATTTTGAAATCAACATTTTTCACCAAAATTTCAACTTATGAAACCTATAGGAACTAAACTTTTAATAATTTGGAGATGTTGTGAACTACTATATTGTGAAGGTTTGTGTGTAGATTATAAATATATATTTTAAAAAATTAGAAGTAAATTGTGAATTCTTTGTGTAATTTTTAAAAACTTTTTTTTATAGTAAACAACATTTTTTAAAAATGTTGTTTATTTCATAACACATAAATTTTTTATTGAAAGGATAAAATTATAATTTTTAAAATATAAATTTGTAACATCAATATTTGGTGCATGGATATTTTTTCATAAGTTTTTATTGCATTTTCTAAAATTAATTTTTGAAGTCAAAGTAATTATAAATTGGACATAGGTGTATGTCACAACACATAACTTGTTTTGTATGTATTAAAACTATTATTATCATTATTTTATGAAATATGGATATCAATACCTAATGCACACATATTTTTAGATTTTTTTCTCTATTTTTCTATTTTTCAATGTGTATGAAACAAATACCTTGTTGTTTAGTGAAAAACTTACATTCAAAAGAAATAAAATATAAATATAATAATAAAATAAAAAATATTCAAAATTATAATTTTTAGAAAGCTTATAATAATGGCTACATACTTACAAAACATAATTTCTAAATGGGTACAAGTAAAAACCAATGCCACACTTTTATAAAGGAATTAGCCAACAAAAAAATAAAATTCTGAACTTCAACCAAATAAGAGTGGTTCTTATGTTTTGAATTTCGAAATGATGTAAACTAATGAAATGTAGAATTATTGATAAAGTTTATTCTTGTGATTTAAAAAATAAAAAATAAAAATGACATTTTTTATAAATTTAAGAGTAAATTTTAATTGCTGAAAATTTAATGTGGCAGAAAAAATGTACTTGTGTCAAGAAAAAAATGCATTTAATGTGGGAGCAACTAGGGCAGATATTTCTCAAGTTTTCTTTCAAAACACTAGTTTCAAAAAGAGTTGTCATGGCTACAACAAGAGATTGTGAAAGATGATTGAAAGCACAAAGGTTAAGGTTGATGGAGATTTGTGTCAGATCTCACAAGAACTCGAGGTTTGTGGTCTGATATACCTCCATACATTGAAGAAGAAGAAGAAGGAGAGAATTAAGAAAAGGAACAAGGATTATAAAAGGCCCCTAAGACTCTAGAAAAGTATGTTCAAGAGAACCATTCACAATATCAGATCATTCAAGATAAGAATGAAGGTGTGAAAACTAGGAGAAGGCTTGTAAAAGCAAGTGAGCAAGTGAGTATGTGCTTATGTTCAAAGGTAGAGCCCAAGACCTTTGTTGATGCTAGCAAAGATTGTTGGAAGAATGAAGAAGATCGGACTCTATGTTGCCATTAATGTCACCATGTTGGTTAAGGTGTCAGTTTGATTTGGTACTCTGAACCGGTATGAAGAATTAAGTTAGCAATTAGTGTGAAGCTTAACACGATATTGATAAATTACAAAGTAACATTAGTTCATTGGAAATGATTTTGGATAATCAATACTATACTAGTAACATTTAAGCAACAATAGTTTACTTCTCATAGTGCCTTAATCCTACTCTTAGTTCTCTCAACTTCTAAACTAACATTTCCAACTCAAGGAAGGCTATAAGACATAATTTCCTTGTATTATATCATATATGTAGATAAACTTAAAAAGAGTGTTGTTTTACTAATATGAATATTATTTTATAAATATTAAAGTGTGAAAGGTTCTGATAGTGATAATTGTAACTAGCATAAGAATGATACCACATATGACTTTGAATAGATAAATTTATTAAAGTCTAAAATTTTCTACAACAAATTATTTTCTATAAACAATATATTCTTTAATTTATATTCTCCTCACCCAAAATATTAAATTATCAAATTATAATATATAAAAAATTAATCAAATTATAAATTATTCAAAATATATTCTTTAATTTATATTCTCCTCACCCAAAATATTAAATTGTAATGAACAATGAATCTCAACGAACATTTGAAAATTGAAAACAAAACATACATTTGAAATTTGAAAAAACTAAAAAGAAAGCAACGGGCATTTGAATTTGAAAAAAACAAAAGAAAGCGACGACATTTATTTAAATTTAGGGAGATACATCCTTCTGTGCAAATACATGCAATGTATATCTCAATTGCACAACGGAAGATTTATTTCACACCACGCATCGCCTTCGGCTCCAAATAGTATTCAGCGGTCTAAAGCCAGGGCAATATACACTATTTCTTTAAAATTTTGTGCAGAGCCTGGGATGCTGGATTTTGAGGTGGACGATGGAATTTCAGACACAATCTTGGATGTCATTGATCTAGAAATCCTTCATGACAGAGATTGGCCATGGCTTGGAGCGCATCTGGTATTCGTTTCGGCGGACCAATGGGATCGGCTTTTGAGGCTACGCCGCCCCTGTCCCGTAAGTGCACCTACCTCCTCCATTTTAGCTATAATTTCTTCTCCCTACTTTCAAAGGTTTGCAACTTTAGGGCTCTTTCTCCCATTTTTACTAAAACGCGAAAACCACCTACATTTCCAGTGTATGCAAACAGTAGATTGTAGGAAAGGTCCTGCAGGTCATTTTGGCCTGTATGATGTTGAAAGTCCTCTCATCTACTATACATAGTGATGGTTGGCTTGGGGCCATCATTGTAATTTTGACGCATCTATCAAGTGAATTGGAATCTTGTCCATAATGTGGGATTTGGGTGTCATTTCGTTTGTGTGACCTACATTGCTGGAGATTAATGGTATGCCCTAGCTTGAAGGCTTCTTGTGTGCCAAGAATCGCCATACAATATGTTCCAAACAATAAGATTGTGCCAATTGACAACATAATGTCAAAGATAGTTGTGGGAATGACAGATGGCATCACTATTTTTTTTACTACTGTTCATACCTACTGTGAGCTAATGGCATGCTAAATTGAAAGTGGTCACTCATATACAAAGGCTTGTTACATTCTGATAGTTAAAAGGGAACTGGCTTACTACGTTTGCTTTATAAAAATTCCCTTAGCCACATGGTCATGCTAAAGAACTTAAAGCAGCATACGCATGTACCGATCTTAAGTAAGGACTGAACGCAATTAGAGCTTCATAGTTTACACAGGTACCAACAATAATGATGCAAGTAATGGTCTTAAGGCTCTCCCCTTTTGCATGTCACTGAAGAAACTGGTAGGCTATGATACTCTCCGGACAACATTTCCACAACTTGAGAGCTCTAATACTAAAGATTCAAAGGGATCTTATGATGGCTTCTCTTTTAAAAACATGTCAATTAAGCTTTTGTGGCATTTAGCATTCATTTCATATTTTTAAGACTGCACATTGCCAAGACCAAGGTGTAGCAAAACACACATTTGTTTAGTCTTCTAATCAGTCTTTCTTATGAAAGAGATTCTATGGTAATCTATACAAGTTTGAAATGAAGTAAACGGACCAATCATGTAAAAGAAACTAAAGCACAATCCACCTCCTCACATGAAACCTCCACCACTACAAACACTAGTGGCTACTGCTAATGGTTCTGCTTCATCAACAAGGACAAATCGGAACTGTTCCAGCCACGGTTTCTTCTATAATTTTCAACAATTCACGTACAGAATTTTTCAGCATCTGTATTTTAAACATTGATATTAATCTAGAACTAAAAAATAGAGCATGTCTAGTAATTAGCATCCCTTTGATATGTCTAACAGGTCTAGTGATCAATTTTATTTAGCATTGCAGTTATTGATTATGTAGCTCAAGAATAGCTCTTTCGACTTCACTGTCACCATTGCCAGATCCAGAATCTATAAGAACATACCATACATGGTCAATCTCATCCATTAAGATTATGGATGGGGCATGTTCTCTGCCAAAGTTATGCAAAAAGATTGAGATTGTACCATGTCAAATCCTTTCATTGCAATCTTCAGAAATCAAGCAAAAGTCATATAATTCAGGAGTCATCCACAGTTCTTCAAACATCTTCATTCCTATTGTACCCGAGTTGCAAGGAGGTCCATTATAGTAAACAATACAACCACAATGTTGATCTTTACCCTGGACAACTGTGAATCAAAAACTATACATTTTATTTCTAAAAAATGGTATACTAGTCATGTATATGTGTATAAAGCACAAAAAGCAATTTGATTTAAATAATCAGAGTTTATCAGGGTTGTGAACAACAAGAAAAGATAGAAAACAACTAAAATATGATATAAATTACTTAAACAGGCATGCCATACTTCCAATGCACATTACAAAATTTATCTTGCTATTGTGATTCCAATCAGCTCCCCTGCCTTCATCATAAAATATACATAAAAGAAGTGGAAGTGAATAATAGAGATCCTGTATACTAGTTGCCTAAGAATCATACTAGAAAATGGTTGACAAAGACTCTATTTTGCATTATAAAGTATGCATCTGAATGAACTCTACTCAGGCTTGTCTACTAGTTCCAACCTATTACATTATCCTTTTTGCCCAAGAGTTAATTAAGATATCATACATCAGAGAAACAAAATCAATTGAAGATAATTATAGTGCAGATCCCTGAATTATAAACATAACATGTTCTGAAATAAGAAAGAAGAAGATATTGGAAAGAATGCTGATACAATAGATGCTTTCTCTTGTAATAGTGAACTTTTAAGAAGTATTATATAGCATCCAACATATCACTGAACAAAACATTGAGAGGGACAACATAACTGGTTATTTACCACCATATTTGTTTTCAGCATTGTAACTTATGCTGACAACATAGTGAATTCTTTATTGCATGTTAACATGTTCAATTAATTTGGCTGGAGAATGGCAGATTTTTATAGCTCACACCATACTTCCATTTTTGATGATACCTACCCCCCCAGAATGAGCTTCGATGCAAGTCTGGGGCTATTTTTAAGAATAATCATGCCTTAATCTTGACATCTAAACCCAAAGTAAGTCTGTGTCATGCAGTCTATGTTGCTACCCTAGAAGTTAGAACGCAAGATATAGTTGAGATGTTTTCTTCTTGTTAGCAATTTTAAAGGAATTGAGCAATAATTAGGCCCTAACCCCTAACCATGTTTGCTGGTTTTTGTTTCAATGGATTGATTCTCTTTTTTCCTCCTAGCTTGTGCTTGCAAACGAAATGAATATCATTTG
>CM021103.1:160154943-160177700 GCA_007115665.2 Sequoiadendron giganteum
AGAATGTGACACATTTGACCTTAAAATTTGAAGCATTTAGAGATGGAATCTTCAAAAAACTCACTAATCACAAAATGTAGTACTTAGAGTCTAGTTTCGAAACATGTAATTTATTTCAAAACCCAAATGGTACAATTTAAAAATGTTCACTATTTTTTAAAATATGGAAAAATAGGAAAGCATTGTGATTTAGTTACAAAAAAAGTTAGTGTACATGCATTCATGAGTGATTTTAAGAATAAGATTGTGCCAAAATATGTAATGTATTCTCAACATGCTCAATGGCTTGATGGCCAATTTCACGCATGTAGAAACACATTTCCAATTGGTAGTATGCTTTCAGTGGTTGATTTTGCAAAAATTTATACTTTAGCTTTGCAAGAGGAAATTCAATCACAGTATTATAATTTAGTGCATTTAGCTATGTTTGTCCATATTGCTTATAAACATGTAGATAGCACAGGGGATGATAAAAAAGTTTTGAGGGAGTATCATTTTTATTTGAGTGACAACCCGTTATAGTCGTCAGAGTTTGTTCAATATTGTTTTAGTATATTTTATAGAAATTTAAGAGAAAGAGGAATCTAGATAACAAAACACCTCATATGGTAAGATAATTGTACATGGTAGTTCAAGAATGCTCAAATGTTCTATTGGTTAAGTAGGGTTCACAAGGAACTTAATTTCCAACAAATATGGAGTTTTTTTGAAATTGGGCATGGTAAAAGAGAGCATGATGGAGCTGGTGCGTGTGTCAAAAGAATTCTTGCTAGAGAACAATTAAAATTCGAGGATGCAGTAAAATTTGAAGATGCACGTGGCATTGTGGATTAGTGCAATACAAGATTATTTGCACCTGGTTCGATTGAGTACTCTACAGTTCATCGATTCTTTTGGTTGGTTGAAGAAGAGAACATTGTACCTAAAGTTGACTGTGAGACAATCAATGTATCTACTAAATGGCATTCATTTAGGAGTTCGACAACAAGCACATGGACTATTTGGACAAGGGAGCTCTCATGTTTTTGTCAGTTTTGTATCTCAAGATATTTGGGAGCATGTGAAAATACAAAATGGGTTGAACAGTGGGAGCAAAGATTGTTGACACCTACACAAGCACACAATCAATATGAAAGAACTATTGAAGAAAATGATCAAATGTTTGCATCTAAAGACTATGATTGTGTTTCAGACCTTGTACAAGAAATTAATTTAATTAAATTTATTTTATTTTATTTCACTTTATTAAGTTATTTTGTAGAACTAAATTATTTATATGGATATGCGCAAGTTATTAAATAAAATTTTGTTTGCAAGACATGTATATGTTGTTGTTGCACCTAAGGGGAATGAAGAGGAAACAAAATATTGGTTGACTCATTGTGTGGAGACTAAACATAAGTTAATAGCACCTCGAGAAGATGATGATGGCTATCATTATCCAACAGGTATGGTGATCCCCTTAAGACATCCCCGTAAGCAAATTTTGATAACAAGTTTTTGATCCCTTTAAGAAGTTTTTTAGAACAAGGCTTTAATCCCCTTAAGAAAATTTTGAGAACTTATTTGATGATGGTTTTCATGTTTTCCAATAGGATCGGTGGTGGTTGTTGGCACTTGGCTACAAAAATACCTAACAAGGAAGAATGGTCTACCTGCATTCAAAGATTATGAAATGCATAAAAATATTATACACTATTCACATTTGGTGGTGCCAACAAATATAAAACTAGATCAGTATTGTGGAAGACCTAAAAATAAAGTGCTATGGACAATTTCTATGGAAGAGCATGAGAAAATCATAGATGCATTGCAAAAAAGTGAGGTTGCAGATGGTACAGTGGAATAAGTAAATACAGGTAAATATTGTTTTAGTTTTATATTGTCATTTTAAATAGATTAAATACATGTTTCGATATTGGTCAAGTGTGTTATTAGTTGAAATTGATTTAAATTTTCCTTTTATAGATCCTTAAGCCATAATCACAAAAAGGAAGTAGTCCATGCAGATTCAACCTAGACAACGTGGAATACTTGGTAAAAACAGGTAATTATTAGTTAAATTACATTTAAATACATGTTTTGATTATATATTGATATTGCTTGTACACTAATAGTTAAAATTGATTTATTATCTTTTTTTGTATCCTTAAGTCATCATTGCATTGATAGATCATACTTTGAAACAAAAAAGAGAGGATGCCTAGATTCAACCTACACACATGTGGAATAATTTTAAATGCAAGTGCTTGAGCTGTGTACATATAGATAGTTATATATAAATTAAAATATGTATGTTTTGATTATTTCATTGATATTTCTTATACCTTTTTGATATCAGGTGGCGTGAAGACCTACTACATTCCAGGCACGAGTTTGAGATGTTCTTGAAATGACATATCAAAATTTTATAAACATTGTTTTGAGATGACATATATGTACATACATACTTACACAATTAAATTTTTTGTACAAATTAAATATACATGTACATACCCCTTAAGACATCTCCTTAAGACAATCTATAAATTAGTGTTGGATGCTATTGTTTATAAAATTTATTAATGATTTTGTTCTCTAATCTTGTATAAGTTCATTGACTAATTATCACTAATTATTGAATGTACATATCATGTATATCATGTATGGGATCACTAAATTTGGAAAGTACAAATATTAAAATGTCCTATTAATTTTAACTTTAATTTCCTATTTATATTTAATTTCACATTAATGTCTTGACTATGAACATAAAATGCATAAATGTACATGTGTAAATTAAAATTTCAAACAATATAATAAATTCCATAATTTACAACATATTAAGTGCATGAAACTAATATATTAAGCACATGAAATAAAGTCCATTGGAGTGTACAACCCATGAACTAAATTCCAACAGATTACTTGACCCATGAAATATAAAGTCCAATAGAGTCGAAAAGAAACCAAATACGTAGTCCATGGAATAATCAAATATAACCCATAAAATTATGTTTAGGTCATGCATTGTCTCTATAATGAAGATACCTCTTCACATCATGCAAACTATGTGGATGACCTGAAACACTCTGTACAAGAGAAAGATGAAATCATATGTAAGACGTTGAAAAATGATTTAATGACAATTTAATTTATAACTCATCATAAAATTAAATTACTATCATATCCGAGTTTAGATGCTTTGGTGCAAACCAACCTCTAAATTCTTTGAATCAATCTACATAAAAAAGACAAAGAAAGTTGAAATTAGATGTAAGTCTACAATAAATAATGATTTAATTTATAATTTATCATATTTTTATTGTACCGTATTCGAAGGTTGTGCACCCTCTTCTCCAAGACCTATTTGTACATGCTCAACTACAACTTGTGTCTCCTCCAAGATAAAAGAAAAATAATTTAAAACATGTATTAGTTCATGTATTGTATATATATTCAATTTTAAATTTTAAATTAAAGTTATTCAAAATATATAATTTGTAATTGACTTTAAATATATAATAATTTTCAAAAATTACCATGATGTTTGGAGCCCACTCTACATGTCCTCCTGGAGGTGTAATCATAACTGGGTCATGGCAAAAAGTCACACTAACAAAGTCCTACAAGATCAAATTTAAAGCATGTATACTTGAATTAGGTTAATATATATATATATTCAAGTTTGCACATTTTGTGTAGAGCTTTTTTTAAACAACCTGAAAATCAGAGGCCTCATGAGTAGTCGCAATATCTAATGTTTTCCCAATGCCCATTCTCATTGTTGTATCAACCTATAAATGCAAGTAGATATTTTTAACGCTTATAATATTTACAAGCACACACATGAACATTTGTTATATATAGTGAATTCAAAATTCATAATTGTAAGCATACTAATTTAAGTTAACAATTTACAATATAAATGTACCTGCCCTTGATCTACGATGCCTGATAGTGGAGGAGTGCTCGACAACCCCTCGGGTGGTTTCCGATCAACTCCCCTAAACCAACATAAATATTTTAAACATATGTTCATGATTCAATTATAAATTATAAATTCAAGTTAAAAATCATTTCATATATAATTTAGAAAATTGAAGTCAAAATACCCCAAAAGGGTTGTCGAATAGGATTGGTCTCGATGTATGTACTCGCAGAGTAGATGATTGCCCCATAATTAGTTTCATCTGTACACCAAACAGTTTGATTGTTAAAATATATTGCAAACTTTCTTTGATATATATATGTATTCATTAAAATTATTATAAAATCAACATGTAGATGCATATTTATACCTATGTCATAGTGTCCTCAGTGTGATGGTCTTCTGTAAGAAATTCTACACTCATATGTGGATGTATAAACCACCTCATGGACAATCTAGATTTATTGGGAGGAATGGGCTTTTGAGTAATAGGGTTGAGAAAGTAAGGGGATAGGTGGGATTTTGTTATTTTAAGGTCCAAAATTTGTTTATACGAGAGACCGTCTACCTAAAATTGTCTCATCTACTCTCTCTCTCATCCATGCCTATCTATATTAGAATCAATCGCCCTGATGACATCCACAAAAATTTGCATCATAGATGCAAAAGATCTCATGTGTGGATGAATCAATGCTTCATTATGTATAGCATTGATTTGATTCCAAATGGATGCAACTTGATAATTTATGTATGCTTGCAAGAGAGCCTCATCAAATGCAACAGGTGCTGGAGGTGGGATATTAGGTTGAGGGGGTTGAGGGGGTGGAGGGGGAGGGGAAGGGGTAGGGTGAGGGTGAGGGGGAGGTGCAGGTGGCTGAGGTGTTGGATTGAGTATATCGTCGATGTTAAATTGATCCATGATATCATATATAAGTTCAGGGGGAGGGGGAGGGGGAGGTGGAGGGGGAGGGTGAGGGGGAGGTGCAGGTGGCTGAGGTGCTAGATTGAGTAAATCATCAATGTTAAATTGATCCATGATATCATATATAAGTTCATCTGCATAAAATTAACATACAAACTTACAAAATTACAAGTACATATACATTGATTGAACTTCAACATGTGCATATTCAAAATTTAACATGTACATACATTTAAAATAAAAAAATATGATGCATAATTTGCATGCATACATCAAACTTACAAAATTATAAGTACATATACATTGATTTCAAGCTTGAGCATGTGCATACAAAATTCAAAATTTAACATGTACATACATTTAAAATAAAAAATACGATTCATAATTTTTTCATGCATACATCATTCAACTAAACTATGTACATACATACAAATTAAAAAATTTAACATGTACATACATTTAAAATAAAAAATATGATGCATAATTTGCTTGCATACATCATTCAACTAAACTATGTACATACATGTACAAATTTCAAAATAAATAAGATCTAGAACTATGAAATTTTAATACATGTACATACTAAAAAATAAACTTGAAACATTCACGAAAATCTCATTTTATGTCTAACACATATATATTACAATTTTCCAACAAGAGAAATCATGATCTAGCTAGATGGTCATAAAATATATAGTATTATTAATTCATCATTATAAGTTCATAAATTCAACAAAATTCATAAATGCATGTCACTAAAAATATCCATCCAACCAAAATCATAAATTCATGTCACTAAAAATATCTATCCAATCAAAATCAGAAATTTACGTCACTAAAAATATCCATCTTGGAACCAAATTCATCACATAAAATATACATCGAATCAAATTCATAAATTCATATAACTATAATTTCTATCATTGTCTTAATTTATAAACTATTGTGGCTCTCTACTGCATCTCTTCATTTCTTTGTGTTTTCCTTTTTAGAATTAGAAGTTTTCCTCTCCTCTAGCCATTGTTGATGCTCATCTAAGATCCCATCCATACACCTAACAATATCAAAAACAGTTTGCATCCTAGATGCAATCATCCTCAAAGGTGGTGGGATACATTCTTCATTTTGAATAATGTTGATTTGATCTTGGATGGTTCTAACATTGGCATTGATTCGTGCTTGCAAATGAGGACCATCGATTTCAGGTGGTGGAGGTGGTGGGTTATGAGGTGGAGTGGGTGGAGGTGGATTGTGAATATTATTGAATCAATCCATGTGATCTCTAAGATATAAGTGAGCCTGCATTAGATTTGTAATTTCAAAATTTAAGATACATGTTTAGGAAAAATCCTTAAACCATTCAATATAAATGACCTAATTGAATACAAATGATAAAATGTGTAATCCTCATTTATGTCTAAGGCATGTTACTCGAGTTAAAAAACAATTAATTAAATTAATATAGAACACTTTATGAATGCTTTAGGGTTTACGATTTAGAGTTTAGGATTTAGGTTTCAAGGTAATAGGATGGCTTAAGGGGGTCTATGTAGTAAGGTCCTAGTACAAAATGACATGGCTTAAGTGAATAAAATTTGGTGAAGATGCCCAAGGCAACCAAATTTCATTAAGGTTTGAGGCAACTTCACCAAGTATTATTCACTTGAGCCATGCCATTTTATCCTAGGACCTTACTAGAGATAGATCCCCTTAATCCACCCTATCACCCTAAACTGTAAATTGATCAACCTAGATCATGAAATCTCGTTCATATTATAATCTTGCACAATCTTATATTATTGTTAAATTTGGTTTCTTTGGGAAACTTCACCAAATTTTCAGAACTTATTTGGTCGCCCTTAAGACATCCTGAAGTATGGCTTAAGGGGATCTATGTAGTAAGGTCCTAGTACAAAATGACATGGCTTAAGTGAATAAAATTTGGTGAAGATTCCCAAGACAACCAAATTTCGTTAAGGTCTTAGGCAACTTCACCAAATTTTATTCACTTGAGCCATATCATTTTGTCCTAGGACCTTACTAGACATAGATCCCCTAAAGCCATCCTATCACCCTAAACTGTAAATCGATCAACCTAGATCATGATTTATCTCATTCATATTATAATCTTGCACAATATTATTAAATTATTAAATTTGGTTGCCTTGGGAAACTTCACCAAATTTTTAGAACTTATTTGATCCCCTCAAGAAATGTCATATTAGGACCCCTTAAGACATCAGTTTATGGTTTAGGGTGATAGGATGGCTTAAGGGGATCTATGTCTAGTGAGGTCCTAGGACAAAATGACATGGATCAAGTGAATAAAATTTGGTGAAGTTGCCCAAGGCAACCAAATTTCATTAAGGCCTAGGAAAAAATGATGGCTTTAGAGTTTAGGGTTTAGGGTTTAGAGTTTAGGGTTTATGGTAATAAGATGACTTAAGGGGATTTATGTAGTAAGGTCCTAGGACAAAAGGACATGGCTTAAGGGAATGAAATTTGGTGGATTTTCCTAAGGCAACCAAATTTCAGTTTAAGGTCCTAGGATAAAATGAATGCTTTAGTGTTTAGGGTTTATATTTTATAGTTCATGCTTTAGGGTTTAGGGAACTTAGGGTGAAGTTTGGGGGTGGCCCTTGGAATATTGGACTTGCAAGTTAGTGAACAAAATTTTACAATTGTGGAACAATTGATTGAGATAGCTCTTGTTTTGACTGACCAACCTAGATCATGAAATCTCATTCATATTATAATCTTGCATGTAATCTTATTAAAAATTGTTAAATTTGGTTGCCTTGGGCAACTTCACCAAATTTTTCAGAACTTATTTGATCCCCTTAGGAAATGACATATTAGGAACCCTTAAGACATTGGTTTACAGTTTAGGGTGATAGGATGACTTAAGGAGATCTATGTCTATTGAGCTCCTAAGAAAAAATGGCATGGCTTAAGTGAATAAAATTTTGTGAAGTTGCACAAGGCAACCAAATTTCATTAAGGCCCTAGTAAAAAATTATGGTTTTAGGGTTTAGAGTTTAGAGTTTATGGTAATAGGATGACTTTTAAGGGGATCTATGTAGTAATGTCCTAGGACAGAATGAAATGGCTTAAGGGAATGAAATTTGGTGGAGTTTCCTAAGGCAACCAAATTTCATTTTAAGGTCCTAAGATAAAATGAATGCTTTAGTGTTTAGGGTTTAGATTTTAGAGTTCAGGGTTTAGGGTTTAGGGAACTTAGGGTGAAGTTTAGGTGGCCCTTAGAATAATGGACTTGCAAGTTAGTGAAATTTTTTTTCTTGTGGAACAATTGATTGACATAAATCTTGTTTTGACTGACCAACCTTGATCATGAAATATCATTTGTATTATAATATTGCATGTAATCTTATTAAATTGTTAAATTTGGTTGCCTTGGGCAACTTCACCAAATTTTAAGAACTTATTTGATCCCCTTAAGAAATGTCATATTAGGAACCCTTAAGACATCGGTTTACGGTTTAGGGTGATAGGATGACTTAAGGAGATCTATGTCTACTGAGCTCCTAGGACAAAATGGCATGGCTTAAGTGAATAAAATTTGGTGAAGTTTCCCAAGGCAACCAAATTTCATTAAGGGCCTAGGAAACAATGATGGTTTTAGGGTAATAGGATGGCTTTTAAAGGGATCTATGTAGTAAGGTCCTAGGAAAAAATGACATGGCTTAAGGGAATAAAATTTGGTGGATTTTCCTAAGGCAACCAAATTTCATTTGAAGGCCCTAGGATAGAATGAATGCTTTAGGGTTTAGAGTTTAGGGTTTAGGGTTTAGGGTTTAGGGTTTAGGGTTTAGGGTTTAGGGAATTCAGGGTGAAGTTTGGGTGGCCCTTCAAATAATGGACTTTCAAGTTAGTGAACAACATTTTCTTGTGGAACAGTTAATTGAGATAGCTCGTATTTCGACTGACCAACCTTGATCATGAAATCTCAATCATATTATAATCTTGCATGTAATATTATTAAATTGTTAAATTTGGTCACCTTCAGCAACTCCACCAAATTCTCAGAACTTATTTGATCCCCTAAATAAATTTCATATTACCTGACCCCTTAAGACACCAATTTACGGTTTAGGGTAATAGACTGACTAGTTTATGAATAGATTGACTATTTGCGTAATAGAAACACATAATTGCGTATTATTAAGATTGAGTTTGATGTATATTTTAACTTGATATTTTATTAATTTTGAATATAAGATAATTTTATTTAACATTTTTCTCATTAATATTTCCCACTTAAAATCATTTTATGATATAAGCCTAATTAACAATTAATTGACTAGAATGAGAGTTAAGAAATTGTTGAAAGACAAGAGACAACACATGCAAACAAGAAATGGAAACAAGGCATGACTAAGATAGATCAAAACATAAAATAGAAATGAATTGAAATATTATCTAATTAAGTAACAATTAAAAATGGATTGTACACTTGGATTTATGAATTTGCTAACTAAATTTTCAAAAAACATTGATAATTTATGAATTGTAACTATTCTTTAACATATTGTTTTCTAATCTAATTATAATTTAACATTGAAACTAAAGTTTAATAAATTGTAAATTCTCCATACAATGCAAATAAAATTTAAAACATTTAAGCAATGTAAATATTCTTTTCCATTATCAAACATTCTTCAGCTCGATATAGGGTTTTCAAATGCAAAATGATTTCTTTGATTTCAATTTAGGGTTTTAGAAAAAAAATTGTTTGAATTCAATATAGGGTTTCAATCAAAGCAATTAGTGTTTTTAATTTGCAATTTTTTTGTTTCATTTGAAACTAGGGTTTTCAAATCTATTTTTTTTGTTTAATTTGAAGTTAGGGTTTCAAAAAAATTAGGATTAAATTCAAATGCAATTTTTTTATTTCATTTCAATTTAGGGTTTTGTCGATGCAATTTTTTGTTTAAGTTCAATTAGGATTTTCAACAACAATTTTTTTTGGTTTGATTTAACAATTTAGGTTTTAAATACATTTTTTTTTGTTTCCAAGTTCAATTTAGGTTGTTTTTTTGCTTTCTATTCAATTTCTTCAAGAGTTCATTGCATTTTTTCATCTAATTCTACAAATACTCATTTCTACTTTACAGAGAAATAAAATGAAAAATACGGAAATAAATTGAATAAAAACACACTAACACACATTATTGTATTAAAATTTTCAAAGAACAAATAAATAAATTGGGATGGTGGTATACCTGGAGTTTTCTCAACTATCGTTGTCCACCATATGAATTCAAGATCTCGTGAGTGTAGAATGAAATGAGTTTCATTTATTTTAAATAAATACCATCTCAAAATGGGATCTCGATTATAAAAAATGAGATCTCTCTTTTAACAAATCGAGATCCTATTTTTTAATAATCGGTATCCTGTTTTGCATGCGTCGGTTTGAGACCCTCTTACAAACGGGATCCCATATTTTAAAAATCGGGATCTCATTTATGAAAATCGAGATCCTGTTTTTGAAAAAAATTCCATGTTTCATGGACTCAACTTCTTGCATTTATCTAGGAGAGAGAGGGCAATGACTATCGAGCTCCAAGAATGCTTCGGGGCATGGATATGCACATCATACATATCCATGTAGAACTGACGGTACTGCAGGTGAATAATGTAACTCACAGTTTCATAGAGTAGGAAATTAATGTCCCAAAAATTTGATTGCTTTTATCGTAATCTATGCCAATCTTTGGTTAATTTGTTTTACCTTATTTAATAATTTATTTGACTTATTTAAACAATTTATTTGACTTTATTTAAATCATTTATTTAAACTTATTTATATAATTCATTTAAATTTATTCAACTAATTTATTTGAACTTCTTCATTTAGTTATTATGTTCTTATTTAAGTCTTATAAAAATAATTTTAATTCTTAATAGGTTTTTAAAAATGGTATAATTTCATTTTTATAAATTTCTTTAATTTAATAAAGTGTTTACACTCCTCTTTTAATTATTATGTTATTTGTAGTTTTATTAAGAGTTTGTGTCTATCTTTGAATTATTTGTATGCCCAATAAATTCTTAATAATGACTTAAATAATTTATTTAAACTTTTTTTAACAATTTAGTTAAACTTATTTAAACAATTTAGTTAAACTTATTTAAACAATTAAGTTAAACTTATTTAAACAATTAAGTTAAACTTATTTAAACAATTTATTTAAACTTATTTAAATATTTTTTTTGAACTTATTTAAATAATTTAGTTGAACTTATTTAATAATTTAGTTGATTTTTTTTTTGTATTAAATATCATCTGAATAGCAGCATACATCACCATATAGAGGATAAACCAGTCTCGATTACAAACTTACAAAAGGAAGGCCAACTAGCAGCCAACCCAACTCGATACATCATAGCACCGTAGAAAAATTACAGTTACAACCTTTCGTATTGCATACTTACATTTACAAAGGAGTACAAATTCCAGAAGGAAAAAAAAAGCCAACAAAAAACCTGATTACAATAGCACTATCAAGAGACAAAGAAATCAACTCATCAAGGATTTTCTTTAAACTTGTGTTTTGCATCTTTCATCTTCAAGAGTGTACCGATTGTTTCAATTTCATCTTGTGTGAAGTCATCAATGATGAGTAGTGGGGGAGGGTCCTCACCAAGGCCATCTTTGTTTACCCTATCATTGTATTCTTTTTGGAACAGTTCAAGCACTTTGAGGAAAACATTTGTGGTATATTTTCAATCATATGCAAAATTGACCTCCTGAATACTAACTGGCATAATACCATATTCGATGAGCTTAACGACCACCTGCATATAAATATTAGAGAGTGTGAGCATTTTACAAGACTAAGTAAGTGCATGCCTAGCCCCGCTGAATTTTTCCTCATTTCTCTTTTTCCAAATGAACCAAAGTATTTTAGTTGAGACAATAATCTAGAAAATCATTAAATTTTTCCCAATAGCATTAGAAAACAACAAAATAATTTTGTCAAGTCTTAAATTATTCATTTTATCTCATATGCATTATTTGTAGAAAAAAATATTCCATACTTCCCTTGCGAACACACAGTCAAAGAAGATGTGTTTAATGGACTCTGGAACTCTCCATATGCCATAGATTTCTATGTCTTTTGTCTTATATTTGATTGGAAACCTTTGTAGCAGTAGGAGCCACCGAAAGCATGTCTTCTTTGGCTCCAGTACACTTGCCTAGGTGTTTCTGAGCACCTTTCCCCAATCTTTCCTATTTAGGTTTGCTCCCCATGCTTTGTTCAAATGACTGAAAACTTGACTTTGGTTGTTGAGGGAGCTGTAAATTTTTTTCACACTCAGCTTGGTGAGCATGGAACCATCCTTCCATTTGAAGTCCTTGTACTGATCAAAATCAACCTCACGATTTTTATTCACATCAATTTCCTTATAGGCCTCTCTCATCACATAATAAGTCCTCCAATTGGATTTAGGCAGTTGGTACTCATTACTGAGCATATTCCAACTTATCAGGCCATCTTGGTTCATAATGTCTGTAATATATTTAATTCATTTATTTGCACACTTCTTGGCCAATCAAACCTGTTTCAGTGCTAGGGGCTTATCATTGTGGCAAAGGTTCTACTAGATTGATCTTTGTGTGAACATAGTATTATTTGAGAAGGCTTGTAAGTTATGAATATTCTTTTTTATGAGCCTGTAGGCCTTCCATAGGCTCTTAAAAACCACAAACTCTACAACGACTATTGGTTGACTGCAACAAATGAGATCACTTAGGGGGAGCCCTTTCCATGTCTTGGCATGCTTGGGAGCTCCCCTTTCAATTTTGCTTCTGATCAAGATTTTCCAAGGCTCATCTCCCTCCAGAGCCATTAAGATCCACTTGGATTCCAGTGTGATAACTTGTAGCCTTAGGTCTTTCAACCCCAACCCGCCATCAACCTTGCTTAGGCAGCACCAGTCCCATCTCATAGCATGCCTTTTCCTCTTTACTTTCCCATTAGACTAAAGGAAACTTATGATATTTTTCTAGATTTCATCAACCTGGTAGCTACTGAACATCCAAACATATGCATAGTAGATACTATATGAGGCAAGAATTTTTTGGCAAACCTATACCCTTCCTACCAAGGATAGGGGCTGCTTATTCCAATTATTGATTTTCTTATCAATTTTTGCATGTATCCAAAGCCACATTTCTCTTAGGTTGTGGTTGACAAAGAACGAAATACCAAGGCACCTGACTTATTTTTGAGGGCCGCACCATTGCATATCATATTTAGTCAGCCAATTTGGGGGTTCCTCTTTCTAGCCAAGCATGATGGATTTTGTAGTGGAAACCTTTGCTCGTGAAGCAACACAAAAAATATCCAGCTTTTTCATGAGGTTCGCCATATTGTTTTCCTCCAATAGTGGGAAAAGATTAGTATCATCTGCAAACTGAATGTTAAGGAGGGTTTCTTGGTTAGGAAAAGTGATACCTTTTATACTTGGGGAATCAATGTCCATTCTTAGAATAAAGTGCAATGCCTCAAAGGCTATCAAAAATAGGGCAGGGGCTAGGGGGCAGCCTTGCCTTGTAGATCTTTCCAATTTTATTTCCCGTGAGAGATTCCCATTAATATCAACTTGGGCCACTGCATCCTTGAAAAGAGTTTCCACCATATTGCAAAAGGCTTCCGAGAACCCAAAGGTGCTCAAAATTAGCCTAATAAACCCCCACTCAATTCGGTCATATGCTTTTTCAAAGTCCAACAACACAATTTCTGCCTCTTGCCCATTTTTTTTTGCCCACTCCATAGCTTCACAACTAGTGATTAGAGTTTCAATTTTATATTTGCCTTTAATGAACCCTGTCTGAATGCTGCTTATGAATCTTGGTAGAATATTCACCAATCTCTTAGCCAAGACCTTTGTAAGGATTTTGTAGGAGACGTTCAATAGATTTATTGGCCTCTAATTCTTTATTTGCATTTTGTCCCCTTCTTTAGGAATTATCTTTATTATACCCTTGCTAATGCTTTTCCCCAATGTTCCTTTTGCTAAAGCTTATTTATAAACTTCATATAGATCATTTGAGATCCATTCACTAAAGGTTTTGAAGAACTCAATCGGGAGTCCATCTGCACCTGGGGAATTATCATTTTGCATTGAGTTGATTACTTGTTCAATTTACTCCTTTGTGATCTCCTTTCCTAGCCCTTGTGCTTCTAATGTTGAGATATTTTTTGGGACAATGCCTTTTATCACGTTTCTTTCAGTTTAATAGCCTTCCCTCCTATAGTCTAAGGTGAATAATTGTTTATAAAAGGTGTAGAAGTGGTCTTTTATATCTTCTAGTTTTGTGAAGGTTGTTCCTTCCACCTATATTTGTTCTATGTGTTATTTTATGTTCTTTTCTTTCAGGAATCTGAAGAAAAACTTTGAGCCTTTTTCCCCATTTTGCATCCAATTAATTTTGGATGTCACTTATAGTCCTTGGATTATGAAATTTTGGATTCTCCTTAGCGCATCCTTAACTGCCCTAAGTCTGTTGTCAAGGTTCACATCCTCTGGGGATTTTTGTATACAAATTTATATTTGTAGGAGGTCTTCTTGTTGCAAGCCTTCCTCTCTTCTTCTATCAATGGCCTTCTTTTTTCCAATCACTTGAAATGGGGATTTCCATCCTTTGGCATTTAACTCCCATCTTGCCAAGGCACTCAGGCCTTTATACAGTCCCTGATTGATTTTTTTGAGGGCCCCAATGGTGTCTACACAATCACTATCCTTCAGTAGGGTTGTGTTGAGAATGAAGCCTCCCCCTCTTCTTCTTGTATTTTCGCCTCCAAACTTTAGCAAAAACCTTTCTTTTACCGGGTGGTGATCAAACAAAGTATAAGGATGGACTTCAACTTTGCAGCCACTTTCCAATGTGTCTGCTAAGAATAAGTCTTCATTTGAGTAAAATCTGTCCAAGTGGCAATAAATTCTTATGTTACCCTTCTGGTAGTTGCACCATGTGAACCGGATACTTAGGTTTTCCTTTTTTTACCTAGCGATTGGATCAACCAATTTTAGCTTGGTCTTCATTTTTGTCCAAAACAATTTCTAATTGCCTTTCCAATCCATGTCAGTTCCACCATTTTTTCCCTCCTTGTTTTCAATTATGTTAAAGTTCCCCTCGATTATCTAGAGCACGTTGTGCAAGTTTCTCAACCACTTCCCGAGTTTTATCCTTTCACTGTATTCATTAGGGGCATAAATTGAGCAGATTCCCATAGTTTGATCTTCCAATATTAAGCTGATCTAGACAACCCTGTTGCACGGGGAGACCCCAAAATTGGATATCGAGTTCTTCCATTTGTTATCAATTAGGATGGTAGCACTACCCTTACCCCGTTCATGTAAGGTGGTGAAGTAGGAGGAATCCCTCCAAATGTAGTAGAGGCTAGATTTCAAAGTGAATCCAGTTGGCTTGAGCTCTTACAAAAGGATTATATTTGTCTCTTTACACTGTCCTAAAAATCTTTGCACAACATGATTTCTATCAGGGGATTCAAGCCCCCTCATATTCCAAGAGATGAGGTTAATGACCATCTTGAACAGTTGGGGGGGTTGAATCCTTGTCAGGCTTAAAAGCCTCAAAGCATTTGGGGACTTTATTTCCACCTCCATCCTTTTAGGTGTTGGGATTTGAATAAAAAAACTTAGTTTTTTTCTCTTGCCTTGCGACAGAGTCTTCAGGTTTCCTTTCTCAGATAGGATTAAGGCCCCTTGCTCCTTTCTTGGCTTGACCACTCTTCTTTTACCTAATGGATTGACCACAATCTCATTTGTCCCCAAGGCTGAGGCAACCTTCAAAGTTCCTTGTTTAGGCAAGCTATCATGTTCTTCCTTGGAAGTATCTTTGTGATTTCCACCTCTGCCATCAAAGTCTAACACACCCATACCCTCCTCAGGCCCATCAGTGGACAATAGGGGAGTATTAGTAGCATGTTCTCTTGGTAGTCCATTGGTGGAGCAAAAAAGAGTGTCGGTGTGCAGGGTCTTGGCCTCAAAGGCGGAGACAATGTGTTTCACTTTGGTTGGGCTCCCTTGGAGGAACATACAATATGAGGCAACCTCTAAAGCAGTGGTTGATTGTTTACCAGGGCTGACCTTGTCGGTGCAACCTCCCACAACACTTGAGTTCATTAGCTTTTCCAGTGCAAGCTACTAGGAATTATTCCATACTTTCTCATCAATGCCAACTTTGTCTCCTGAGGGTCCCAAAATTGAGACCCCATCTTACAAATCCCCATAAAATTTCACATTTTCAGAGGAATCCTCCATAGACTCCTTAGAGGATTGGGAGGAGGCATCAGAGAGTGCATCCCTGAGTAAAGATTCAACCTTGGTGAGGTTGTCATCCCAAGATTTCTCACAAGGGATTTCCAGGTTTTCGGAATGACCCACCCCCACCTTGGTTTCCTTCTCACTGATGGACCTTGTGTTAACTAGCCAATTGTTTGCAATTTTTGAATTTAAGCACAATTTGGTTGTGCCATCCCTTGTGTTTTCCAACTTTTTGGAGTTCAAAGGTTCCCTCATCTGAGGGGACCCCTTTCTTTCACTTCCCTTAGAGTTAGGTTATGGGTTTGGGCCCAGTCTATTTACTAGATGACGAGTTCCATCCACGTCTCGAGGCCTCTCCTCTTCAGGTGGTCGATTCTTAGGCTACTTCTTCAACACTTCATGACCAGGGTTAACAGTATTAGGTTTTTGTGGAGGATTTTTTTTCCTGATTAGGGGACAATATTTTTGGCCTAAGAAGTAGGAATTTAAACCCCTGAGGATTTCAAAGGGACAATCAGAGCATCCGAATTCCAGATTTAGCCTAAGGATGTCGAGTATTTCTACCCCAAATTTAGTGAGACAAGGACCCTAACATCAATGTGGGGGAGAACAACCTTTACATTGTCAAATTTTAACACCCTCCTGTAGGGTTCCAAAAGCAGAGGGATGAAATTCCAAATGTGGGGAGGAAGGTTTTTGACCATGAACCACCTCAGGCTTGAGAGGGCCAAAATCTCTTCATTTATGGCATTTGGTGTCCACGACAAAACCCTAAATTTTTTTTTACCAATACTCCAAAATTGACTCCCCAAAACCCTAGTCTGAGTTTTATGGTTTTCTAGGAAGACAACAAACAATCCTTTTTGAATCATTTTGAAATAGGTAAAAAAAAATTCCCATTTTCTTTCCCTAGACATCTGATGGCAAAGAGTCTAAACATCTTCTTGCTGGGATCCTTTCAAGATCCACAACCGCTAGGAAAATCTTGACATTTTTAACCTATTATCTTCTTCAGATAAAACTTTACAAAGACCTTCATTTAGAGAAAAAGACATCTATTTAGGGAGGGCTAGGGGTGCACTTACCTCCTCTGAGTCCCCCATATTCTCTTTTGCCACCTGCTTCCACCAAGAACCTTGTGCCTTCCAGAAAGACAATGTTCTCACCTTCCACGATTTATTTGAAAGACTTTGGTTGTTGAACACCCAAAGACACACCAGTTTGGCTATAATGGATGTCATTGGGGGGGTTTGAATCCTTGGGCATCATAGAAGGACCGGTGCCCAACAAAACCGCATGCACGACAATTGGTAAGGATGCCTCCAAAGATCGAATACCAGGATCGACACTGACACAAGGGAAAAGTACTTATTGTTCAAACACATTCTATGGAGGAGGACGAGTCTCCTACACCCACACAAATGAAAACTTCACCAAATCCAATGAATGCAAAACCCCTAGTTGTAGAGTGAACTTTTTCCCCTCCCAAAATCACAGAATACTCATGTTTTCTAGTTGAACTTATTTAAATAATTTATTTGAACTTATTTATATAATTTATTTAAAATCATTCCTACTATTATTTAAATAATTTGTTTGAACTTATTTAAATAATTTATTTGAACTTATTTAAATAATTTATTTGAACTTATTTAATAATTTATTTGAACTTATTTAATAATTTATCTAAACTTTTTAAAATAAATTAAATAATTTCTACTATTATTTAATAATTTATGTCAACTTATTTAAATAAGTTCAAATATATTATTTAAATAATTTTAAATACATTATTGAAATAATTTTAAATACATTTTTAAAATGTTTTTTTTAAGGACCCGCTAGAATTGGTGGGATTGGTAGGGACTCTTCTCTACATAAGGGTTTGCAGACTATAAATCTTATGGAAGGATTGACAATCCTTTATGCTTTGGAATGGGCTTATGAGATGGAATGGCGGTGGGTTATTTGTGAATCATACTCTTAGGTTCTTGTTAACTTGCTTAACTAGAAGAAGATGTTTGAAGGCAGCTGGCAGTTGGCGGTGGTGGTCCAACAGAGATGGAAAATTGGTACTTTGATGGAGATAGTGTATTTTTTCCATATTCTGAGGGAATGGAATAGGACAACTATTTGTCTGGCCAAAGGGGCTTTGGATTATGGGGAGGGTTGGAAGATTGATGATTGGACTCAAATCCCCCAAGAGCTTGGTCGGGACTTGGAGAGGGTTCTTGCTGAGGATGGTGTGGGTGCCGGTTGATTTTGTTTCCTTCTTTGCTTGCTCTTTTTTGGATTCTTTGAGCTTTTTCCCCTGACTTTGTTGTAATGCTTGTTTCTGAATTTCAATAAAGTTTTTACCTCTTCTTTATAAAAAAAATAATTTTTTTTGAACTTATTTAAATAATTTTTTTGAACCTATTTAAATAATGTATTTGAACTTATTTATATACTTTATTTAAACTTATTCCTACTATTATTTAAATAATTTATTTAAACTTATTTAAATACTTTATTTGAACTTATTTAATAACTTATTTGAACTTATTTAAATAATGTATTTGAACTTATTTAATAATTTATCTAAACTTATTTAAATAAATTAAATAATTCCTACTATTATTTAATAATTTATCTAAAATTATTTAAATAAATTAAATAATTCTTACTATTATTTAATAATTTATCTAAACTTATTTAAATAAGTTCAAATACATTATTTAAATAAGTTTAAATATATTTAAATTTAAATAATAATATATTTGAACTTATTTAAATAATGTATTTGAACTTATTTAAATAATGTATTTGAACTTATTTAATAATTTGTTTAAACTAATTTAAATAATGTATTTGAACTTATTTATATAGTTTAGTTAAACTCATTCCTACTATTATTTAAATAATTTATTTAAATTTATTTAAATGGTTTATTTAAACTTATCTAAATAACTTATTTAAACTTATCTAAATAAATAATTTAAAGTTATTTAATAATTTATTTGAACTTATTTAATAATTTATGTAAACTTATTTAAATAAATTAAATAATTCCTACTATTATTTAATAATTTATCTAAACTTATTTAAATAAGTTTAAATAAATTTTTAAATAATTTATTTGCACTTATTTAAATAATTTATTTGAACTTATTTAAATAATTTATTTGAACTTATTTAAATAATTAATTTGAATTGATTTAATAATTAATTTGAACTTATTTAATAATTAATTTTAAATTATTTAAATAATGTATTTGAACTTATTTAATAATTTGTTTAAACTTATTTAAATAATGTATTTGAACTTATTTATATAATTTATTTAAACTCATTCCTACTTTTATTTAAATAATTTATTTAAACTTATCTAAATGATTTATTTAAACTTATCTAAATAATTTATTTTAACTTATCTAAATAATTTATTTAAACTTATTTAATAATTTATTTGGACTGAGGCAGGAGAATTTACAATATCCCCAATAGTACCACATCATCTTCTTCATGAATCCTTATTAACCCTAGAAAATGAAAACCCTTATGATACTATCCACTATCACTATCCCTATTTATGGGCCACCAATGTCGCTAACAGCCTAATCCTTGTTTACTTGTGACTCATGTCGTTGTGCGTGTTAGGTTGTGTATAATGATAATTACGATTCGTGCAAACCAAAAAAGTAACTTAATTGATTTGTGTAACTTAATCCTTATATATACAATTAAACTGTTATATTTGATTGACATCTAGCTACATGCCAATTGTACCTCAAGCTGACATGCTATCATAATCACCAGTGTCACTCAAACAATATGAAATCATTACAAATCTTGTTTCATTAAAGCTATGAGTTGTCCAATAAATTTCTTTGGATGTTCATATGTATTATCGCTGCCAATAGTACGACTACCACACTTTCTTCAAAAAGATGGAGAATTTCAATTAAATGAAATGTATAATGTCAAGGCATTGAAAATAAAGAATGAGCCTTGATCTCGCTACATGTCCACATCTAACAGTTCTAGTGTTATTCTCGAGGTTTCAATTCACAAGTCTAGTGCCTCAGAGATTTACTTCTAGAATGCAACTAGAGTCGTCCATTGAAAATTCATCGAACGATCATGGTTATATTGATTTTCGCTGACATTTGGCTACAGATATGAAATATCCTTTGCACTATTATAAATTATTCTATAAGGTTGATAATTGAGCCTTGTTTTGTCTTTACATCCTTTGTGTAGAAAATTCTTAAGTTTTTAAGCCTTGGTCCTACGTTCTTCCTAGGCGGTCCCTCTTTTAAAACAAACATTTTATTCACCACTTGAAATTTGAATCTTTGTACGGTCTCCATAAGGCTCCAGGAGATTGTGCTACAAATAGTGGTTGTTGTGCTCATTTTTCTCAAATTGGCTTAACGCTCTTGAGAAACACTAAGGGGCAATGGAGACTCCTTCGTTTTTGAATTCCACAAAGCAAAAAAATGATTTCCATGGTGAAATCACTCACAAAAAACTGAATGGGATAATCGTGTCCAAGCACCCACTGGTTCTCCAAGCATTGAAGGGTGTTTTAGGCCCAAAATTTCTATTGGTTACCCACAATCTCAGGGGGAATTCAAAAATACTCGCCATGTTTTTGGCAATGATCGTGTGCATGGGTGTACCAAAAGCTCGAGGGAAGAGGCTATGCCAAATGATTTTTCAACACTTTCTATTTGAAAATATCGACATGGCACTAGACAACATTGATGGCAATTTCATGACCCCTCTACTACTGCACTACTATAAGACTCATGGGAATGAATGGTTGGTACCAAATTTTTCCCTAGTACGCTCTCTGGACCATGCAACTCTAAAAAACTAGTGGGGTGAGATTGATAGGTGTATTGAAATTCTTTTGTGTGCGGCTGGCATTCTTAAAGACCAATCAAAGGGTTGGGTGAAGGAATTTATGGTGGTGGAAGCTCTTGATGGGGAAAGGTGGTATTCAAATGAGGAGGATTGGGACCTGGGCACTGGTGAAAAATGGGTAGCGAATGACACCAGGAGCTGGGAGGAACGAGAAAACCATCCTGCCCATAGTGCATGCGGTGGTGATTGTCTAGTGATTTTGAATACAATCAAAGCTAAGAAGCTATATAAGTGTCCATTTCAGTCTGTTCAATATTTGGGTCCGTAATGTTTATGGAAATGAAGGAATGTAAAAATTATTTTTAATTGTTGGTGTACATATTTGTCACTTTAACCATGAAAGTAGATGTGAGATATTTTAAAACAAAAAACACAAAGTTTGTTTATCTCACATTCACATGTGTGAAATAAGTAAAGAAAATAGATATTTTCTCTTTTAACACATGAATTAATCTAAATAGTGAACACAATGTCTCAAAGATGAAAATATACACATTCTAAACTAATAGATTTAAAGATTCAAGAATAATCATAAAGCATTGAAGAAACATAATTCATTCATAATTAAAAGGAAGCCTTAATAAATACACAGATTTAGAAACATATTTGTTTATCTCTCTAATGCCAAAAAAGTTTAAATAAATTATTTAAGTCATTATTAGGAATTTATCAAGCATACAAAAAATTTCAAGATAGATACAAACTCTTAATAAAACTACAAATAACATGATGGCGTTGTTTGCTCTGAAAACTCCAATGACTCCTGCATCCTCTTCATCCTCTACAAGCTCCAAACTAGATCAAAGTGAACTCTCACTTGCGATGGGCTATAGCTTGGGTGAACTTGTGGGTGTGTCACCATCTGTTGTTTTCCCTAAAGCAAAATCTGTGGCTCCTCTAGTTGCGCCTGTGCACTCACGGCTAGACAATGGCCTCCCTCATCGATCTGATGCTCCTCTGAACTATTGGCACTCGGTGGATGTTGGTTGGTTTCTGGATGATGGTGGTATGAGTTTGATGGCTTCTCACTCTACGACGTTTGGTTCTCCGAGTAAGGGTTTTGGCTGTTTGATTGGGGGTGGTTCAAAGAAGAGTTTTCAGATGCCCTAGCTGTGTGCCCTTCTCCTCAGCAAAGCAAATCATTGGTACCTAGTGCATCCCCTTCCACACTAAAACCCGATACCCCTTTGTCTAACGACGAAGTTTCTGTTTGCCCACCCTTTGCTGTTCGGCATTTGGCCACTACTTTGAAGATCTGCCTTGATGAATTGGCCTGCGACAAAGAAGAATTTTTGGTGGAACATGCTCTAATCTGTCGTTTTATGAATGTGTGGCCTAAACTTTGTGATATACATTCATGGATTGAGGTGAATTGGAAAGATTATTTGGAAGATGAAATCAATATATATCCATGCACAAAGGGGTTCTTTATCTTAGAATTTGAATATGAGGATGACAAAGAAATGGTGCTCAAGACTGGCCCATGGTCTTTTCATGGAAATTTTCTATGCATGAAGCCTTGGTTCCCCTCATTTGATCCACACACAAATAATTTTTCAACGACATATTTGTGGGTCCATTTACCCTACCTCCCATTACAATTCTAGGAAACTGATTGCCTGAAGGCGATCGAAAATGGATTTGGGAAATATCATTGCATCTCAAATGAAACAATCAACTATGAAAACTCGA
>CM021103.1:160177800-160270269 GCA_007115665.2 Sequoiadendron giganteum
TATTTAAATAATTTAGTTGAACTTATTTAATAATTCAGTTGAACTTTTTTTTTGTATTAAATATCATCCGAATAGCAGCATACATCACCATATAGAGGATAAACTAGTCTCGATTACAGACTTACAAAAGGAAGGCCAACTAGTAGCCAACCCAACTCGATACATCATAGCACCATAGAAAAATTATAGTTACAACCTTTCGTATTGCATACTTACATTTACAAAGGAGTACAAATTCCATAAGGAAAAAAAAAGCCAACAAAAAACCTGATTACAACAACACTATCAAGAGACAGAGAAATCAACTCATCAAGGATTATCTTTAGCCTTGTGTTTTGCATCTTTCATCTTCAAGAGTGTACCAGTTGTTTCAATTTCATCTCGGGTGAAGTCATCAATGATGAGAAATGGGGGAGGGTCCTCACCAAGGCCATCTTTGTTTACCCTATCATTGTATTCTTTTTGGAACAATTCAAGCGATTTGAGGAAAACCTCTGTGGTGTATTATCAATCATATGCAAAATTGACCTCTTGAATACTAACTGGCATAATACCATCTTCGATGAGCTTAACGAGCACCTACATTAATGAACCAAAGTATTTTAGTTGAGACAATAATCCAAAACAACATTAGATTTTTCCCAATAGCATTAGAAAACAACAAAATAATTTTGTCAAGTCTTAAATTATTCATTTTATCCCATATGCATTGTTTGTGGCAAAAAAGATTCCATACTTCCCTTGCAAACACACAGTCAAAGAAGATGTGTTTAATGGACTATGGCACTCTGCATATGTTACAAATTTCTATGTCTTTTATCTTATATTTGATTGGAAACCTTTGTAGCATAAAGAGCCACCAAAAGCATTGCTTCTTTGGCTCCAGTACACTTGCCTAGGTGTTTCTAAGCACCTTTCCCCAATCTTTCCTATTTAGGTTTTCTCCCCATGCTTTTTTCAAATGACTGAAAACTTGATCTTGGTTTGTGAGGGAGCTGTAAAAATTTTTTGCACTCAGCTTGGTGAGCATGGAACCATCCTTCCATCTGAAGTCCTTGTACTGATCAGAATCAACCTCATGATTTGTGTTCACATCAATTTCCTTATAGGCCTCCCTAACCACAGAATAAGTCCTCCAATTGGATTTAGGCAGCTGGTACTCATTACAGAGCATATTCCAGCATATCAAGCCATCTTAGTTCATAATGTTTGCAATATATTTAATTCCTTTATTTTCCCAATCCTTGGCCAAGCAATCGTGTTTCAGTGCTAGGGGCTTGCCATTGTGGCAAAGGTTCCATCAGATTGATCTTTGTGCGAACACAATATTATTTGAGAAGGCTTGCGAGTTATGAATATGCTTTTTTATGATCCCCCAAGCCTTCCACAGGCTCTTAAAAACCACAGACTCTGCAGGGACTATTGGTTGAATGCATCAAATGAGATCACTTAGGGGGAGCCCTTTCCATGTCTTGGCATGCTTGGGAGCTCCCTTTTCAATTTTGCTTCTGATTAAGATTTTCCAGGGCTCATCTCCCTGCAGAGCCATTGAGATCCACTTGGATTCCAGTGTGATACCTTGTAGCCTTAAGTCTTTCAACCCCAACCTGCCATCAACGTTGCTTTGGCAGCACTAGTCCCATCTCATATCATGCTTTTTCCTCTTTACTTTCCCATCAGACCAAAGGAAACTTCTGATCTTTTTATAGATTTCATCAACCTGATAGCTACTGAACATCCAGACATATGCATAGTAGATACTATATGAGGCATAATTTTTTTGGCAAACCTATACCATTCCTGCCAAGGATAGGGGCTACTTATTCCAATTATTGATTTTCTTATCAATTTTTTCATGTATCCAAAGCCACATTTCTCTTAGGCTGGGGTTAACAGAGAACGGAATACTAAGGCACCTGACTTTTTTTTTAGGGCCACACCATTGCATATCATATTTAGTCAGCCAATCTGTGGGTTCCTCTTTCCAGCCTAGCATGATAGATTTTGTAGTGGAAACCTTTGCTCACTAAGCAACACAAAAAATATCCATCTTTTTCATGAGGTTCACCATATTGTTTTCCTCCAGTAGTGGGAAAAGAGCAGTATCATCTGCAAACTGAATGTTAAGGAGGGTTTATTAGTTAGGAAAAGTGATACCTTTTATACTTGGGGAATCAATGTCCATTCTTACAATAAAGTGCAATGCCTCAAAGGCTATCACAAATAGGGCAGGGGCTAGGGGGCAGCCTTGCCTTATAGATCTTTCCAATTTTATTTCCTGTGAGAGATTCCCATTAATTTCAACTTGGGCCACTGCATCCTTGAAGAGAGTTTCCACCATATTGCAGAAGGCTTCCTGGAACTTGAAGGTGCTCAAAATTAGCCTAATAAACCCCCACTCAATTGGGTCATATGCTTTTTCAAAGTCCAACAATACCATTTCTGCCTCTTGCCCATTTGTTTTTGCCCACTCCATAGCTTCCCAGCTAGTGATTATATTTTCAAGTATATATTTTCCTTTAATGAACCCTGTCTGAGTGCTACTTATGAATCTTGGTAGAATATTCACCAATCTTTTAGCCAAGACCTTTGCAAGGATTTTGTAGGAGACGTTCAATAGATTTATTGGCCTCTAATTCTTTATTTGAGTTTTGTCCCCTTCTTTATGAATTGGCTTTATTATTCCCATGTTGATGCTTTTCTCCAATGTTCCTTTTGCTAAAGCTTCTTTATAAACTTCATATAGATCATCTAAGATCCATTCACTAAAGGTTTTGAAGAACTCAACTGGGAGTCCATCTGCACCTGGGGAATTATCATTCTACATTGAGTTGATTGCTTGTTCAATTTACTCCTTTGTGATCTCCTTTCCTAGCCCTTGTGCTTCTAATGGTGAGGTTTTTTTTGGGACAATGCCTTTTTTCATGTTTCTTTCAGTTTTATAGCCTTCCCTCCTGTAGTCTGAGGTGAATAATTGTTTATAAAAGGTGTAGAACTGGTCTTTTATATCTTCTAGTTCTGTGAAGGTTGTCCCTTCCACCTGTATTTGTTCTATGTGTTCTTTTATGTTCTTTTCTTTCAGGAATCTGAAGAATTTTTTTGAGCCTTTTTCCCCATTTTGCATCCAATTAATTTTGGATCTCACTTATAGTCCTTGGATTTTGAAATTTTGGATTCTCCTTAGCGCATCCTTAACTGCCCTAAGTCTTTAGTCAAGGTTCACATCCTCTAGTGATTTTTGTATATACAAATTTCTATTTGCAGGAGCTCTTCTTGTAGCAAGCCTTCCTCTCTTCTTCTATCAAGGGCCTTCCTTTTTCCAATCACTTGAAATAGGGATTTCCACCCTTTGGCATTTAACTCCCATCTTTCCAAGGCACTCAGGCCTTTATAAAGTCCCTGATTGATTTTTTTGAGGGCCCCAATGGTGTCTACATATCACTATCCTTCAATAGGGTTGTGTTGAGAATGAAGCCTCCCCCTCTTCTTCCTGTATTTCTACCTCCAGACTTTAGCAAAAACCTTGCTTTTACCGGGTGGTGATAAGACAAAGTATAAGGATGGACTTCAACTTTGCAGCCACTTTCCAATGTGTTCGCTAAGAATAAGTCTTCATTTGATTAAAATCTGTCTAAGCGGCAATAAATCCTTATGTTATCCTTTTGGTAGTTGCACCATGTGAACCAGATACTTGGGTAGTCCTTTTTTTACCTAGCGATTGGATCAACCAATTTTAGCTTGGTCTTCATTTTTGTCCAAAACAATTTCTAATTGCCTTTCCAATCCATGTCAGTTCCACCATTTTTTCCCTCCTTGTTTTCAATTATGTTAAAGTTCCCCTCGATTATCTAGAGCACGTTGTGCAAGTTTCTCAACCACTTCCCGAGTTTTATCCTTTCACTGTATTCATTAGGGGCATAAATTGAGCAGATTCCCATAGTTTGATCTTCCAATATTAAGCTGATCTAGACAACCCTGTTGCACGGGGAGACCCCAAAATTGGATATCGAGTTCTTCCATTTGTTATCAATTAGGATGGTAGCACTACCCTTACCCCGTTCATGTAAGGTGGTGAAGTAGGAGGAATCCCTCCAAATGTAGTAGAGGCTAGATTTCAAAGTGAATCCAGTTGGCTTGAGCTCTTACAAAAGGATTATATTTGTCTCTTTACACTGTCCTAAAAATCTTTGCACAACATGATTTCTATCAGGGGATTCAAGCCCCCTCATATTCCAAGAGATGAGGTTAATGACCATCTTGAACAGTTGGGGGGGTTGAATCCTTGTCAGGCTTAAAAGCCTCAAAGCATTTGGGGACTTTATTTCCACCTCCATCCTTTTAGGTGTTGGGATTTGAATAAAAAAACTTAGTTTTTTTCTCTTGCCTTGCGACAGAGTCTTCAGGTTTCCTTTCTCAGATAGGATTAAGGCCCCTTGCTCCTTTCTTGGCTTGACCACTCTTCTTTTACCTAATGGATTGACCACAATCTCATTTGTCCCCAAGGCTGAGGCAACCTTCAAAGTTCCTTGTTTAGGCAAGCTATCATGTTCTTCCTTGGAAGTATCTTTGTGATTTCCACCTCTGCCATCAAAGTCTAACACACCCATACCCTCCTCAGGCCCATCAGTGGACAATAGGGGAGTATTAGTAGCATGTTCTCTTGGTAGTCCATTGGTGGAGCAAAAAAGAGTGTCGGTGTGCAGGGTCTTGGCCTCAAAGGCGGAGACAATGTGTTTCACTTTGGTTGGGCTCCCTTGGAGGAACATACAATATGAGGCAACCTCTAAAGCAGTGGTTGATTGTTTACCAGGGCTGACCTTGTCGGTGCAACCTCCCACAACACTTGAGTTCATTAGCTTTTCCAGTGCAAGCTACTAGGAATTATTCCATACTTTCTCATCAATGCCAACTTTGTCTCCTGAGGGTCCCAAAATTGAGACCCCATCTTACAAATCCCCATAAAATTTCACATTTTCAGAGGAATCCTCCATAGACTCCTTAGAGGATTGGGAGGAGGCATCAGAGAGTGCATCCCTGAGTAAAGATTCAACCTTGGTGAGGTTGTCATCCCAAGATTTCTCACAAGGGATTTCCAGGTTTTCGGAATGACCCACCCCCACCTTGGTTTCCTTCTCACTGATGGACCTTGTGTTAACTAGCCAATTGTTTGCAATTTTTGAATTTAAGCACAATTTGGTTGTGCCATCCCTTGTGTTTTCCAACTTTTTGGAGTTCAAAGGTTCCCTCATCTGAGGGGACCCCTTTCTTTCACTTCCCTTAGAGTTAGGTTATGGGTTTGGGCCCAGTCTATTTACTAGATGACGAGTTCCATCCACGTCTCGAGGCCTCTCCTCTTCAGGTGGTCGATTCTTAGGCTACTTCTTCAACACTTCATGACCAGGGTTAACAGTATTAGGTTTTTGTGGAGGATTTTTTTTCCTGATTAGGGGACAATATTTTTGGCCTAAGAAGTAGGAATTTAAACCCCTGAGGATTTCAAAGGGACAATCAGAGCATCCGAATTCCAGATTTAGCCTAAGGATGTCGAGTATTTCTACCCCAAATTTAGTGAGACAAGGACCCTAACATCAATGTGGGGGAGAACAACCTTTACATTGTCAAATTTTAACACCCTCCTGTAGGGTTCCAAAAGCAGAGGGATGAAATTCCAAATGTGGGGAGGAAGGTTTTTGACCATGAACCACCTCAGGCTTGAGAGGGCCAAAATCTCTTCATTTATGGCATTTGGTGTCCACGACAAAACCCTAAATTTTTTTTTACCAATACTCCAAAATTGACTCCCCAAAACCCTAGTCTGAGTTTTATGGTTTTCTAGGAAGACAACAAACAATCCTTTTTGAATCATTTTGAAATAGGTAAAAAAAAATTCCCATTTTCTTTCCCTAGACATCTGATGGCAAAGAGTCTAAACATCTTCTTGCTGGGATCCTTTCAAGATCCACAACCGCTAGGAAAATCTTGACATTTTTAACCTATTATCTTCTTCAGATAAAACTTTACAAAGACCTTCATTTAGAGAAAAAGACATCTATTTAGGGAGGGCTAGGGGTGCACTTACCTCCTCTGAGTCCCCCATATTCTCTTTTGCCACCTGCTTCCACCAAGAACCTTGTGCCTTCCAGAAAGACAATGTTCTCACCTTCCACGATTTATTTGAAAGACTTTGGTTGTTGAACACCCAAAGACACACCAGTTTGGCTATAATGGATGTCATTGGGGGGGTTTGAATCCTTGGGCATCATAGAAGGACCGGTGCCCAACAAAACCGCATGCACGACAATTGGTAAGGATGCCTCCAAAGATCGAATACCAGGATCGACACTGACACAAGGGAAAAGTACTTATTGTTCAAACACATTCTATGGAGGAGGACGAGTCTCCTACACCCACACAAATGAAAACTTCACCAAATCCAATGAATGCAAAACCCCTAGTTGTAGAGTGAACTTTTTCCCCTCCCAAAATCACAGAATACTCATGTTTTCTAGTTGAACTTATTTAAATAATTTATTTGAACTTATTTATATAATTTATTTAAAATCATTCCTACTATTATTTAAATAATTTGTTTGAACTTATTTAAATAATTTATTTGAACTTATTTAAATAATTTATTTGAACTTATTTAATAATTTATTTGAACTTATTTAATAATTTATCTAAACTTTTTAAAATAAATTAAATAATTTCTACTATTATTTAATAATTTATGTCAACTTATTTAAATAAGTTCAAATATATTATTTAAATAATTTTAAATACATTATTGAAATAATTTTAAATACATTTTTAAAATGTTTTTTTTAAGGACCCGCTAGAATTGGTGGGATTGGTAGGGACTCTTCTCTACATAAGGGTTTGCAGACTATAAATCTTATGGAAGGATTGACAATCCTTTATGCTTTGGAATGGGCTTATGAGATGGAATGGCGGTGGGTTATTTGTGAATCATACTCTTAGGTTCTTGTTAACTTGCTTAACTAGAAGAAGATGTTTGAAGGCAGCTGGCAGTTGGCGGTGGTGGTCCAACAGAGATGGAAAATTGGTACTTTGATGGAGATAGTGTATTTTTTCCATATTCTGAGGGAATGGAATAGGACAACTATTTGTCTGGCCAAAGGGGCTTTGGATTATGGGGAGGGTTGGAAGATTGATGATTGGACTCAAATCCCCCAAGAGCTTGGTCGGGACTTGGAGAGGGTTCTTGCTGAGGATGGTGTGGGTGCCGGTTGATTTTGTTTCCTTCTTTGCTTGCTCTTTTTTGGATTCTTTGAGCTTTTTCCCCTGACTTTGTTGTAATGCTTGTTTCTGAATTTCAATAAAGTTTTTACCTCTTCTTTATAAAAAAAATAATTTTTTTTGAACTTATTTAAATAATTTTTTTGAACCTATTTAAATAATGTATTTGAACTTATTTATATACTTTATTTAAACTTATTCCTACTATTATTTAAATAATTTATTTAAACTTATTTAAATACTTTATTTGAACTTATTTAATAACTTATTTGAACTTATTTAAATAATGTATTTGAACTTATTTAATAATTTATCTAAACTTATTTAAATAAATTAAATAATTCCTACTATTATTTAATAATTTATCTAAAATTATTTAAATAAATTAAATAATTCTTACTATTATTTAATAATTTATCTAAACTTATTTAAATAAGTTCAAATACATTATTTAAATAAGTTTAAATATATTTAAATTTAAATAATAATATATTTGAACTTATTTAAATAATGTATTTGAACTTATTTAAATAATGTATTTGAACTTATTTAATAATTTGTTTAAACTAATTTAAATAATGTATTTGAACTTATTTATATAGTTTAGTTAAACTCATTCCTACTATTATTTAAATAATTTATTTAAATTTATTTAAATGGTTTATTTAAACTTATCTAAATAACTTATTTAAACTTATCTAAATAAATAATTTAAAGTTATTTAATAATTTATTTGAACTTATTTAATAATTTATGTAAACTTATTTAAATAAATTAAATAATTCCTACTATTATTTAATAATTTATCTAAACTTATTTAAATAAGTTTAAATAAATTTTTAAATAATTTATTTGCACTTATTTAAATAATTTATTTGAACTTATTTAAATAATTTATTTGAACTTATTTAAATAATTAATTTGAATTGATTTAATAATTAATTTGAACTTATTTAATAATTAATTTTAAATTATTTAAATAATGTATTTGAACTTATTTAATAATTTGTTTAAACTTATTTAAATAATGTATTTGAACTTATTTATATAATTTATTTAAACTCATTCCTACTTTTATTTAAATAATTTATTTAAACTTATCTAAATGATTTATTTAAACTTATCTAAATAATTTATTTTAACTTATCTAAATAATTTATTTAAACTTATTTAATAATTTATTTGGACTGAGGCAGGAGAATTTACAATATCCCCAATAGTACCACATCATCTTCTTCATGAATCCTTATTAACCCTAGAAAATGAAAACCCTTATGATACTATCCACTATCACTATCCCTATTTATGGGCCACCAATGTCGCTAACAGCCTAATCCTTGTTTACTTGTGACTCATGTCGTTGTGCGTGTTAGGTTGTGTATAATGATAATTACGATTCGTGCAAACCAAAAAAGTAACTTAATTGATTTGTGTAACTTAATCCTTATATATACAATTAAACTGTTATATTTGATTGACATCTAGCTACATGCCAATTGTACCTCAAGCTGACATGCTATCATAATCACCAGTGTCACTCAAACAATATGAAATCATTACAAATCTTGTTTCATTAAAGCTATGAGTTGTCCAATAAATTTCTTTGGATGTTCATATGTATTATCGCTGCCAATAGTACGACTACCACACTTTCTTCAAAAAGATGGAGAATTTCAATTAAATGAAATGTATAATGTCAAGGCATTGAAAATAAAGAATGAGCCTTGATCTCGCTACATGTCCACATCTAACAGTTCTAGTGTTATTCTCGAGGTTTCAATTCACAAGTCTAGTGCCTCAGAGATTTACTTCTAGAATGCAACTAGAGTCGTCCATTGAAAATTCATCGAACGATCATGGTTATATTGATTTTCGCTGACATTTGGCTACAGATATGAAATATCCTTTGCACTATTATAAATTATTCTATAAGGTTGATAATTGAGCCTTGTTTTGTCTTTACATCCTTTGTGTAGAAAATTCTTAAGTTTTTAAGCCTTGGTCCTACGTTCTTCCTAGGCGGTCCCTCTTTTAAAACAAACATTTTATTCACCACTTGAAATTTGAATCTTTGTACGGTCTCCATAAGGCTCCAGGAGATTGTGCTACAAATAGTGGTTGTTGTGCTCATTTTTCTCAAATTGGCTTAACGCTCTTGAGAAACACTAAGGGGCAATGGAGACTCCTTCGTTTTTGAATTCCACAAAGCAAAAAAATGATTTCCATGGTGAAATCACTCACAAAAAACTGAATGGGATAATCGTGTCCAAGCACCCACTGGTTCTCCAAGCATTGAAGGGTGTTTTAGGCCCAAAATTTCTATTGGTTACCCACAATCTCAGGGGGAATTCAAAAATACTCGCCATGTTTTTGGCAATGATCGTGTGCATGGGTGTACCAAAAGCTCGAGGGAAGAGGCTATGCCAAATGATTTTTCAACACTTTCTATTTGAAAATATCGACATGGCACTAGACAACATTGATGGCAATTTCATGACCCCTCTACTACTGCACTACTATAAGACTCATGGGAATGAATGGTTGGTACCAAATTTTTCCCTAGTACGCTCTCTGGACCATGCAACTCTAAAAAACTAGTGGGGTGAGATTGATAGGTGTATTGAAATTCTTTTGTGTGCGGCTGGCATTCTTAAAGACCAATCAAAGGGTTGGGTGAAGGAATTTATGGTGGTGGAAGCTCTTGATGGGGAAAGGTGGTATTCAAATGAGGAGGATTGGGACCTGGGCACTGGTGAAAAATGGGTAGCGAATGACACCAGGAGCTGGGAGGAACGAGAAAACCATCCTGCCCATAGTGCATGCGGTGGTGATTGTCTAGTGATTTTGAATACAATCAAAGCTAAGAAGCTATATAAGTGTCCATTTCAGTCTGTTCAATATTTGGGTCCGTAATGTTTATGGAAATGAAGGAATGTAAAAATTATTTTTAATTGTTGGTGTACATATTTGTCACTTTAACCATGAAAGTAGATGTGAGATATTTTAAAACAAAAAACACAAAGTTTGTTTATCTCACATTCACATGTGTGAAATAAGTAAAGAAAATAGATATTTTCTCTTTTAACACATGAATTAATCTAAATAGTGAACACAATGTCTCAAAGATGAAAATATACACATTCTAAACTAATAGATTTAAAGATTCAAGAATAATCATAAAGCATTGAAGAAACATAATTCATTCATAATTAAAAGGAAGCCTTAATAAATACACAGATTTAGAAACATATTTGTTTATCTCTCTAATGCCAAAAAAGTTTAAATAAATTATTTAAGTCATTATTAGGAATTTATCAAGCATACAAAAAATTTCAAGATAGATACAAACTCTTAATAAAACTACAAATAACATGATGGCGTTGTTTGCTCTGAAAACTCCAATGACTCCTGCATCCTCTTCATCCTCTACAAGCTCCAAACTAGATCAAAGTGAACTCTCACTTGCGATGGGCTATAGCTTGGGTGAACTTGTGGGTGTGTCACCATCTGTTGTTTTCCCTAAAGCAAAATCTGTGGCTCCTCTAGTTGCGCCTGTGCACTCACGGCTAGACAATGGCCTCCCTCATCGATCTGATGCTCCTCTGAACTATTGGCACTCGGTGGATGTTGGTTGGTTTCTGGATGATGGTGGTATGAGTTTGATGGCTTCTCACTCTACGACGTTTGGTTCTCCGAGTAAGGGTTTTGGCTGTTTGATTGGGGGTGGTTCAAAGAAGAGTTTTCAGATGCCCTAGCTGTGTGCCCTTCTCCTCAGCAAAGCAAATCATTGGTACCTAGTGCATCCCCTTCCACACTAAAACCCGATACCCCTTTGTCTAACGACGAAGTTTCTGTTTGCCCACCCTTTGCTGTTCGGCATTTGGCCACTACTTTGAAGATCTGCCTTGATGAATTGGCCTGCGACAAAGAAGAATTTTTGGTGGAACATGCTCTAATCTGTCGTTTTATGAATGTGTGGCCTAAACTTTGTGATATACATTCATGGATTGAGGTGAATTGGAAAGATTATTTGGAAGATGAAATCAATATATATCCATGCACAAAGGGGTTCTTTATCTTAGAATTTGAATATGAGGATGACAAAGAAATGGTGCTCAAGACTGGCCCATGGTCTTTTCATGGAAATTTTCTATGCATGAAGCCTTGGTTCCCCTCATTTGATCCACACACAAATAATTTTTCAACGACATATTTGTGGGTCCATTTACCCTACCTCCCATTACAATTCTAGGAAACTGATTGCCTGAAGGCGATCGAAAATGGATTTGGGAAATATCATTGCATCTCAAATGAAACAATCAACTATGAAAACTCGACGTTTTCTCGCTTATGTGTTGAGATGGATGTCTGAAAAGGTCTTCTGACATAAATCTATCTCGAAGTAGGTAAGAGACGATGGTGCCAACCAATAGAGTATGAAAAGATTGCATTCAGATGCAAATTCTACTTTTCCATAGACCATGGAATTACTTAGTGTAGGCAAAGGCTTGGTGGGGTGCAAGCCAATTTTTCTTCTACTAGCAAACCCTCATGGTGGGAAGGGGTTGATCCATGCCGCTATGCTATTTCTCCTCCTTCAAATACTACAAATCCTCCATCTCCCTCTTCTAAGAGCTTGGCTCCTCCCCCGTCCCCCAACTTGAAGGCTATTGGCACCACAGATCCTCCCCTCCTACGACCATTTCACAAGTCAATGGCTCTGATGCTAGCTTGGCTAATGTCTCCTTTTCTTCTCCAGTGATCACACAGTCAGGCCTCCTCAACAAGGTTGAGGTTTCTGCTTTTTTTTTGGCAGCCACTTGCAATGATGATGTGAAGAATGGGAGAATGTGTACTGATCCTAACTCTGCCTCCAAGATATAATAAGATTGGACTATAGTTAGGTAGAATAAACCTCTTCCCTCTATCCAAATGACATTAAGCTCTAAAAATAAGAATATTTAATGCTGATCATGTATGCTTTTAATTTGGAATGCCCATTTTGGTTCATCTTGTGCCGCACCCCTATTCTTAGGGCATGCTTTTAATCTCTATTTTTATTCACATTTTATGGGAGCTATCCCCATGACACTACTTACCTATAAAAAAATAAAAATACAAATTACATAATAATTAAAAGCAAGAGGATTTTTTGGAATTTTATATCAAAAACATAATAATTAAAAGAGAAGTGTAAACACTTAAGTAATTTAAAAAAGTTTATAAAAATAAAATTATACCATTTTAAAAAACCTATTAAGAATAAAAATCATTTTTATAAGACTTAAAGAAGAGCATAATCACTTAAGGAAGAATTTTAAATAAATAAGTTAAATAAATTATATAAATGAGTTTTAATAATCTATTTAAATAAAGTCAAATAAATTATTAAATAAGGTGAAATAAATTAACCAAAGATTGGCATACATTACAATAAAAGCACTCAAATTTTGGTGATATTAATTTCCTATTGTAAGAGACTATGAGTTATATTATTGAGTACTATCAGTTCTAGATGGATGTGTATGATGCACATATTCATGCCTTGGTACATTCCTAGGGATGGATAGCCACTGCCGAGAGAGAGTGGGGGATAGTGAGAGAGAGAGAGAGGGGGAGAGTGAGAGTGGAGAGAGAGATGGGGAGAGGGAGAGAATGAGAAGGGGAATGAGAGAGAATGAGAAGAGGAAGGAGTGAGAGGGGTGAGAGTAAGGAGAGAGAGAGAGGGGGAGGGAGAGTCTGGGGAGACATAGGGAGGGAGTTATGGAAGGGAGGGGGGAGGAGGGAGAGAGAGTGGGGAGACAAAAGAGGGATTAGGGGGAGGGAGGAGGGAGGGAGTGGGACAAAGGGATAGGTAGGAGTTGGGAGATAGAGATGGGGAGGGAGATTGGGGAGAGAGAGAGGGGGAGAGGGGAGAGAGTGGGAGAGAGAGAGAGAGAGAGAGAGAGAGAGAGAGAGAGAGAGAGAGAGAGAGAGAGAGAGAGAGAGAGAGAGAGAGAGAGAGAGAGAGAGAGAGAGAGAGGGAGAGGAGGGAGGGATGGAGGGGGGTGTATGGGGGGGGGAGGGGAGGGTGAGATGGGAGGGAGAGGGGAGGAGGGTGGGGGAGGAGGAGGAGGGGGAGGGGAGAAGAGGTGAGTGAGTGGGAGGGAGAGGGGAAGGGGGAGAGGGAGGGAGAGGGAAAGGCGAGAGAGAAAGGAAGATTGGGGGAGTGAGAGACAGAGTGAGGGAGAGGAAGGGAGTGATGGAGAGAGAGGGGGGGAGAGAGAGAGAGAGAGAGAGAGAGAGAGAGAGAGAGAGAGAGAGAGAGAGAGAGAGAGAGAGAGAGAGAGAGAGAGAGAGAGAGAGAGATGTTAGGTCTACAACCTCCTAATAAAATTGATAAGGTGTGACAAAAATGGTCATAAGATAGAAAGCTATGTTATGCTAGGAACTCATGAAAAGGCTCCACTAGAAAGAAAGTTGTGTTATTCTTGGTGGTCGTGAAAACATAAAGGTGCCATTGGCAAGAAAGTTGTGTTATGCTTGGTGGCCATTTGAACAACATAAAGGCTCCATTGGAAAGAAAGTTGTGTTATGCTTGGTGGCCTTGAAAAAGGTTGTACATGAAATAAGATAGGATATTCAAAGGGATTTTTCTTAGTTCACAAAAGGTCTCACCTTAGGGAACATCGTGCTTAATGTCACCAAGAGAGGACTAGTCGAGGATAAAAGATTCACAACTTAGGGAATCTAAGTTGTAGTATCACCACTAAGAGAAATGTCATACGAAAAGAAAGGTCATGCTATTAAGGAACATCAACCCAAATTTCACTACCAAGAAGATGCATCACGTGAAGTAAGAATACCACACATTGAAGCAAACAATATGTTGGGATGTGTATGCTCCCCACTTTAAAGAAATTTATGAACACCATGATGTGAGAAATTACTTTAAAGTGGAACATGATAAATGCCAATACATGAGATATTTATTCGGAAAGCCCTATGTAAACATATATTTATGAGTAGGCCTACATCATGAAAGGAGGGTTGCCCCTATATGCAATCCTAGGATAACACATAAGGGATCCATGGATCTGGGTTCAATGTTTTTATTTTCTATAGTGATATAATCGAGCTCAGAATCGTCATCATTATACAAATAACTCATGGAACAATGAGCATAAAGCAAGAATGACACATAGAGAGTGAAAACAAGGAGAATATTTTGGGTTAACATGGAAGAGACCTAAATGTCTCAATGCCTTGCATCATCCCCAAAAGGAAAACACAAGATAAGATAAAAGATATAAATGGTCATGAGAGATAGAAGAATGTCACAATGGATTCACTTCATTGTATCCTTGAAACAATGGAGTGACAAGGGTCATCCAAAGTAGGCTCACAAACATATAAAGACATGCCAAGAAACACTGTAGGTGGATAACATTACACACATGCAATCAAAAAGAACATGAATACAAAGTAAAGACTAGTATGGCACATGTGAGTCAACCTATATCAGGTCATTTGCATCCCAATATTGTTCATCATATGAAAAATGCATATAACTAGCCAAAGGGTCAATGACAAGTGTTGTACTAGGACAAGGCTATCTAACTCCTTGCCCCCACTAAGTGCAAGACAAGGATGAGTCAAAATAAGTAATGAGAATGTGCTCCTTTCAATATAGAAATTATTTTAAATAGATGTAAAACATGTAATAGTGTGTATGTTATCATCCTACAACTATCACATGGCAAGGAGAAAAGTGCATGAATTTTACTTAATTACACCAATAACATCATTTTCATAGATCAACCATTGTAAAAGATGAAACTCATCAGTAAGATGCCTAAGAGTTCTATGAAATACATAATAATTCATGTTTTTACTATTTCCTTTTGTTTCTTTGATAGGTGGCAAGTAAATCAATCCTAGACCGAGGAGTTGATTCATTTTTTGTTCACTTTATATTGTAGTGTGTAAGAATGGTAATTACTTGATCTTATAGGGCTTAGATCTCTTACTTGTTAGGGAAATTTTTTGAGGTGGAGGTGGGGGAGGGGGATCTAAGGTGACCCTATTGTCCTTGTGAGGTATTAATTGATCTCTTGAAATGATATTTTGAAAGAGAACACCTTTTCCCTTAGTAGATGTGCAAGGGGGGAGATTTTGATATCCTAACCCCTTGGTATCCTCGAATAGTATTTGTTCTAACAGTTTGTGAATTTTATTCTCATTGGTTATGTCAATCCTTATTTGTTTAAGATCTTAAAGCCTTGGCCATAACTCTCTTCTAAGTTGATTGATGTATTGGTAACTGAATTGGCATAAGATAGAAGAGTGTCATTATTGTCCTTGTTAACAATTTCATTAATGATTGATGGTTGAGGCTTGCTTTGTGCTTCAATTTTAGGATGTAGAAAGTTTAACATATCAAGTGATACGATTATAGGTGGTTTTGCATGGATGGATAAAAGGATGCATTGTTCTCAAGATTCCATAGGGAGTCTTGTATGAATTGTTGCATATTATCTTCATCTTGACCAAAGATATCCACCTCATGAGGAAATTCATTAGGAGGTGAACATTCATTAATAGGCTCAATTGCATTAGGGTCATCACCAAACACACAACTTAAAACATCTACCAAATATCGTAAGGTCCTCCATATATTACCCATACACATGTCCATGATGAAATTGTATACAAACTTTCATATCTAATATATGAATATTTTTGGATTTTTGAATGCAAGATACTAAAAATGATATGTTTTTAATGCCAATTTTGATTTCAAACAATGCACTCAATTTGACCAATTCAAACTTAATGCAAACAACTATAGAATTTTCTGATTTTTAAAACTGGAATATAGAATTAATAGAAAATCAAAAAGAAGAAAACAAAGACAAATTACTACCTAGAAATTTGGAAAAGCACCTGTACAGGGATTAATTCACCCTAGGGCGAATGGGTCATAGGTCAAGGTTTTGAAAAAATCAAAGTTTGAATTTCTTGTTCAATGTTTGAATTTCTAGTTTCAAGTTGCAAACTGTGGTTTCAATGATTGCATTTTCTAGATTTAGGTGTCTTAATGCAAGTGAAATGAATTAAAAATTATGAATAATGTGACACTTTTTGAAATGCAATTTTGACTCAATTTTTTAATGTAAATGACTAAAATACACTAATATGAAAGTACTATGCAAAATAATGTAATATGCATACATTTAAAATAAAATAAAATAATGTAAAATGTAAACTTAAAACCCTAAATGAGATGAAGACTAATGCAATTTTAACAACCCTAAATGAAATGCAAATTAATCCAATGCAAAGCAAACTAGTGCAAATCCTAGATCTATGGTTTGAATGGACTCCAATTTTATAATTTTAGATGTACAATGTGGAGTTCACCAAAATGAAATGAGGAAAATATAGGTGTTGTTGGTTTTGAATGGGGGAAATGCACCTATTTTCCTTAGTTCATTAGGAAAAAGAGATCCCCTAGGGAAATATTGACCTTCAACTGTTAGGTGAGTCAACCTTCATGGAGATCTTGTTGTTTTCCTTATGATTGAGGACGAGGTAAATCAACCTAAAATGCACTTTTGGGAGATAAATGAAAAATACAAAATGAATGCAATTATACAATATAAAACTTGAATCATCAATTTAAAACCTTAATCTAACAAAATCCACAATTTTTTTATAGATCTGAGATGAGTATGAATTTATACACCTCCCACCAAAAGAAATTATTGAGTGTCCTCCTCAGATAGATTTTCCCTAGGGTGAATGGGTCTTGCTACATGAATCCAAAATATATTTCATAGTCCTCTGCTCTTGGATCTGCACTCTTGATTCCTCTAGGTTTCATAGTCGGAAAGTTGAAATTAAATTCTAGAAGTGAGTTTTCGTGGCTTGAAATCTTTGAAAAACTTTTCAAAATTGCACTATTGATCAATATTCATTCCTTATTCACTTGCAAATCTGCAAACACAAAGAGAGGGAAAATTTGTTTATTTTTTGTGAATGGAGGTTTGCCTTGGTCAAACCCTGTTTTGGTAATTAAAACTTGAAATGGAATGAAACATGAATGAAAGGAATGATCAATTAACAATGCTATGTTTCAACTCTCCAAACCCTTGAATGGAGATCCTTAGAGGACTAAAATTTAACATATCTCTCCAAGGTCTTGATCTTGCATGAAATGGATCGATTTGATGTTAATCTTGATGCTTGAATTTTGACTTGAATGGTTGAAACCTACATCACAATGTTAGCTCAAAAAACATGCATGAATGAAAATAAATTTGATATGATGGTTGTGATCTTGAATGTTGATGTAGAATATTGATAAATCTACTCTTGAAAACCTTTGAGAATAATCTTAGCTTTAAGAATGATTTAATATGAAATCTAGACATTTTAGGATTTGAATTTGATAAAAAGACCTTCGTATTTATAGGTAATTTTATAATTTATCAAAAATTAAACATCAAAGGCCTACAATTGCAAATTAATTTGAATCATAAAAATTCTGCCAAAAACATATTAAAAATTGGGGTCCTAAACTTAAGGGAGCCCCATTTTCCCTTGAGACACGAATCATGAAATATTCTCCAATAATCTTCTTGAGTATGTCTTCTCCATCATCACTATGAACCATAAAGACATCTCTCAACTGGTCCACCATCAATCTCTGGAACTGATTGCACTCCACATCCTCAACTTTGATAAAATCACTCTTTGAGGAGGCATCACTCTCAATTTTTGCCATCGTTGAACAATGGAATCTAAATGGTGAAAATTAAGGTCATTACCTTGGGATTTATAGAATTGAAAGGGTGTGGTAGGTGATTTATGCTGAATATTTTTTTGGGAATTGTTAATGATTGTGAGGATAGTAATTTTTCCTGGTAATTTAATGAAGAGGGTTGTTGATGTGACATTGTTGCATTAAATATTTGAGCTCCACTAGATAAAATCCAAGTTGATTTCTTTGTTGAGATGGTTCAGATGAGTATAATCATAGGGAGATACATTTATTAAATGTAAACTTTTGGGAACTACATGCTACTTACACCAAATAAATGCAAAATTCTCGGAATTGTATGATTCTTGTAGGGATGCATTATATTGCATGTATGAATTAAAGTGTTAAAATATATGTGAAGTTGACCTAGTAAATAATTTGGGATGATGTCTAAGATCCCTAGATTTCATTGCTCATAGTGTTTGTATAAAAACCTATGTGGTTAATGCCTTGTAACATCTTGACAAAGTTTATATGGGTTAAGTATTTTTTTTATATTCTACATTTGTGGCCATAGATGGTATTAGCCTATTTTTCTTATTGAGATATTATGATTTAAAGGTGATCCTACCTCATGTGTAACCTTCTATTATGGGTTGCGATGTTGAAATGACCCTACCCTACATAATGGGAGTAAGTAAGTTTAAAATGTAAAACTCCAAATCATAATGATATTGTGTTGATAGATCCTAGTGCCTTTGTTATGTTGACCTTGATAAGAATGTGGATATCATTATATCATGCTTGTAATAGTGACTTGTGATGAAAGATTGTGTAATTCCCTTATGTGGGTAGTTCTTGCATAGTTGAATGATTAAGTCTGTTAGAAGATTAATCTTTACTTGGTAAAGGTTATTCTTTAAATGTATTTTTTTACTAACTTGTAGGAATAATCCAAAGGAATCCATACAAATCTATTGTATCTTTTTTCATCACAAACATGTGTGAGGATGACTTATTTTTTAATTCCTTTATTAAGAATATTTTTAACCACCTCCTTAAGAGGTGACACTTTGCACACACATAGATGAATGGTGGTATCCATTGAGTTGAGAGTTACATTCTAACTCCTCCTTCTCACCTCTACTTATTGAGGTACCTCTCCTCTCATTATTCAAGACTCAAGCAAGAAATCCTAAGGTTGAAACTCTCTCTCTCTCTCTCTTTGTATTATTCTTTAGGAATTTTTCCTCCATTCATAATATTGGGGTTTTTTCTCATTTTTTCCCCTTAACAAATTCTTGTGTCTCTCTTGCTTTGGTGGTGCTTGGTTTGGCTACTTCACTCTATTTGGTAATATATTTCCTTAAAAAAATTTCTCATTCATTATTACTTTGCATTGCTCTTTCTATTTCCTTTCGAAGTCATCTCTTGTATAAGTTAATATGTTTTTATTTGAAAATCATAGTACCCTTACTTGACCTTGTCTTGTGAACAGGAAATAGAAGTGACCATATGCAATAAGTCCTTGAGGATATAATATTAAAACTGAAAAGTAATGTACTAAGAGAGTAACTTCTACATACAATATGTGGTTTCCTTTTTCATATGTCTTCTTGCATCACATCAAAATTGAAAATGTTTGCAAGTTAAAAAAATTCACATGGATGCATGTACATCGATATTAGAATTAATGCATGGAAGTGAAGTTGAGATGATTGGATGTGAGGAATGTTTGGTAAGTTCTATAGCACACCATGGAAAAAAGGTGTCATGTGGCTATTTACTCCCTCCATGTGACTAGTGTTAGTCAGTCAGTTAAGTGAAGTGTTCCAAGTTGATGATTTATTTTGATGTATTGATGAAAATATTTCTTGTGTTAAAAGGATCGACATTTGTATTTTTGGTTTTTCTTATGATCAGAATTAGTCACCAAATCTTTTGAATATTGATTTCATGACCCTTGGTCATACTTTATATTTATTGTTGAAAATTTTGATATTTTCTGACTTAGTATTGAAGTTGATGAATCTTCTCTCTTTTGGGTTTTATTTAAATCTCTTGGATGACTATTCCAAATGTTCACATTGTTGATTCTATGTTGTGTTAAGAGTTTTAACCTATAAAATTCACCATGAATAAGAATAGAGTGTTTGAGGAAGTAGATTATGAAGAAGTGTTGGCATATAGTTGTCATTGATGTCAAAAGGGACAATCATGCAAGGCAAATTACTGGCATGATGAAAGAGGATCAGACAAGAAAAAAAGTTTCTCAAGCAACTGAGGATGATGGATTTAATGGAAAGTGTCATTGATGTTGAGAGATAAGGTTTGCAGTGAATATGGGAGCATGGGTATAGGTTACTGGTGAATGCATATGCTACGATGTTGTCATTGACATCAAAAGTGTCTTTGATTTCAAAGGAGTCTAGAATTGATCATGCAATAGAGATGTTGGCATGATGATAGATCAATGGTGTGGTTAAATGCTATGAAGCTCAGAGAATCAATGTGAGAGCAATGGATCTGATAGAAAATAAGGTGGCAAATTCGATATGAATTTTTTTAGAGAATTCCAGTGATGTGCTCTACAAGTCCAAAAGTTGATGAATATGCCCGGAAATGGTTTATTTATGCTCTCAGATGATATTAGGGTTTACGAATAAACCCTAACACGTTTATAGTCATGGAGTCCTCAAAATTTTCTATTTCAACGGTGACTTGTGTTTGACAGTTGTAGAGTTTTTCAAAATTGTTGAGAAATGGTGCCTCAAATGTATTGGTTTTTGGGCCTCTGCATTGTCAGACAAATAGTTGAATATCCCAAGGAAAAATTTACTAGTCTAATCAAATTATCATTGGGGGGAAATGGTTTGTTATTTAAGTTGTTGGGTTCCATGTTTTTATAACTTAGGTCATGGAGTTCTAGAGTTTCATAAACTCCTAACTTAGTGGCTTTGAGGTTCTCTTTATTGTTGACGATTTGTGGGTTTTTAGAACTTCATAACCTCTAACAAAAGGTTTTGAGGTTTAGGTTTTTAGCTACTTAGTGTTGGAGCAGCGAATCACAAGTTTTCAGAACTTCATAACCTCTGACAAAAGCTTCTAAGGTTCAGGTTTTTAGAGACTTAGCGATGGAGCAGTGAGTCACATGTTTTTAGGATTTTGTAACCTCGAACAAAAGGTTCTAAGGTTTAGGTTTTTAGTGACTTAGCGATGAGAAGGTAGCATTTTGTGTGGGACCCGGTAAGGTGGATGTGGTAGTGGGACCTGAAAGTAATGAAGGTACTCAGAAGGTGAGAAGGACCCAACAATAATGACGTGGATGATAGTGATAACGATGTAGACACATGTCATGAAAAGATTGAGTAAATAGTAATCCAAATCCTTGTTGCAGATTACGATGCAGTGACATGGTGATGACATGTCTGGTGGACCTCGTATATGACAAGCAAGTAGCAGATTGAAGAGTGATGAGGTGATGATGTGGACATACCCTAGTGGTGATGTTCTCATCAAAGTGACTTGGTCATTTCAAAGGGAGTTTGTGGATTTCTCTTCTATATTTTGATGGTTATTTTATCGGTGTGACATTGGTGTATCAGTAGGAGTCCGGAAGGACTCTTTAAAAAAAAAAAGTGGAGATTAATCCATAGTGGATGAACGATGACTGTTGATGGGACCAAATAGTGGAAGGTGACATATTCCATGAATTGTTGGTAGTGTGAATGGTAAAGATTGAACGAGGAAGATTTGACGGTGCCCGTAGTGTATCTGGTGGGACCTAACAAAGGAAGAAGCGAAGGTGATGAGTGGTGACAAGTGACGAAGGATGATTTGATTGGTATAAAAACTCACATCATTTTTGTGAGTTGTGTGGTGATGATGTGGATGGTAAATAACAACAAACCGCAAGCCTCACAAAGTTTGTGTGGGCCCATTGTTAGAGCTCGTAGGATAGTAGGCTTTGGACATGTGTCTTGGTGGACCTCTCGTATGGCAAGTAGTGTATGGAGGAGATCTAAGGTGAAAATTATTTGGTGATTGATCTAATAGTGATCATCAGTCAGTGAAGATTGACAATGGAGATTTGAATGACCGCTTATCCAACGGTCAAGGTTTAAAGTTATGACGATGAATAGAGGATCATAGGATCAGGGTGCAAAAGAAGACGATCGATGGCCAAAACTCAAAGATAGAAATCTGAAATGGCTCGACAGTGTGAACAAGGACTTTCACTTGAAAATTGACATAGAGGAAGGAATTAATTGGTCTAATTGCACTAGCAACCAATTTAAATGAAGATTTGATCTGTTAAGTGGTGGGACAGTTTGCAAAAAGATTTAAATATTGAATGAATAGGAGAATGCATTGAATGCATATATGATTCTAGGGTTTGATAGAGAATGAATGAAGGAAAAAATTTTGTAACAAAATTTTAAATGTTGGGGGGCTCGATGCAAGATATGGAAATATTTGGTAAATGCTATCAGATATCTTAATTATGAGTTGGATAGTGGTGTGTGGCTCGAGGTAGAGTAAGCTTTCTAGTGAAGATAATAAGTATGGAAACCCTAGCAGAATATTTGAGCTGATCTATATAGGTGACAATATCGAGGAAGATATTGTAAGTCGATGGAGATAAAAGACAATTGGATATGTCAAAAGATTGAATCTATTCAATAGTGAAGGGTAGGTTACATCTACTTGTATAGAGAGGAGTTTCCAGTCGCTAAGTGTGGAAAAAAATTGGTTATGAATATGTAGTTGTGACGGTAAGGAAGTAGAGACAAAAATAAAGAAGACAAAGAATGCACATGCAAGGAAGTCCTAGACTGTAATAGAAAATATCATCTAGGTTTTCATTCAAAAGAGTGTAGATGTATGAGACACTATAGAAAGGGAAAGGTGTGCAGTGCAACAGGATAGAACATTGAGTGTTCTATGTGAAGAAGAGAGTGCATAGTAGGGGTGTGTGTTGCTGAGAGTGCAACTACAACAACAAAGTGTGAGTTGCAGTAAGTGAAATGATGTATTGAATGTAATGATGCATGATCAGGTTTTGTAGAACCAAGTCTTATTCATACTTGTGTTTGTTATCACAAAGGTGGTTGCCTCAATATACTGAGTTGCAGCTCAGATCAGGGTGTTGTTGCATCCTTGAAGTGGATGCTTCTAAACTAGGGATTAGTTTCTTCCTTGGAGTTGTAGCTCCTAAATTAGGGTGTTGAAGCATCCTTGAAGTTTTAGCTTCTAAAGTAGGGATTTTTTGCTTCCTTGTAGTTGTAGCTCCAAAAGAAGGGAGTTGAAGCATCCTTGGATTGGTGCCCTAAACATTGTAATAGAGATTTTGATTGTGAGGTTGGATTTGAGCAGTAGACTCAAGCAACATTTCTCACAGTGGTTTTTTCTATTTTGGGTTTTCTATGTATATTTGGTGTTTTGGGCATGTCTATGTTGATTGTCTACTTGAATGCTTATGTTTTCATCTTTAGTTTTCAATCTACACATTAAGAGTTTAAGAAAGAAATTTGTGCAAAGTATTTGGAGCTAAGAAGGTAATTTGCACAAATATTTTGAGGGCTAAAGTTTTTAGTATCTACTGATTCACCCCCCTCTTAGTAGATCATTATGTTCCAACAAGAAGTACCGATCTTCTATTAATATCATGATTAAATTATGTCATAATGCTTGTGATGAGTGGCATAAGTGTTTCTATGTATGATGAATGATATGATATGCATTGTGTGGATAAACATGAGAAGATTTAAATTTCTCTATGTGATTGATATTAATGTATTCTTTGCATTCATGTAGGATGTGGTAAGTTAAGGAAATATTGTCTTCTTGTATATGCTTGATACACTTGTGTATGAGTGATTGTGGTTTTACTTTCTGGGATGGGTGGTGAATGTGGAACAATAAGGAAGGGTAGTCCTCTTTTCAATATTTTCCATTTATTTTCAAATTCTTTGGCCAAACCTCAAATCATTGAAAAAATGATTTAGCCTAGAAATTTTTATTTAATATAGTTCTCTCTCACATCCTGTAAATAAGACATTTCTATATCATATATATATACACATGTAGATGTTATAGTTTGCAAAAGATTCCCCCCTACCCAAAATATTTCAAGGTAGCTAGGCACTTCTTGTAGGGTCGGTAGATCTTCAAGTAGGAAGAACTTCATGGAAGTATAAACCTCATAGTTTGGTGGAAAAGAACCCAAATCATGATTTCATCTTTTAACTAGCCATGTGTGGATTGATGGTAGCCAAAGACTTCATAGATTATGTTCACATATCATTACTTGTTTATTACTTACATTATATGTCATCATTGGTATAAGTGTTATGCTTTTGTAAAATATGCTAAAACTTGGATTATACACTTGCACATGTGGAGATGTAACATGTATGCGATTATTTCTCACCTTGTGAATATTTTATATATTACCCCTATACATATATATGATCAAGTTGTGATATATTTTAAAGCTATTTGTAGTTAGGAGTTGTAGTCTTTTGCCTTACAATATGGGATATTTCCATGAGGTATTGATATTCAAATTAGCTAGACATAGCACAAGCATGTATAAGGAAAAATAGGAACATTAAAGAGGAATCACAAGAATCCCAACTAACTTATCAAACTAAAAGGGTATGGTAAGCATGAGTATGCCTATGCATGAACATAATTTTGAAGTTGTGAAAAATATGAAAAATTTGTTTCTATTGTTTAAGCATTGAGACAAATTAAAGCTTAATTGGATAAGAAGAAATTTCTTAAAGGGTTTTTGAATTTGAATTCAATTTTGGGTAATAACATGGATTAAAGTATAGTATTGTTTTTATTAGTGCTACAAAAGTATCATCACCATCATGATGGAAAGAAAGTTGTTGGAAAGAGGTAACCTAGCTTTGTAAACTTGAGCGGTAGTAATAGAATACACACACCCACTTAAAATTTGTTGCATGAGTGTTCCAAAAAATGAGTGTGCTTGCATTAATATCCTAAGTGTTTGGCCAAGTGTATTTTGTGAGTTTATGTCATGGTTTTTTTTAAATGTTAAAGATGACTAATGATTATGCTTAAATATTGTTATGTCTTGGAAAGCAAGATGATAGAGGAAGTCACTTGTTTAATTTTTTTTGATACTCTATTTTCTTTAGTGTTTATTTAGTAAGACATTGGGATGATGTCTCTTTATAGTGAGGAAGGATGTTATGTCTCATTCTATTTCACAAATTTAATTTTATAAATGGTTTAAGGCTTAAATTGCTTGCTTATTTTTTATTGAATTAAAATTTTATTTTGTGTAGTAAATAAAAATTAATGAATAATTGATACATAAGCATTCATTATATTAGTGCATTGTAAAGCAAAAAAAGTTAACATTCATTGTTATATTCTAAACATGTTAATTATGACTATGATGGTTTTCATATGTGCACTTTTATTTCAAATGTAACTTTAAGTTTTTATAAAATATAAATTTTAAAGTAACTAATTTGAAAAGAGGAAATTAATTATTTGATTCGTAACACACATGATTTTTGATATTATTTCTATTTAATAAGAAATTGATGGGAGTAATGGAAAAAGAGTGGTAGGGGAGAGGATCCAGTAGTTGTGCACCCTTACTTCACGCTTCTCAAAATCCTACATGGAAATTTCAAACCACTCCAAATTTTTCACAATAGTTTACATGGAAAGTCCCTTGCTTATAACTTTCATTTCAGGGCCACATTATCAAATATGATGCCACATCAACATGCTTTTTGTCAAGGTGTCCCAAAAGGCCCAAAAAAAGTGCTACCAATACTTTGAATTCACATCATGGATAGTTGAGCATTGATGTGGCATCACATGATTGGTTTCTTTTTAGATCAAAGGGATACATTTTGTTTAAGATAGGGTACTTATGTCACAAGTATTGGGAATTATATAAACAACTACTATCACAATTATTGAGCGCTATATTAACAACTACTATCACAACTATTGAAACATACTCAACTACTGGGTCTTCTCCCCTATATCTTGGTCATGGGTTAATAAAGGGGAATTCCTATGCATCATGGAGAAAAGAAAAATAATGGTGGTTACATTTCATAAAGAGAAAGGGAGTGTTCTTTCAATTTGTAATGATTTGCATGAAGGTTTTATTTTTCCATGAATACCATGATGAAAAGGGGAATCTTGGTGGGTGGTAAAGGGGGATCCAGAGCTTACGTAAAGTGTCCAGACAACCTTATTACCAGTACTTGAGACTATGCTATAAAAGAGATGTAGAGGATTATAGATCTAAGAGAAGCTAAATATTAACATCACAGGACACCAATAGAAAGACTAGTGGATACAACGACTCATGGATTGTAATATAGAAGGTAATATAGTTCCTCATGATCCAAGGAATGAGTTAGTAAACTTCTAACCATCATTCTCTTAAATCTATTATTAGGGACATATTGAGGTTATATGAACTATTATGAAGGCATCAAGTATGAGTTGCCTGATAACCTGAATCTTGATTTGGTATTTTATAATGCTTTTATCATTTAAGTATTCTCTAGATTACTTATATCCTTATTCTACCTTATCGGTCTATTCAGGGGTGCCCAATACTCCAAGGAATAATGTTGTTTGGTATTTTAATTTAAATTGTCTTACATGTTTAGGAACAAACAATTGGTTAGAATTTTTTCGATTTTGTGGTGATGAAGTTTCACCTGTGAGCAATGTAACTCTCTACCAAGCATCCATATTTTTGCCATCATACAATGACCAACTTATCGCCTATGTTTTTTAAATCATATTTAGTTGCCTTTTGTATCTTTGTTTCATTACCTGTAGATTTTTATATTTGATCCAAGAACCTAAATATGACCATATCCTTGTTCCATGACCTATTGAATTGTTTCCAACTTGATCCTCAATCATCACCATGACTAGAAATATAAGAATACGAGGAGAAACAACTATCATCTAAATTGATGAACCCATGTTTCAATTGCCCCTCAAGCATTTAGAGGAATTGTGCTATCTCTTGTATCAATCACATTCACTTTATCTCTATGCAACTGATCTCACTTCTTGAGGAGTTTTCAAAACATTCGGTATGCTTATCTATGATTCCATTTTTCCATGCATGTCTAGTAAGATATTCTCTAAAGCCAATTTTTTTATGCTTCTAAAATACCTTGTTATCATTTTAAGCATGCCATATAAATACGCTATATTCAAATGATCACTCTCTTAAATCATGAAGGAGTGTAGTCTAACATTCAGACAAATTCACCGAAAAAAATTCACCATTGGAAAATTCACCGCCAAAAATTTACCATAGGAAAATTCACCACCATGACAAATTCACCTTAAGGAAAACTCACCACCAGTAATTCACCGCCACGAAAAATTAATCACAAACTTTTAATATGATGAATGTTTCACGAAAGTGAATTGTTGGTGGTGAATTTTCCTTGAGGTGAATTTGTCACGACGTTGAATTTTCCTAGAGCCGTGTAGTCCATATGCCCAAATTTCTTATAAATTGTACTCTATGTTGAATACACCGAATACTGAGAGGAGGGATGAATTAATATTCTGCTAACAAATTAATTATTAACCATCCAATTATTAATCCACATCTAGATTGAATAGTGAACCAAAACATAAAAGAGATCATAACACATTGACACTAGGATTTTTATGTGGAAAACCCAAAGTGGGAAAAACCACGGTGAGGATTAGCTCATAATATATTATAACTCGTTATAAGATATTATAGGGCTCACTGTCAGGACTCACTATCCTTGAAAGAATCAAAACCTAAATAAAAATAATGGCTTACAACCAAGATAGAAAAGGTGTGCTTACTACCAAAAATGAATTGGAGAATTGCACGTTCCAATTAAGCTTTGATAATACCAAAATTTTTCTTCAGTTGTTGGTGTACAATCACTATCAACAAATTCACTCTATTACACTTGTCGCATCACTCACATACCATACTCTATCTATATCGAGATACATCTTCTTCTATCCATCAAACATGCATATATATATACAGTCATGACTTCCTTTATCAATTAGGTCGATCTAATTGAGTGCACACTGAATTCAAAATGACTTGTCAACCCAAATCAAAATTCATTTTGGCACACAAAACAAAACTTGTCATCCAAAGATTAGGTCAGCTGAGACCTAATAAGGAACACACAAAGGACAAACAGTTCTTAACCTTTTTAGCCAGAATAATACCAAAATTTTGTCAATTGGATAACTCAACTAGATCACACAGACTTGCTAAATACTTGTTTATACTTGTAACTGACACTCTTGATCAACATATTAGAAAATTATATATTTTACTTTTACTGAGAGGATTTCCAAACCAAAATATTAGATCAACATGGATGCACAAATTACCTAGTTACCAACCAATGTTGGCATCCATGACAATGAACCTGGAGGGCACCTTCTTTATTCTTCCAAAACTCTCCCCCTTTGTCATTGATGGCAACATGTGCCAATAAATAAACTTGCTTCAAAAATTCAAAACAAAATTGTGCTCAACTCCCCCTACTATATGTACAGGTTACAAACATATAACATAAAATATTTTATACACACTCTTATCCTTGTCTCCTCTTCTCCCCCTTTGACCTCAAGGACAAAGGACCGGGAAAAAAAACTTCAAATCAGGAACTAGGGGCACCGTTTAACTCATTGAGAATCGCTTCCCAAGTTGGATTTCCATCATTCCAAACTCCTTTTTTCCTGGAGAGAGTTTTATATAGAGATTATATTTATGCCAAGCATTCTTCTCCTTCTTCCAGAGTGGACGAAGCAAAGTTCATCTTCTCAAGTTTTTTTGCTTCCATCAATGCATTTGATATAGAGACATGTTTGGACATAGCCAATTCTACAAGCTGGGCAGACCGTCTCATAGCATCTTTTTTTTGCCTCTATAGGATGAAGAATTTTCTTTGAAGATATGCAATAGAAACCCACCTAACATAGTTTCTATCATCTACAATCTTATAATCTCTTGAGGCATCAACAACTTGAGACTCAATTGAGTCCATTAAATCCTTGATACCTCGAGTGGCTTTTGGCCACTTCATGTAGTAAAAAATATAGTAGTTGGGCTTCCTCATCACATTCTCTTACCTCTTTCAAAGTTTGTAAAGCCTTATCATGTGTAATTTTACACTTCTTTTTGTAGAAACAATAGTATTTTATCTAGCAGATTCAACTCCACTTCTTTTGTAGTTTGTATCCTAAGATTAGATATGTACTCTTTGATCGAATCAACTATAAGCCTCAAATTTTCAATTGGGGCTAAAGAGTTGTCTGAAGTAACATCGAGGGATGTCTCCTGTAAAGCTTTGATAGTTTCATTTATTAATTCATTTCCCTTTTGATATGATTGCAACTTATTGTGTGATAGAGTTGAGAAAGGTTTCACTTAGTTTTATTCTGTCACTTAGTGTGATCTTTGTCAAATTCACATAACCTGGTTAGATGGTAGCTTAACTAGCTGAGGTGGAAACATAGGCTAGATTACATCTTGTCTTGAAAGAATACCTTTAAGAGAACTTCCAGATGATTCTCTGGATGGCTTTGATGGTTCAGGGCCTTTGGGAATTTCTCCTTCAGTTGGAATGGATTTCTTGTCTTCCTCCTTTTCTTCTTCTTTTTCTTTCTCTTCTTCTTTTTCCCTTTCTTTTTCTTTTTCTTCTTTGGATGACTTTCCAAAAGATATATTTTCTTTCTCCCTTCTATCATCATCATCCTTGTCATTATTCTTCTTTTTTTCCTTGTTCCCTTCACTTTCATCTTTATTTTTCTCTTCCCTATTCTCGATGGATTCTTGATGTTCTTCTCTCTTTTCACTAGATTGATCTCTATGATGGTCATAAAACCTCTTACCGGTAGTTTCTTTTGTGTCATTCAGAGGGGTAGGGGTCTCTGAAGCACCAGATGTCTCATCAATAGTCTCCAAGATTGGGTTATCCATTACTTCTGCAACAGAAGCATGTTCCTGTGTCTGAGCAGTGTGAGACGAAGAACTAATTCATGTCTAATAGCTCCTTGTTAATTACTTGATGACATCCTAAGTTTCTTGCCTTAATTTTTCAACATAGTCATCTTCCTTAGTCATCAAAATTTTAGCTCTCTACTTGAATATAAACAATGTAGAACATTATTTCAATATATTTGAAGTTTCTATCTCTGAAAAAGTTGAACTAATGGATTTTAAGGCTTCACTTCTCATCTTGTCTTCAACACTTAAAGCCTCTTGTCTTCTACGTACTAATTCTTTCCACACATTTTGGGTAACCTTAGACTGTATGGTATCCATATTTATACTACAAATAACTATGTACTGAGTAAAAACACTTATGATGGTTTATTTCCCTTCATCATTAACCTTATCATATAACTCAATAATTGGCATAAGGTCATTTCCAATCATATTATTTACTAAGGCTCCAAGAACTAAGGGTGGTTGATGACTTACCAAAGGAGAAATAGGCATGTCCTCCACAAGATCATATGAGCCTTATTCATTCTTCTTTGTGTGTACATGAATTTGGTAAGCATCCTCCTCTTCCTCTTTCTCCTCATCAATGGAGATATCAACTTTTGTTTTGGCTCCTTCATTGGAGGTACTACCCTTTTTGTTTCATTTCAGTTGTTGCTACTATTTTAAGCCAAGTTCTATTACTTCTTGAAAAAAATCACTCAAAATTATTTTCCTATCAGCCTTTTGTTTCACTCTTCTTCTTCCTGAAGCAACAAATGGTGCAGTAGCAGGTATGTTCTTCTTAGATGCCCCGATGGTGGGACCGATAGGGGCAACAACATTAGCAAATGCAATGATACTTTGTTCTTTCCTTTTCCCTTTCTCAAAATTTGCACCACTCGGGGTGGCAGAACTGGAAATAGGTGTTGGTTTAGCATCAAAAGATAGTCTTCCCAATTTTCTAGGTTTAGAGGACTATTCAACAAATTTTTATTTTCTTCCATCAAGGGCCTCCTTCAGCTATTCTATATCATCCTTAGTGTATGTATGAGCTCAGAAGAAGGCTTCAACCTTCTTTCTTCTCTTAGATGTAGTCACCTTCAAATTAAGTTAAGTAGATTTCTCCTCATATGTACCGTTCTTAGGTAGAGAGGGGTCCTTAGGACTAGCCAAAAAAATCTCAATGTGCCTTTTTGCCACTTTTTCTTTAATCTCATATCTTAGAGGTTCAATACATAGAATTTTGGGCTCTATGGCCCCAATGGTGCATTCATATTTAGACACAAGAAATGTTATCTCCTTTTCATACTTCTTCACCAAACTCCTTAGAATCCTATCCATTTCATTCTAAAATATTGCAACGAAAGCAGTTAGGGCATTATTTTGTGCCCTAAAATTTCCTAGACTATGCAAATGGTAGAAAATTTGATGAGTAACTAGCCTAGTGTTATGCCATGTTATGGATTTTCTTCCTAGTAACTCCCTCAGGAAATAGAATAACAAACAAAAAACTAGAGTGCCAAATTGAAAAATATGCTTCTTTGCCTTTGTCATACTTAGGTTTTCCATAAGTTACAACCTAAGCAACTCACAAAGATCAAAATCCTTTCCATTCACCACCATTTCATAAGCAGTGTGAATTATTGTGGATGATACTAAATTTTCTCTGTTAGTGAAGTAGGTTTTCTGCCAAATCATAATCACAACATACTTGATGGCAGGGTTTACTATAGACTTCATGGTTAAAGCTCTTCTGTCAAACTTAGCACTATTCAACCTTGTGACTTCATCATTTTTCACTGCCTTTAGAACTGAAATGGGTCCAATATCACAAAGACCAGTTATAGCTTGAATTGTATCCTTCTTGATAAGTCCTAATTCATTTTTCCATACAAATTTGTTATGAACCCTATGGAGGTCCATTCTGAAAAATTTCGCCTCACTCTCACTAGAAAAGTTCAAAAAATAGTTCTAAAAATTCAGCCTCATTCAAACTAGGTTTTCATATTTAGCCTTGAGAAAGAGGTCATCTCCTATCAACTCATTGTCCCACAAATCCTTCAGCTCTTGGTGATTGAATTTTTCAATCTTCCCATGAATGTATGTTCTTGGATCTTCGGTGGGTAGAACTAGGCTTAGAATGTGCAAGAACGCACCTACAGGGTCATTTTCATATACTTTACATGAAAATCTTCTAAATATTAGTTGGGGTCTCTCAGAAATTTCCACAGTAGTGGTTTTGATGTGTTTTTTATGCACTTCTCAACATAGGTAATGCATAGATGCATCACCTCGCTTGAAAGGAAATATCCAACAAGAAGTTGCTGGAAATTACCCCAAGGTCTCTCGAGTGTCAGGTCATGACTTGCATGGAATATCTCAGTTGATGTTTGATGTGATCTTGTTGGTAATCACAGGGCGGACTTACATAAGTTAGGCTGGAGGGAAGTTGATTCTTACGACAAAGTTCTTGAAGTGGGAAGTTGATGCACACTTTGCTGTAGGTTCGAGCAACGATCTTAGACTCTTGTTTTGGCTTTACATTGTGCAATGAACCTTAGCATAGGTTACTTATTAAAAAAAAAAAAGAGCAGGGAAGAGAGGAGGTTCCTAGATCTACAACTGAACATGAATAGTGATAATGGAGGTTTCTACTGTGGATAGCTTCCTTAAAACAAAATTTCACTTAACCAAAAAATTCACAGTATCGTGAAATTTGGGCTATCTTCTAAGGACTGCAAACATATTACCATTCATTCACCATGTACATGCATGAACAAAGATAAAATGTTTGAGGCAGCTTTGAATTTAAGTCCAGACTAACTTTACACAACCATCTACCAACAACAAACAACCAAAAGTATGGACTAGGAAAGCATCTACACAACAAAAATCTTCACAACCACATAACAACATTACTAAATCTATTAAATCAAACTAAAAGTAACTAAAACAACAAAGTAAATCTAACTAAATTAGCTAGCTATGAGAGATGAACCATGAAACATGCAAATAAAATAAAAAATGCACCAAAGTAAATGTATGTCTATTATAATTTCAGGAACATTTTATTACAACAACTCAACTCTCTCTTGAAAATGAGAGGAGACCCCCTATTTATAGTGTCCCAAAAGTAGAATCAATGACCAAGATTGATTTGCATTGTGTGGCCAAGATTCACTACAAACTAGGGTTCTACCTACCCCCACAATATATTACATTTTAAAATACATCTTTGTCCTTATCCCTATTTTGTCTTCTAGTGGCAACACTGTAGCATTTTGTCTTTTTGCTAATTGTCTTTGTTGCAACTATTTTGTTAGGAATTCTTCATCAATAATAGGGTTTCCCTCCTACTTCTTCAAAGCAACATACTCCATGAACTTCAAGATTAGTGGTTGGAGCTTATCAACCTCCAAAATCTTGGATCGTAGAATTTGGTAACTCCACTCCTTGGATCTATCAGTGAGCTTTTCGCAGTCTTCATCATACTTGGAAGTGTGGTCCTTGAAAAACTTCGACTAGGTGAAGGCTCGAGCAAAAAAAATCGTGAAGTCAATAGTGATCTCATCCAACATTCCATCCTCTATCTTCTTCTATAAATGAGGCTTTATCTTCTCTGGATCAACTTGGACAACAAGCACATCATACCCCATCATTAGCTTCAAGTATCAACTACAATCCGCCCAAACATCCCTAGCCCAATCGATATATGGATCTACCTTGTCAAGCACCTGCTCCAACCTTTCTTTTTCGATTCATCCTTCTTGAATGCAAGCTATTTTTTCCAAGTCTCACTTGGTAGTTTGAAGATAGCCTCAATCTTCAGGTAGGTAGACTCATACCTCCTCGGGAAGTCAGTACAAAGTTTCCTTGTTCCCTCAAGAGAAATTTGTACATCTAAGAAATTTTTTGTTTTCCTAACAACATGACTAATGCCCATGTTTCTAGTATACAAAACCCATCAGAACTAGTTCTCTGTGGTCTTATCTAAGTTCTTTCTTTACTCAAGCTTGTCTATTTTCTCTTTGGACAAAAATTATGGTGGAGCAAAAGATGTGGTAGGCAGTTCCTCTGTTGATGAAAATTGTTGGATGTAGGTTGTTAGATCAACCACTTGTGCCTTGAATTCTTCCTTTGAAATCTTATTTGGTTGTATCAGATGCACCACCATGGTGACAGACTCCTGAAGGTAATCCAATTTTTTTTCTTTGGTGGCCATCCCCAAGTTGATGGTGGAGATGTTGTAGCTTATTCCTTCTTCTCCCACCACTGGCATAGCTACTTGCACTATTATGGATTCAAAGGCATCCATTGTCACCTTTGATCAAATTTAAGGCTTCTTCTCCTTCTTAGTGTTGATATGAGCTCGGGCCAATATAGCCTCCAATCTTGTTCTTGGATCCTTCGGAGCATGAGATTTCTTCTCTAGTTTTCTTTCTAACCAATCGGGCATTAAGGACCTTTCTGTTGGGTGATTCCTAGCCACCTTCCTTTTCATCTTTCCCGATTTCAATATCTTTATCACTAAGATCCTCTTGCTTCATCCTCGTATCTTCCTTTTCCTCATTGGAGTCCTGGATGAATACCGTGTGTTTGATGGGGAATTTAGTTGGCAGGTGTTCCTTGGGGTTGTCTTCCCCTTCAGTATCTCTTTCTTCCTTTTCTTCATCATGCCCATGCTCCTCGGGCTGCTCAATCTCCAGATTCTTGTGAGTTTCAGCCTCTTCTTTAGGCTTATCTTCTTCTTTATCTTCCTGTTCATCATGAGGGAGCACCTCCTCATTATGCTTTGGGCTACAGTTATGTTCCTCTATTGGAGACTTATTGTCCTCTACCTCTATGTTAGTAGTATTCTCTTCAATGATAGGTTGTTTTCAACCTCCTTCTCTTCAATCTCCTCAAGCTTCTTGGATAGCTCCTCTTCCAGCTCGGGATCATAAGTTTCTTCAATAATCTTGGCACTTGAATCCCCACCATCATCACTAAAGGATTCATAGAAGACCTCATCAATTTATCGATGCTCATGATAGTCATCCACCTCCTCTTCCAACTTCTTGTTTTCCTCCCTTTGTTATCTATTCAAATCCTCAAAAATCTACATGGTGTCCTCCATTGAGGGTGGATCAGTAGGAGGAGGATGAACTGGAAGTCCAGTTATTACTTGGGCAATGCTAGCCTACACCATGGGGTTCATAAACATCCTGTAGAGTTCAAATCGCATGTTCTGCATATATCTAGTGAAGGAATCTGGGAGTGTGAGAACAGGCATTGCAGTTGTTCAGGTGGAAGTTGGAGGAGAAAATGATGGGGACATGGATGATGAGGAAAGTGGGGAGGTGGTAGTTGAGGATGAATCCACTGATATGAATTTCTTTGTGGGAGAGGTAGAGACAAGGTGGATGAATATGTCCACCACAGGCTGAGAGGTAGTGGCTACTGCGTGTGGGATAAATGGGGTGGTAGCAACAATGACAGTGGTTGCAACAGTGGATACAATAGGTGTTGAATTTGGTTGATCAACCTCCATTTCCTCTCCCTCATGGAGTTGGTCCTCTTGTATGATAGGAATTTTAGTGATGCTACCTAATTTCCTATGTTTCTTGGAAGGCTCACCTTCTGAGGCCTTTCTAGTATACAATTTTGGATTGGATTGTTGCTCGTCAGTCTCTTTTCTTTTCCTTGAGCGAGTGAGTGGAGGAGGCTTTGACGTCTCTCCTGTTGATGCAACAAATACCCCACCATCTATTCCACTTGGATCACTTTTGATCCCTTCATAAGTGAGGATGACCCCTTGTTGCTTCAATCAGGCAACTTGCCTATCAATCCATTCTTTTGTGCGAGCCTCAACAGACTTGGTCAAAATGTCGAGGTCATTGACCTCTTGCTTGTCCCAATCAATTAGTGGTAGTGGTAGATTGGAAACTGCATTATATCGGGGGTCTATCACCGTGCTCTCATCTTCTTCCATCTAATTAGGCATAGGGAATAGGTTCACCCTCTTCACAAAGTATGTGGTCATCCGCATATAATGCCTTATCCACACCTCATGGTCATCCTTAAAATTGGCCTAGAAGTCTTCAATGCTATGAAGATGGGAATATTCATGTCCAAGTTCCTTCCTGATGTGACCATAGGGATCCATCCATGGTTGGACCATGTGGAGTCTGAAATGATACTCAGCCAATTCCTTTTTTGAGTTTTGAGCACATTGGGAGGTATGAAGCTCGTACATCCCCTGGCTGAAAGAAAGGGGATAAGAAATCCCCGCTAGATGTTTTCTGCTTAAGAGGGTGTGAACATGTCGCAACTGTCGAGAAAGCTCCAACAATATTATCTGGTCATTGGGATATCAGGGCAACTTATTTGGTCTTTTTGAGAAGCCTTGAGTACAAATGTATGTAAATTTTGGATACTGAATGAACAAGAAAGCATATTGTTTGAGGAAATCTAGAGCACTATGAGAGACTCTCCTCTCGAAGTCACCCTTGATCAACTTGATTATATAACCTATAAAAGTGTCATTTACCCTATACTAGTCTTTCTTAAAATTCCTGAATTGCAGCTGAGGGTACCTATCACAGACCTTGAGGTCCCTGCTAGTTGCTTCATCCAAAGCTCTAAACAAACCAATTTATTGCCTCTGTTCGGCCAATGAGTACACTAGGTAATATTTCATGTAGAACTTGGAGGTCTTTTTGATAGCCATGAACTGCTCATGAAAGAAATCGCTGATTATTCCACCCTAAAAAAATGTGGTATCCTCTTCTCCATGGAGAATCTATTCAATAAAGTAAACTATCCATTCTTGAAAGTACGTCATAGTAGGGAGGCCCAACACTTTACTTAGTAGGGTTACCAAATCATGATAGTCTTCATAGAAGTCACTGCAAAAGAGCTCCTAGGGAACCTTTGCAGTGTTTCACCTCTTCTCATTGAGCCAATGTTGATTTATAAGCTTCTTACATTTACTTGGGTCTTTTTCCCACATTGCCTTGAACTCCTTTATGGTTGGAAATTCCATCTCGCCGAAGGTAGGGATATGAAAGGTCTTTGTTATTACTTTGGATGACATGTCATCCAACATGTTTCCATCCTTGTCCACTATTGTTCTAGTTTCTAGCTGGTACACCTCCCTACAAGCCATCACTAGTTTGGGGGCGATAAGAGAGGGAGGGAAACCTGCAGCTTTGGCAATCCCACTGCTTCTAATCAATCTTGTGTTCTCCATCTTGGGGTTGATCCTGATCCTTTATGTGAATTCATCCATCTCCACATGTCCTATGTTGGTGTCAGAGACCTCTTTCCAATCTATGATGGGTTTAGATTGCAATGGTTCCCCTTGGAATTGGTATTTCATTTGGTCATTGTCTTCTTTTCCACAAGGAGCTTTGCCTAGTTTATTCCCTTTGTATTTCTCTATGAACACCCCCAAGGTTCCTACACCTGATTCCATATATTTTGTAGACAAAGGGATGGTGAGCATAATCAAGCATGAAGACACAAATGTTAGCCAGAATCCTTGCAAAAAATCATTAGATTGGAGCATACAGTAACCAATAAATCTAACGTTTATTCTAGGTGATCGTTATCCATTCACTGAAGGGACTTTGAATGGTTTGGGTCTTAGGGGCCAAACTTCCCTAGAAAGATGGCTATTTTGAAGGGTGAATAGGGCAGGACAGTCTACATGATTTCTCTCGTCTTCAAATTTAGATGAATTGAAAGGTCCATGTAGGAGAGGGTCCAATTTGAGCATGTGGGTCAAGATTTGTTTCTAGATTGAGAGGCGTTTGGATCATCATTGGGGCACCCAAAGTTATGAGGAGGGAAAGCTGTCTGGATTTTTTCGTTTGGAATGGCTCTGATGAAAAACCATTATGGGGTAGAGTTCTGGAGTCTAGGACCTATGATGTTGGAGGACAGCTGGCATAACTCCTTAATTGTTTGGGTATTCAAATCAACAAGGTTGGGATGCTTTTTGAGGATGGTCGTTTTGAAACAACGAGCAATGAGCGAAAGTTCGGTGGGAGCAACCTAGCGGACTGAACCTAGACTCAGACTTCACTTATGTGTTTCTTCATTGAGTTCTACCGGTGGTTGGGGTACTAGGTCCTAGAGGTCGAAAGGACAAGCCTAATTTTCCTTTTGTAGAGGTCGAGATGGGACGGAGTCCTGACGACAAAGGTCCGACGGAGGGGACTCGACGAGGGCTAAGACACTTAGGTTTTATCATTTTTACTCATGCAGTATTGAGAATTTTGAGATTCGGGGGGGTGGAAGGTGGTCATCTAATAGTCGTTAGAAACCAAAATGTTGCAATGGAGGTCCATAGATGGAACTCCATAGGTTGAGACCCGAAAAGTACTAAGGACATGAAAGTTTCATTTTTCAACTCCACTGATGAACGAAAAGGCGGATCCTGAGTCTCGAGCGGATGGGGCTGAGACACTATTTGGAAATGGAAAAAGATAGATGGTGTCCCAGGGATGGAATCTTGCAGGAGCGATCCCATCAAGCATGCCTGGAGGCAGGGAGTTCAATTTTTGTTAAATTTCAACGATGACCCATCAAGGGAGATCCAGGGTTGCGGACCTGAGGAGGCATCCCACCATTTTGAGATCGTTTTTGTTTTGAAGTTTCATCAATGATGATGGAGAGGCTCAGACTCGAAGGGAACTATCACTCTATAGAAAGAACAACGTCGGGGCGATGAAGTTCCAGATTCAATTACTTGGTGATTTGATGGGGTTTTTCAAAATTCTATTACATGGGTTTTCTAGAACTAGCCTTCCTCTATCAAATGAATGCATTTTTATCCTTTTATAGCCATTATTTTAACCTAAAATCACCAAAATAATTGTGGAAGGGTAGATGACAAACTTACCACAAGAATCTGGTGAAGGGAGTTGTTGAATCCATGAAGAAACGATGAAGGAAGGCGACGGGCTTGAAGGTGGCAATCGACGAAGGCTTCAAATCTTTGAAATTGGTCTAGATAATCCTGACATGTGAAAATGATAGGTTGACCTGAATAATTATATCCCTATGTGCATTTAATGCACCCAATTAATGCATGTACAACGGGCCAAAAGTAGGTGATTTTAAAATTTGAAAATGATGACGTGGGGTCCAAAAGAACGCAAGCCATTGCTCGTTTTAAAATTCAAGTGGAAAATCATCGGCAAAGAGGGGCCTGGGGTCTGATGGGTGGAACTCTGGTGAGGGATGCCAATCTTGGAAGATCAAATTCATAATAGAGTCCTGGGCAGGGAGATCTGGTGGAGCGGGTCCAGCATGACTGAAAGACAATCGGTTGTAGCATACGTTATGAGGAAGGTGAGCAAGGAGTCGGGTTCTAGGGTAAAGAAAGGTGAAACCTTTTGGACGCTTTGGAAAAGAAAATGTAGCCTAAAAACACGATGAGGGAAACCCGTCATGATGGACCCAGAAGGCCCCAAGGCCGCTTGGCAAAGGAAAACTGCCAAAGGAACTCCATGAGGATTCAGGACTTAGCAAATTTTGAGGGGTGAAACATGGTCAACTTAAGATGAGACTTGAGAGGCATGCTAACCATTTGGGACACCAAAATGGGGGGCACACAAAATGAGGCAATGACAAAACAACCCGACAAGGTGAAGGAAAGAGAGGGTCCCTGTTCCGAATGGTGTGTGTGTGTTGAGGGCACAACAAGTCGGAGTGATCATATTCCCCAAATAATCTTGAATAAACTTAACAAAGAGTTCCTTCAAATTTAAAAACTATAGAATTCAGATAATTGAGAATACCTTTTATTGCTTGTCAAGAACTAGGGTTTTAATGTAAGATGCTTTGAATCACTTTCAATCTCAGTTTAGCTTGCACTACTTATTCTAAATTGTGCAAATTTTCTTTCCTTAACTTAGTCTTTTGCTTTATTACTTACAAATTTTTCCCTAATTTGCATTTATTGCTTTTCAGCTTTAAAGTTGCCAACATTTTATGAAACACACTATAAACTAAGAAAAGTTTTGCAATTCTCCTAATTTTCTTATTTTCTGCCAGGATTTTCTCCAATGCCTTCATAATAAAGACTCACATCACATATCCTTGTGTCACGACTTGGCACCTCATATATCGGGGTTTCTTTTAGATTTTTGTGACTGCTCCCCCTGAAACCATTACTGGGTTTAGTTCTTGGAAGAGGCATCTATACCGGATGCAGATACAAGGGTATTTGATTCATCCTTGTTCTTAGGTTCTTCCTTCTTCCTCCAATTTTTTTCCATTTCTTTCCTTACTTCTTCGGGATCTACCTTGTTCATAGGCTTGTTCTTCTATTCCGGATTAGGTTTCTTCTTGATTTAGCTCCTACAAAATTTTGAGATATGTCCTGGTTTGTTGCAAGTGTAGCACACAACATATCCTTGATCAAACACATTTTTCTTCATCCTTGACCTGCATTGATTAGTCATGTGTCATAGGCTTGCTCTTCTATTCTAGATTAGGTTTCTTCTTATGTCTTGGTTTGTTGCAAGTGTAGCACACACCATATCCTTAATCAAACACATTTGTATTAATCCTTGACTTGCATTGATTAGTCGTGTGTCCAAATATATTGCATGTGTAATAGTAGCCTTGAAAATATTGAATCCTTTTAGTAGCATTAAACATGTTCATCATCATTTGGCTTCTACATTTGGTAGCTCTATGTCCAAACTTGTTACAAACATATAATTTCCTAGTAAAGAATCCAATATTTTGACTCATTCTATTATGTTTCATCCTACCTCTACATTATGTTGCTTTATGTCCAAATTTATTACATGAGAAAGAAAAGCCATTAAAATATGGGTAATTTTGAGCATTAGGCTGTCAGATAGGAATCCTTCCGGTATTGTTCCTTTGGTTCTTGATTTGATGAGTATTTCCTTGAAATTTCCTTTGATTGTCCACTTTGTTGGAAATTGATTTAGCCTTTGAGTGTTGTCCATCAATTCCTAGACCAATTTTATCCTTAGCAGGTTTCTAAGATGTAATCAACTCATCAAGAATTGTAGAACTTGTCTTGAACCTTTCTTCATGAGATTTTTATTTTTCTAGATCAGCTCTTAGGGTTACCACTTCTTGTTCAAGTGGTGCAGGAGCACCTAGGTTCACTAGGCATTAGGAAGTCTAGGATGCATTTTGTTTTAATGTATTTCCATGAAGATCATGTTGACCATTGGATTAGAGTTAGAGGTTTAATAATATGCCTTGGTCAGGAGTGATCAGTAGGTTAAGGAGGGGAAAGGTTTAATGAGTGTGGAAACTCACTTTTCCTAGTTTTCTTTGAATAGGCAAAAGTGGAAAAATGGTACATTTTGCACCTTTTCCATTTTGTAACCAACATGTCCGACCAAGGGGAAAGTAAAATAATTTTCTGACCTATATAGGGAATGCCTTGACCTGTGAGAAAGGTTGGAAGCTTTGTAATTCGGAAATTCAAGAATGCTAGTGTGGACAATGAGAAGGATTGACTAAATTGCGATCATGGCTTTGTAATACGTTGTAGATTGTGGTGTGGACTGTTCTCTAAGCTTGAGTGGTAGTATTTAGGTGTGTGTTCAATTTGCAGGTGTGTTTTGGTAGTTGTTTTGTTTCTTTTGAATTACTGATCTGACTGGCAACCTATCAAGAATGGAGATTTAGTTCTCTTTCCCACTGTACTTGGTGTACGAGCTTCTGGGGAATGAGGCTAGACTCCATGGTTGTAAATATAGTAGGTCTAGGAGTGGTTAGGATTCCAGGAGGCATGGAGAAAGTCTTCTCCAAGGCCAGCTTGACAGTGCCCGGCTAGGAGATACATTAAGTGCAAAGCACTATTAATTGCAGGGGTGTCCATTCAAAGCAAGTTTCCTGTTGGAAAGGAATGGAGTGATGGCTATTAAGCTGTGGGAATGTTGAGGAGTCTCCATCAGTTCATTTGGTGAGAAGAAACATTAACAGTCTGCAAGAAGACAGGGAAAATACCCAAAATGACCTAGGTTTTTGCACACTTCCAGTTTGAGGCACTGTACGGACAGTGGAGACCTAAGGCACCAAAAATATTTGAGAGGATGGTATAGGTATCAAGAACTTGAAAGAAAGAATGGTTACTCTTTGGGGAACTTAGGAGCATAAGCCTATTTTCTCGGAGTTGGAGGCCTAATTGGGGGCTCTTGGGCTAGTAGCCTTTTTAACCCTAGATGAGGGTTTGGTGAACTTACAAGAACCCTAGGAGGATGGTGTGAAGCTAGTAGAAACATCTCTACACCCCTGCAAAGAACAAATTGAGAGTTGGGAGTAATTAGCCTTTAGGGAAGATTAAGGGCTAAGGGAAGAATAGGAGCATTGCACCAAGGGAGACTTGGTAGATTGAGAGTGAGATGATAGTAGGGTTGGCCAGTAGAACCAGGGGTACCTATACATGAGGTAGGACCTAAAGGTCAAGGTGGGAGAGACACCTAGGAGATCTTGCAAAAAAAGATCCAGAGCATGGAACAGTGATTGTTCCATCCAACCCTACCCTATCATCAAGCTTTGTACATTCATTAATTTTATTCTTGATCTCAACTTTCTGACATTCCTCAATTCATTTATTTTCTTCTACTTGCACTTTTAGTCTGGTAATGTCCTCATTAGCCTTTTCTCCAACTAATCACTAACTTATTTATGCCTTTCCTTGAACTTTTGGATCTTCTCTCTTAGCTTCTAGATGCAATCATTTGCTTCCTTCATATTTCCTTTTAGATTTTCCTTCTCATCCTCACTTTTGTCCAATTCCTCAAGAGAAGCATTGATTTCTTTGGATACAAAGTTTTCTTTCAAAGGAACAAAATACTATTTGTGAGCTATGTATTCAAATTCTGAGAGCTTCCTCAAGTTGTAAGACTTCTTCAAAGGAACCAAGCTTTGATACCAATTGTTGAATACTCTGAATACTGAGAGTGGGATGAATCAGTATTCTGCTAAAAAAATTATTTTTTAACCATCCAATTATTAATCCACATCTAGCTGCAATAGTGAACTAAAACATAAAAGAGATCATAACACATTGACATCAAGATTTTTACATGGAAAACCTAAAGTGGGAAAAACTATGTTGAGGATTAGTTCACAATATATTATAACCGGTTATAAGATATTACAGGGTTTACTACTAGGACTCACTGTCCTTGAAAGACTCACAACCTAAATAAAAAATATGGATTATATCCAAGATACAAAAGGTGTGGCTCACTACCAAAAATGAATTGGAGAAGTCCACCTACAAAGTGCAGAAAACAATTTTGGTTAAGCTCTGATAATACCAAACATTTCTTTGGTTGCTAGTGTACAATCACTATCAGTAACTTTACACTATTACACTTGTCCCATCACTCACATACCATACTCTATGTCTATATCGAGATATATCTTCTTATTTCCATCATACATGCACATATATATACAATCATGACTTCCTTTATCAATTAGGTCAGCCTAATTGAGTGCACACTAAATTCAAAATGACTTGTCGGCCCAATTCAAAATTCCTTTTGGTGCACAGAATAAAACATGTCATCCAAACATTAGGTTGGCCCAGACCTAATAAGGAACACACAAAGGACAAAAAGTTCTTAACCTTGTTGACCAAAAGAATATCAAACTTATGTCACTTGGATAACTCAATAGGATCACACAAAATCGATGAAATTTTTTTTATACCTATAACTGACACTCCTGAGAAACATATCAAAAGCTCATAGAGTTTCCTTTTACTGAGAAGATTTCTAGACCAAAATACTGGACCAACATGGACACATAGATTACTGATTCAGTTACCAACCAATGTTGGAATCAATGACAACAAACCTAGAGGGAACGTCCAATGTTGGAATCAATGACAACAAACCCAGAGGGAACCTTCTTCATTCTTCCAATACTCTATCCAAGCCACTTATCCCATTTCCAAATTATGCCTTCTCTAAGCATTTTTTTTTTCTTGCAATTTTTGTATGCCTTAAGAAGTCTTGAAGCAGTCATGATTAACATGAAAACTCCTTTAAGCTTCCTTAATTATAAGAATTACTTCTTAGAGCAAGGGCCACGTGGCTAAAGATTAATTTACTCATTCCTTTATCTGAAGGTGGAGATTAGGAAAGTAAATTCCATAGCCATTATTCATGGTAGACTTTATTTCAAAGGACTTATGAAATTGTTTATGTATGAATCAAGCAAAGCCTGATGTGGACAATGCCATCCACTTTGTCTCAAGGGAAATGTAAATTCGATCAAAGGAGATGAATAAGGTAAGTGTTCTTAATTAACTTAAAAGTTAGTCATTTTTGAAGATAAATCTAAACCATATTTATGTTAGGATAAGTTGATTTTCTTTCTTAGATAATTTTTCCATTATTAAACTATAATTATGGCATACTCGTGAAGTACAATATGGTAATCTATTTTTTCTTTGTACAAATAGTATATAAAATTCTTGTGCTTCCATTCCTCGTAATTTATTAAGGAATGAGTGTGTCACTTATATTTATATTTCTTTTGATGAGTTTTTAAATTGTATGCCAATAGTAGTAGTTTTGGAATTAATGGCTAAGTGAAATTAATTATTTCTTTTATTTTGTAGTGTAATAATTAATTTTTGGAAATAAAATTAATAACCTAAGTGAGGTTGTCAATAATGACATGGTGTCATGGTTAAGTTGTTGTCTTGTTCTTTTTATCATGGTTCAAACCCCATTGGGGTGTAATCACTAAGTTTATACGTTGGGGATGAGGTTCCCTATTTTTGACCTCACCAGTTGATAGCTCTAGATCAAAAGAATTTACCCCTCCTAGTTAAAAAAATAACCTAACTGAGGTTTACATGAATGTTTTCCTTATTACTTTTAATACATCAAGTTTTATTTAGGCTAATTATGTTCACATCAAGATTTAAATTGATATAAACCTGTATCTAGATAATTCTTATTATAATATATTAAATGATTCAAATTAACTTGAAATGGTTAGAATTGGATTATTATTCAATTTACATGTTATCTAAGGATTATGTCTAATGATGCTATGATTCTTATTTTTTTGAGAACTATAATTTATTAATATTTTGGTTTAGAGAAGTTGTTAGTAATTTATCATTACCAATTTTCTCTCTTTACCTTCATTAAAATATCCAAGCGAATTTTAATAGTTATATTTTATAAATTTAATTGTGAATTATTTATAAATAAAATAATTTAGGAAAAGGGAAGGGATGTTAATATGTTCTTTTTCTCAATGGTGATAGGGATATATTTTTTTAAGAAATGGATACCTACTAACGCAATGTTTAGATACTATGGTTGCCAAATAATATTGAAGATGGACTTAATGTTACTGATTTTTGCATAGGCTTCGTTGCATTATTATTTTATGGTGTCTTCCATGTTGTGTATATCATGTTATTTATATATAGATATGTAATGCTTCACAATTCCATTACTCCAATCATATTTTCATTGATAGTTTTCCTCGAGTTGGGTTGGGTGTTCTTCTTTCAAGAAGAATTTTGGGGAAGTGAATCACTTCATGGTAGGGTGGAAATGCGCTCCAGCAATGTTCTCACCCTCAAAGTGGTAAAAGAAGTTAAATATCAAAATAGACCTATTAGGAAGGTTCATTTTATGATTCTTGTATAATCTTGTTCTTGACCATGTGGTCTATTGTAAGGAATACCTTCCTTTATGTTTAGCCACGATATTGTCATATGTACTCTAAATTTCTTGTTGAAATTTAATTCCTTGTCTTTATTCTTGAATATTGGACTCATTTCATTGTTATATGCTCCTTATTTGTGTAATATGTGCAATTGGTTAATTTTAATTTAAGTAGATGTTACATCTTGAGCCATAGTTATTGATTTTGGGAGACTCATTCATGGATTTTTTAGCATGATTTTTTGTGATTTATCTTCTCATGGATGTGGATATTCAGTGTTGGTTGTTTACTTTAAGGGATTCATTTGAGGAGTGTTAGCATGATTATCTCCTTGCACATATGAGTGATTTTATGATTTCATTTGTTGATGAGGAGTTTTAGGAGATGTTTTTTATTAGAGGTGTAACAGGTTTTGAAGAGGCTGCCAAACCCTTTACTATAAGGTTTTGAAGGACTTGAAACCCTATATAATCAAAGAATGTTGCTCAAGAATTTTAGGGGATTTTTATTGTGTTGATTTTCTAGTTTTTGGAATGGATATTTTGAGTTTGATCTTCCTTGGTTAGAGAGGCTTACATCCATGTTGGTTTGAAATGATATATATGTTTCATTTGATCTATGATATTGAGTGGTTGGGTTTTGTTTATTTTTTTCATTTGGTGTTATAAGGAGATCAATCTTGACACAAAATAACACTTTGAGGTGTTGGTAAAAGGGCATGGTATGATTTACAATTTTTTTATGGTTTCTTCTTGAAGGTTCATGTTCATGTAATCTGGGAGAGTTATGGTGAAATGTTGTGAGATATTATGTAGCTATTGGTGTTGCATGTGTGGATCATTGTTATTTTATTGGTATTACATGGTTTTGATAATTTTTCACACCTTAGTATGGGCATTGATTGGTATAATTGATATACCTTGATCTATTTTTAAATTTGATATTTCCCATATAGTGGGAGTTCTTGGATATGTATTTTCTTCACTGACATGTTTTATACAAGGAGCTTTTGATTGTGTTTTATGGGTTACATATGTTTTTGGCATGAGATTATTGGTGTTGTTGATACCTAGGAGGTATGGATGATTGGATGTATTAGCATATATTATGGTTGTTATTTCCATTCATGTGGGTCTTTTCCTTTGAAAACAACTTGGAGTCTTTGTTATCACTTGGATTTGATGTGTATGTTATTTGGATTGGTGTATCTTCACCCTAACTTGTTCCTTTTCTTCCATAGGTGGCATGTTGGAGAATGATAGTGTTTAACACACTCGAATACTGAGATGGGGGTGAATCAATCTTTTGAAAACATTAACCCTTGAAACTTCTTTATTGAATTAGAATCCCTCAAATAGATCAGTAAAAAAGAAAGATGTAGAAATTTAGTTCCTTAACAGGGTCAAAAACCCTCAATAATGAAAGATACAACAAATCAACCCTTAACTATATTAGAAAAAATGAAACATGAGACAAAGAACACATGCAGAAGATAACACCATATTTACATGGAAAACCCAATGAGGGAAAAACCACAGTGAGAGTTAACTCACAATATATGAAGCAAATTGCTTACAAAATTATAATTAGGCTCACTACCTAAAATACATACAAACTAAGGCACACAACATTAGGGAAGGATAAAAATTATTTTCACACTGGACTGCACAACTCCAAGGCAAGATACAAGGACCTGATGAGACTCACTATCTCAAAGAAGGATACAAGAAGTTTATAGAAATTGTAATATTTGTCAACAAAACAATTTATTGACTGAGGTGTTAAATCACATCTAATCTATCTTACACAAATTTTTAGACTACTATGAGATATTTAGTACATTCCACACTCTTACTTCCTTTGCACTCTTGCATAGGAAATGTTGCATTTATATCTATTTCAAGACCTAAAAACATCAATTAGGTCAGATAGAAAGAACACAAAAAATGATTTCAATATCGGCCACAAAAACATAATGTGGTCCTATCTAGAAGATAGAGAGGACCAAAAATAATCTAATTGAGTATTCCAATGTGATCCCAAATAATTCACATGCTGGCGTACATCAACCCAAGTTGACAATAAGGAAATATGTAGATGAAACGTGAAGTATATAACTATTTGACCCAAAAACATACTTCCAATTGAATTTACTTAATGTGGTCCCCAAAAAGATACATCAAGACCCAAATCCATCTTAACACAACTTCATATGCTGGTGCAAACCCTCAAGCACATAGCATGAGCAAGATAACAAACCTTATCAACCAAACAACCGTAAATTACCTAGAAAGCCAACTAAAAATATAATGCAACACCAAATATATCAACCATTGATGTGCAAATCACAAAAATATATTCTTTGAACATCCAAAAACACTTCTAGATGCTTCTTTCACACATCCATGCCACCAAAAACCACCACAAACCAAACAAAAATATAATACTTCAACCTAGAAGCATAAAATGCACAACCATGAAATACAAACTTAACAAATCAACTTATGGACTACTTCAACACATGGAATTTGAACTGAGACAGTATACAAATATTGAGAGAACATTCACCAAGATGCATGAGAAGATATTAATGTAGAGAAATGTGGAGCATTTTTCAAGCCAATCCAAACAACCAATCAAACTTCTAACCTTCTGCAATTAACATAAACCTCCTTGGAAACATAGGTGACCTAAAAATATAGGAGTGCAACATCCATAGAAAGAAACTCTAAATCCTAAACTATAAGACCATGTCTTCAATAATGAAAGAATGCATAAAATTATCCTAAACATTCTTCACAACAACTTTCTAAAACAAAAAATTTCTACCAACTTATGGAGGCCGAAAATTCCTTTTAACAACACATGCTTTAATAAAAAAAAACAAGAGAGTATAAAAAATACTATATACATTAGAAACATCTCTCCACCTTTAGCAACACTTCTAATCCCCATCTTTATATATCATTATGAAATCAATTATGCTAATAGCAATAATGCATTATACAACTTTACTTGACATCCAACAATGAATTTTAGCAACACCACCATACATCAATGATAACCCAAACTTAATGTTGTATGCAATGAAAACCAATTCCAAACAACAATCTCACAAAAATATGCAGTAATCTTAATGCCAAAAAACACACCAAGAATTGGCATCACAAAAATCTCCTCAAGTGTTGACATCAATGAAAACCAATGCCAAAAATCTCCCCCTTTGGCATTGATGGCAACACACACCTACTCACTCTCACCCTTTGACATCAAGGACAAAGGGCTGCACACACCTACATATAGAAGGAAACTACATATTCTCTAACTTCAAGAATAAAGGGCCAAATATCTTCAATTGAAACAGTAGCATATCCTCCCCCTTTGACCAGTAGATGCACATACACACCATCTACACAACTCTCCAAACTCCCCCTTACTACCAACTCCTCCTGAGAGGTAGCACTCATCAATCTAGGAGGAACAGATATAACATGGATTTCTTCCCCAGGATAGATGCACCATCTATGCATATAGTTAGAGAAAATAAAGGGCAATAACCCCTAACATCTGCTAGAGATACTCAAGAGTATCCTTTGAAAGTGCCTTAGTGAAGATATCTGAAATTTGATCCTTGGTAGGCACATATTTCAATCTAACTTCATTCTCTGCATCCTTCTCCCTTAGAAAGTGAATTTTTAATTAAAATGTGTTTGTTTCTTGAATGAATTACCAGATTCTTGAAAATATTAATTGCACTAGTATTATCACACAATATAGGAATGGTTTCATCATATACTACCATTACATCCTTCAAATTTTGCTTCATCCAAAGCACCTAGGTGCAACAAGATGTTGTAGCAATATATTCAAATTTAGCTATGGATAACGACACTAAGTCTTGCTTCTTTCTGAACCAAAGACCAATCTATTTCCCAAGAGAAATACACTACCACTAGTACTTCTTCATTCACCAACACATCTTTCCCAATCAGAATCAATATAATCATTCAAAGAGAAATTATCATCCTTCTTACACCATAAGCCATAATTTGGAGTTCCATTCAATTATCCGAATATTATTTTCACTACTTTCTCATGAGTTTACTTAGGATTAGCTTTAAATCGAGCAACCAAACATACCACATGCATAATATTAGGTCTATAAGTACTTAAGTACAATACACCTCCAATCATAGACCTATAAATAGTTTGATCATAATCTAGAGACTCATTAACTTTGCTCAAGTGACAACTAGTCACCATAGGAGTACCTACAAGTTTGGAATCTTCCATACCAAATTTTAATATATATTTAACATACATAGCTTGAGAAATAAAGATACCACCATCTAGTTTCGCAATTTGAAGCCCAAGGAAAAAATAAAACCCACTAATCATTGGCATCTCAAATTATTTATGCAGTTATTAAAACTATTACACATATCATCATCTCCACCAAAGATGATGCCATCAAAATATACAACTACAATCAGAATCTTGTCTTCCTAAACCTTCATGTAAAGATTATTATTTTTAGTACCTTTCCTAAAACGTTACTAAAGTAAATACGTATCCAAGTGAGCATACCAAGCTCTAAGAGCTTGCTTGAGTCCATACAAAGCTTTCTTGAGTTTGCACACCATATCTAGATCTTCCGATAACTAAAAACTATTTGGTTGTTGAATATATACCTCTTCCTCTAGATCACCATTCAAGAATGTTGAATTGGCATCCATTTGATAGACTTTGAAGTTCTTATGAGCAACAAATGCAAGAAACATCCGTATTGCCTCCATTATGTATACTAGATCAAAAGTCTCCTCAAAATCAATACCCTCAACTTGAGAATATCACTTAAACACCAATCTAGCCTTTTTCCTTACAAATTTACCATATTCATTTAGATTGTTCTGAAATACCCACTTTGTTCCCATCACATTCTTATCAGTAGGTCTAAGAACCAATTCCCAAGTCTAATTCTTCTTTATTTGGTCTAGTTCTTCTTCCATTTCCTTTATCTAACCATCATCTTTTCTAACAACAACAAATTTATTGGGCTCAAGCTTTGATAGTAAACAAAAATTCACTTGCTCACTTGCTCTTATAATCCTTCTCCTAGTCAGCACCTTCATTCTTGTCTCTAATGATATGATTTGTAGAATGGTTTGTTTGCAAATATTTTGTTGGAATGTTGGGAGCCTTCATTGGTTTTGGTTCCTTCTCTTCTTCTTCAATCCAAGGAGATATATCAGATCTGCAATCCTTTGGTTCTTGTGAGATCTAACACAAGTCTTCATCTACCTTGGCATTTGTGATTTCAATCATCTTTCCCAATCTCTTGTCGTAGCATCTTTATGCCTTGCTCTTGGTTGAGTAACTAAGAAAGATCCCTTCATCTCACCTTGAATCAATCTTCCAAGGTCTCATTCATCTCTTCTGATGTAGCATTTGTTGCAAAATATTTTGAAGTATCTGATAATGGGAGGCCTTCCATAACATAGCTCATAAGGGGTTTTAGTGTTGTTGACTCTCAATTGTGCTATATTAAGAAAATAGACAACAATGTGAACTACTTCCTTCTAGTACATATCAAAAAAATCTACATCTTTCATCATTGCCCTAGCCATTTTTTGGGAAGTCCTATTCTTCATTTCCACTACCCCATTCTACCAAGGGGTTCTAGGAGAAAACAAATGTCTCCTAATACCATGATCTTCACAAAAAAATTTAAATTTATTTGAAGTAAATTCACCTCCTCTATTCAACCTTGAGAATTTGATCTTAACATCCATTTCATTCTCAATTTTTAATTTTAATATTTTAAACTTATCAAAAGCTTATGACTTATCTCTTAAAAATGTAACCCAAGACATTCTAGTGTAATAATCTATAAGCAACATAAAATACCTTTCACCTTGTTGAATCCTTATTCTTGTGGGTCTGCATAGATCAATATGAATCAAATACAATGGAATTTAAGAAGAGAACTCCTTTATCTTGAAACTTTTCCTTGTTTTATTTCCCATTTGAAATTCTTTGTATAATATGTTTGCAGGCTTGGTTATCTAAGGCATATCTCTCACAATATGAGAGGAACTAATCTTCACCAAATTATCAAAACTGATGTGTTCTATTATTTTGTGTCACAACCAACACTCACTAGACTGATCCAGTAAGTATATTCTTCCATTTGTCTTTGTTAGATGATATGAATTACCATTTTTCCTTGTTCCATCGACAACCAGTCTTTCGGACCCTATTTTTCCGATCTCACAACCATTAGCATGAAAAGTAAGATTTGAGCACCCAGTTTGCTAGAATGGAGCCCAGAGCAGTTTACCCAAACTGGGACTAGGTTGCTCAACTTGGCGTAAGTGTCCTAGTTAGCATAAAAGTAAGATTTTCTAGATTTCCATAGGCTTTTGCAATCTCCACTTCGATCCTCATCAGTTTCCAAGTGCACTTGTTTGATTTTTTATATTATTTCACCTTGTATAGCCTTTATTTTTCCTTTGTTGCATAACATCATGTGTTTTCAAACACCATAGATTTCATTACCTTTCATTTAATAGTTAGTTTCATTTATCATAATATTATATTTAGAATACTTCATATAGGAATTTTAGTCACATTCCAACCCTAATATTGAATGAATCCCAAGATTTATATACACTAAGGATATCTCCTTCCTTCTAGGTGAAAACCCTAGAAAGCCTTAGGGGACCCATCCTTAGCACCCACATAAATTTTGTGGTTCATTTTGGTGAACCTGCATTTAGAAACATATTACTTTTGATTTAGCCTACATTTGCATTCTAGGAACCTCTTCTCTTAGCATTGCATTGTGTGTTGCATTGTTTAAAAAGGCATCCTAGGGTTTCATACTTTGCATTAGTGAAAAATCTCATTTTTTCATTTATTTCCTTGCATAATAGATTTTTTTTGCATATGCCATTTAGATATGCACTTTATAGACCAGAATACAACATTTGTCATTAAAAAAACCAAAAAAATTTAAAAAATTTCCCTACTAGGACTAAGTCATCACCCTGGGTGAGCTAGTCCCAGTGCATATTTTGCATCAGTAATTGTTGCATTTACTTGCCAGTTTATAAAATTTATATTTGCTTTAGCTCATGCTCTGATTATATTCAATTACTTTTTGTTATATGGTTATCATTAGCATAAATATATTTTACTTTGATGGCATTTATGAATAGCATTAGATCTTTTCAAGTTTCATTTTTCAACATTAGTTCCTAGTTCTTTTAAAGCACATTCATCGGAACATGAAAACAAAATCATAGAAAAATCACATGAAAGAGTGCACACAATTCTCCACTATAGGAAAACTATATCATTTAAACCTTTTAGTAGTGATGAATTGGATAAGCTATATGAAGCTATACAGGGTTTTCCTCTCACCAAGTTCATCTACTAAGGTTTGTGATGAAAAACCTAAACCCACCACTAACAGCCTATCTCCCAAATCTTTTAGATATGATGATATGGGTGTGTTAGATGAAGTTCTTCAGGATTTCATCTCACCTAACTCATCTACTACGATTTGTTGTGAGCAACCCCAAACAAAATATGTCAATTCCATTCAACCTCAACTTGTTCTCTACCCACCCTCCCATAAACACCAAACCCCATCTAAACTTGAATTTACCCTTTACCCACCCTAACCTAATATTGTGGCTCATACTCATTATACTCGAAACAAGCCACCTCAACACCCTTACCATCACCCAACCCCATCTTACCTGCAACACCTCGTTTAAACTCACAACTTCGAGAGTAATTTTTTGTTGAACAACTTAAGAATACTCTCGCTAAGATATCCCTTTGGGATCTTCTTCAGATATCCCCTAACTATAATTTTATGCTTCAAATGACATTGTAACAAATAGTGGTCCCTCCTGGTACGAATGCTAATGATGTGGCAGCCTTCCTCCAAGAAATGAATACTGTCAATGTAGATATTACCTTCTACCAACATGAGCTCCCTACATTAGAATTAAGAAAGAAAAATGAAGCCTTTATGATAATAGCCCAATATGATCGAATAGGCATCAAACAGACCCTCATTGACAATGGCTTTTCCCTAAATGTGTGTAGTGTGAAGCTTCTTGATAGGTTGTGTGTGGATAGATCACAAATCAAATCTGATTCCTTATCCATTAGAGGACTTGACATTGTTAAGCAAACCCTTGGTGTCATCACTTTACCTATTACCGTCAGAATGGTTACACTACAAACTCCTATGCATTTCATGCCCTATGACCTTTCTTATAATATCCTCTTGGGAAGACCATGGGTACATGAGATGCATGCGGTATCCTTGACCCTTCCTTACAAAATGAAATATGTCTATAATATTTTTTTTTATCAAATTGACATAGACCCCGAGCCTCAGAGTTGCTTACAACTTGAGAAGGGAACATTGAGTCCTCTAAACACATTAATTCCTACCTCCAACATCGCCCCTTTTGAGACAAATCAACCAAAAGACAAATCCAATTTTAAATTACTTGGTGATGATTGGGGATCATTAGAATTCACACCTTCATTTATGGGTGATTGTATTGTTACACACAAAGAAGATGAAAGAAAATAACAACCAATAGTTCTCTCTACCCAACATGAAGAACACCCTGCCCACACATCTAACTCATCTCTTTTGGAAGAAAATGCAACATACACAATTTTTTTTGATGAGATAGATTCTCAACAACCACCCAACCCACAAGAAATGGAAATACTTTATGGACACGGTTATGATCTTGTAAAACAATTAGGCTACAATGGTAAAGGATGTGGAAAGCATGACCAAGGCATTCGTGTGCCCATTGAATCTAATATGCAAGGAAGTAAGACTGGTCTAGGTTTTTCCTTTTCTAAAGCTACAAAATCCAATCAATGACCCTCACTCAACATCAACACTATCACATGCACACCAAGAACCAATCCCACACTCAAAAATCTTGCATTCCTTGATATGGATTCCCCACCATTCAGCTATGTTCATGATGATGAATCTTTGAAACACCTGTTAGGTGCTTCGAATAAGACTTCTAGATCCAAGATAAATGCCTCTTGTGTTATGATAAGTTCTAAGCTCAACATTAGTGACATTAATGAAACTCCCACAAGCATGGAACCATATGATCCATAAATTCCTAAGTCAAATGCACTCCCTTTAGGAGATACCCTTGACATACCAATGGATATAGATGATAAAGACAAAGTCATTAAAATTGGGAAGTACCTTGCTGATGAAGAACAAGAGGATCTTGCAACCTTGCTTCATGCTTTTCATGAACTATTTGCTCAGAAATATCTCGATATTCCCATAATAGATCCAAAAATAGTTACCCATAACATTGTTCTTATCGAAAATGCTAAGCCCATTCACCAAAAGATACACAAAATGAACCCTAAGATAGCCTTGCCTGTTAAAGGAGAACTTGAAAAACTCCTTGACGCAGGTTTCATTCACCCTATTGATTATTCTCCTTGGATATCGAACATTGTCACAGTTGCTAAACCTGATAATCGTGTAACGATATGCACATATTTTTGAGACTTGAACAAAGCCTCTTTAAAAGAAGACTTTCCTCTTCCTAACATCGACATGAGATGGATTCAATTGTTGGACATTCTTTGTTATCCTTTATGGATGGATTTTCTAGATATAATCAAATCTGCATTAACCCACAAGATCAATACAAGACAACCTTTACATCTGCTTGGGGAACATTTTGTTGGGTTATGATCCATTTTGGCTAAGGAATGCGCGCAATACTTATCAACGAGCAATGACTTTAATATTTGATGATTACATACATACAATCTTAGAAGATTATGTGGATGAAATTCTAGCTAAATCCTAAACTTGACAAGCTAATGTGACTATCCTTTGACAAATCTTCGAGTGCATGCATAAATATAACATGCACTTAAATTCAAAAAAGTGTCTTTGGAGTAGATAGTGGTAAACTTTTAGGGTTTATCATATCTCACAAAGGCATTGAGGTGGACACAAAGAAAATTGATGATATAATTAATATGCCACCTCCTCACAACATCTCCCAATTGTGTACAAGGCATGATTCAAGCCATCCATCATTTTGTCCCATCCTTAGCCGATCGTACATTTCCTTTTACACACCTCCTAAAAAAGGATGTAAATTTTGATTGGAATGACGATTGTAAATAGGCCTTCGAGAGTTTAAAAGAATATCTTGCAGCTCTACCTATTTTTACACCCTGCTATACCCAACATACCCTTCATGCTTTATATCACCACTTTTGCCCATTCTCTTGCTGCATTGTTGGCCTAACAAGACAACAATGGAAAAGAGCATCCTATTTATTATATCAATCAAACTCTCATATATTATGAGACACGTTACACAACAATAAAAAAACAATATTTGGCTCTTGTATTCGCTATTAATAAGTTGTGAGATTACTTATTAAACGAAGAAGTACAAGTGATGACAAAGTTTGATACTCTCATATATCTTTTCAATAAAACAAACCTTTCAAGACATCTTGCTAAATGGGTAATGTTGTTAACTGAGTTTGACCTTAAGTTTATGCCCCAAAAAGCAATCAAAGGCCAAGCATTAGCTGACCATCTAGCCAATGCTCCTTCTCCTTTACCATAGAGATTCCGACATGGGAATTATAAAGATTCACAAGCAACAAGCAACCACTGACACAACCAAAAAATAAGCTTGAAGAACACTGTCGTATCAAGTATGAAAACTACTATCAGACCAAGATGCAAAACAATGAAAATGTACTACATGGTTTTGTGTCACTTATCACCAGGAAAAATACTACAAACCCCAATTTCAAGCGAGAGTTACAAGAGCACTGCCAACAAACCAAGATGTATACCACTACCACTACCACTAAGCCTAAGAGAAAATCAAAGCTACTTCCACTATACATTATCCACTATCAAGCATTTAACATGCAAATATTTCCATTGTTAGAAAAAAAAAAACCTCTAATATGTATTGATGCCACTAAAGAAACTTATGAATGAAGACCACCATAATGTTTTCAAGACAACAATTGTATAACATAAAAGGACTGATATTGCAAATATCACTATCTTACTAAAAGATCACAGTCCAAGGATCCATATAAGATTGAAAATTTTAAACAAGATTTACCACCAACACTTGAATCAAGACAACCTAACAACTAAGCATTATGCAAGCAAGACAACAATGACTATCAAACATTATGTACAAAGTATCTATACATGGTACTTCACTTTGCATCCAAATCATTGAGAAAATACACTGAGCTTGTGTAAGAACAAAGAGAACAAAAGAGACCATTGCACAACATCACTATCTCAATGCAAAGCATTGTATTATGTTGAATCCATTACATTGTGATATCTTGCCACCAACACCATTTTGACCAAGAAACATTGAGATAACCATCAAAGAACATCATATCACCAAAACACCATTACTAAATCAACACTTCAGACACAATGAAACAACTTTGTGCAACAATTCTTCGAGATCAAAGAAAATCACCAATAATTATAAACATGTATCTTTTAAGATCAATGAAAAACCAAGTGTGAGTCCCAACCCTATCTATGACCATTGTGACCTTTTTATGAAGTCAAATTATGCTAGATTAGTGAATTATTCAATATTTTGATCAATATTATTTAAATATAATATAACATTGGAAATGTTGATGGAAAACATAAGTAAATCTTTAATTTTCATTATCTTAGAATATTTTTATGGTGTGTGTGTGTGTGTGAAATTGAGAGTTATATGTTCAAAATTTGAAAGTATAAGAGTACATCAATTTGAGTGCGCTCAACTACATGTTTAACGTTCTAAATTTTCCTTGACTTAGTTAAATGATGATGGGAGTAAATGTTAATATTAAAGGTGTCTTAACAATTCGATGGAAAAGAATGAGAAGTATGCAAATTAGATTCTTACAAGCATCAAGAAATAAGAATATTTAAATTGATATAGGCAAAAGAATAAAATTTATTTAGTTCAAGTGATTTGCTAATGTGTTTTATGTTTTATGGAAAAAGGTAATACGTGGGAATGAAATAGGAGCCTTGTAGATCATGAAGAAATTCAACAGAATAAATTTTTAACATTGTCAACATGGTAAATTGGAATAACTCAAATTGACAATGAGGATGTTTAAAGTAAGTTAGCAAGGTAAGTTATATGAATTTATTATCTAGTTGCATAATGATATTTAATAATAAATAATTTTTCAAGAATTCATTAGATAATACAGTTGAATAATTAATTTAAGGATAGATTTTATTATTGTTAGAGATAGATTCAAATTCTTATTCCGCATTGAAGGATATATAAATTATACATATGGATATATTCCCATGCACTATCTTTTATTTACATAAACAATAGCAACATTTTTATTTATTGTTGGCTAGAGACCTTACGAACATTATTATAATATTTCAGATATGGATGGTGATTATATTTTTGTAGTATCTTTTATTATTTCTTATATGGGCTCATATAATAGAGGATTAGTTAATTGCTATGATTAAATGGGACTTAAATAGAAATGATCAAATTGATGTTAATTTTGGTATGAGATGGATTATGAATATCATGTATAGATTTAATGCTTAATTATGAGTATGAATAATGATCATGGATGTATTTAATGTCTAACTATGTTTATGGATATTGTTTTGATTATCACATTTGACATTGAGATACTCTAATTAGTTCAAAGATAAATTGTATTAAAATGACTTGTACATGCTTATTTTGGGTATGCAATTTAATTTGTGTTGCTCTTGTTATATTTTGGACTATTAATATGTGAGTTAAGTGTGCAGGCTATCCATGACCAAGGGATTTGGAGATCTACTAGTAACCCAATTGTGTGAAACCCATAAAGACAATATTAGTCTATATGGAGAGACTAATATCTTACTATGTGGTGTTGTGGTGTTCATTATATTTCCAAGAAATCTTGAGTGTGTTTAATGTATTTTCTCAAACCTTCTAAGTGTGTTTATTTTTATTTCTCAAATCTTCTAAGTGCTCTAGGGTGGTGTGGAAGGGTGAGTTGTCATCCTAAGCTTCAATTTCAAAATTTGTATTTCAAAGGATTTAAGAGGCCTTAAATGAGTCTTTTTACCTCTTACCAAGTGTCAAAACCTTCCTAGGTCTAACCTATAGGGGGTGGGAGGCTTTTAAAACCAAATTTATGTGTTTTTGACTTGATTTAACCCCTCTAAAAGTGCATAAAAAAAAAGTGACGAAATTCTTTAACTTGCAACTCAAGCAAGAATCCTAGTCTTATCTTCTCACCCACTTTACAAGTCCTTTTGAAAACTTTCCAACCTGCACATTTATGAGGGAAACTTCAAGAAACCCAAGTGATTTGAGTGTTCATGAATGCCCCTCTCTCACCCATGTGGTTGCATTAATAAAGGTAACATTTCCTTGGAATTGAAAAAAAAATAAAATAAAAATGAAAGGAAATGGAATCCATGTGTCATCATATCATTGGGAGAGAAAGGATTATATGACATCATTATTTATACATTCTTTAAGTCTAAATTAGGGGATGTTTTTTTTTCATACTGGGGGTTGGAGAGGAAAGCTGGAGAGCTATGGAGAAAAGAGAAGAGTGAAGGAATCAAATAGAGAAGCATGGAGAAAGCTAAGTCCGATTTCCTCTAATTGCTTTTAGTTGATAAAATAAGTGATATGCAAGTTTTTGAGCTAGAATGGTTCTTGAAAATGGATGTATTTGTAATTGTTGAATAAGTTAGTTGAAATTTCTATATCGAGATCATTTGGTAATCTTTTAGTGCTTTCTCGGGGGTATGAATAGAGCCCATGAGGCTTCATGTGTTGGATGTTTTGTTTGCATTGTTATTATGTGGTTGTCATTGATGTCAACACTATTAGCATTGGTAATTTTGAAGGTTGTATATGTCGAGGATATTGAGAAAATTGTAATAAATATATTGCAAGCAACCAATGAAGTTGAGAAGGTTGGAGTGGTGAAAGCTCTGTGCATTGAGTTTCTGGTGTCACACACTAAAGGGTTTTTTGCTGAGCCTATCTAGTATGTTGTTTGAAAGTTTCAGTGGCATGCATCAAGAATTGAGAAAATTATGAAGATTTGTGTTCCTATAGTTACTTATTTTTTGTAACAAGTGTTTCTGGAAGATGTGATTGAAATTCTGGTGAATTTGGTTGTTGTGTATGTTTCTGAGATGTTCATTAATGTTTCTAGATTGTGCTATATTAGTTCAATACGTCTGCATTGACCAGAGTGTTCGTGATTGAATATTTTTCCTTGTGTGTTCAATTTTTTCATGTTCTTGGTCGACATGATGGTGATAGCATGTTGTGGATCTCTATGGATTAATACTTTATTGTTTGGTATGTTCAAAGGTGTTTATTTGGGTCCTCACTATGTTGTGACTACCTTGTGTTGGTGCACATTAAGATTTATTTATGTATTGAGGCTGATAGTTGTAATTTATTCTTTATTTGTGGTCAATAAAGTAGTTGATATAAATCCGTATAGTGGATATATAAGAGTGGCTGATTTCCTCATTTTGATGTATGCTCGGTGTGTGCATGTGAAGTAAATGTGTGAATCAAGATCAAATCATTCAAGAGTAGATCAGAGTGTGAAAGAGATTGAGCAGAGTGTGGAAGAGTTTGACCAGAGTGTGTAGAAGTCTTTATGTGCCTAACCGAAACTGTCATCAGGATTTTGTAGAAGCTAATTTCTTAATTCAACCTCATCAAATGGATTTAATCTGATTATTGTATGCAAGGCAGTGATCCTTCCTCTGAGTAGTGAGCTCTAGGTAGTGTGCCTAAATGCATGTGCATTCCCTATTTACTCTTCATTATACTTTTAATAGGGTATAATCTTGTGGACTAATATCCACCATGGTTTTTCCCCTAACAGGGTTTCCATGTATAAAATCTTGGTGTTCATGTGTCTATGACGTGTTATTGATCTATGCTTGCATTGTTAATTATTAGATATGAGATTAAAGGTTAATTAATGTTGAATAAGTTTGATTTTGGTAACAACTGATTTACCCCCCTCTCAGTTGTCTATCCTTGTTTTGCCAACAATTGGTATCAGAGCATGTTCTTCTAAAGAAGCCCAACAACTTGAGGTGAACCAAGATGGCATCATACAAGAAGGATAGTCCTAGATTCAATGGACAAACTAATATCTATGGAAAATCAAAATGGAATGTCATTTGAAGTGTATTGGTGATCCTTTCTTGAAGATTACAAAGAATGCATATACTATTCCTCAGAATGGTCCCTCTACTGTTGATGAAATAAAAGAAGCTGAAATCAATACCAGGGCTATTGAAGCATTGCTGAGTGCTTTGACAGATTCAAAGATGACAAATGTGATAGGTCTGAAGACTGCACATGAGATCTAGAGAACTTGGAAACATTGTATGAAGGAGATGCACTAGTGAAATTTTCTATGCTACAGAGTCTAAAAGGCAAGTGTGAGGACATGAAGATGAGTGAAGATAAGGACATCCTCTCTTTTCCTCAAAAGATAAATGAACTAGTGATGAGCATTAGATGTGTTGGTGGAGTCTCGAATGAATAAGACATTGTGGCTAAAATACTTAGATTTGTGCCCCGTTCCTACAAAACAAGATATCATGCTATTGATGAACTCAGGGCAGTGAAAAATGTGACAAGAGACATGCTAATTGGAAAAATTGTTCCCTTTGAGTTAAGTGAATTTGGTGAATCTACTCCTAAGACTGAATCTGCATTCAAGATTACTGTATCTAGGAAAAGAAAGCAGAGATATGATTCGGGAGAGAGTTCCAAAAGGACATTCAAGTATTAAGATGAGATGAAACAGATTGAAGATGAAGAAAAACAATTAGAAGAACTGGAAGCATTGATTGTGAAAAGAGAAGCCAAAGGTCATGGTAAGTACAAAGGAGATTTACCTATCAAATTTTTTTCTTGCAGTAAAATAGGTCATTTTGCATCAAGGTGTCCTGAAAGAGTATCTAAGTATAAACCTGATAAGACTAGATTTCAAAAGCAATGTTATTATGTTGAAGAAGGTGTTACTGATGATGAATCTGATAAAGAAATTGGAAATGAAGATGAAAAGGTATTCATTGCTATCAAAGAAAATGGTAAGGTGTCCAATGAATCTACTAGTAATGTGAATGTTGAGAAAGCTCTTGCAGAAAAAAATGAAGAAAAGGATGAGTGGGTAATTGACAAAGGATGCTCACATCATATGACTAGTGATAAAAGCAAGTTTGTAAGCTTGGAAAACTATGATGGTGGTGTTTTAAAACTTGGAGACAACACTTCTGGTGTGATTCATGGAAGAGATACTATTTATTTTGGTGGTAAGCACAATACTGATGATGTTCTTTATGTAGAAGGTTTAAAGTACAACTTGTTGAGTGTTGGAAAAATGGTAGACAAGGGTTACTAATTTCAATTCAAGGATGGTAAGTGTAGAATAAGGGGAAGTTATGGAAATATGATTGCTTTAGGTACAAAGACAAGAGGAAATATTTTTCACTTGAGTGCTGCTAGTGAAAGTTGTATAATTGCTCAAGTTCATGTAAGTTGGTTGTGGCATAGGAGATTGTGTCATGTGAACGTTGATAACATTGTTAAGATAATCTCTACTCAAGCAATCAGATATCTTCCTAAGTTAGTAAAGCCTACTAACTCTATGTGCAACAAATTCCAGATAGGAAAGCAAACTAGAAATTCCTTACGGAGAAAACAATACAACTCTAATGGAGTACTAGAATTGATACATACTAACTTATGCGATTCATCCAGAATAAAAATTCTTCAAGGTAAAATTTACTTTATGTTGATTATTGATGATTAATCTAGAGTGATATGGGTTGCTTTCTTAAGAGAAAAAAATGAAGCATTAGAAAAGTTCAAAAGCTTCAAAACTATGGCAGAGAATGAGACAACCCAAAAGATCAAATGCTTAAGGTCAGACAGAGGTGGTGAATTCACTTCCTAGGAATTGAATTATTTCTACGAAGAGCATGAAATCCAAATATAACTTTTTGCTCCCCGAACCCCTCAACAGAATGGAGTTGTTGAAAGAAAGAACATAACCATTCTATACACTTCTAGAACCATGATGTTGGAAGAAAATGTTCCTCATTTCTACTTGAGAGAAGCAGTAAGCACTGTTGTGTATACCATTAACCAGGTGAATGTCAAAAGTAATTCTAGTAAGACCCCTTTTGAGCTATGGTTTGGTTATAAGCCTACTGCCAAATATTTCAAAATTTTTGGAAGCAAATGCTACATCAAGAGAGATGATGATATAGGAAAGTTTGATGCTAAAAGTGATGAAGGAATATTTTTTAGGTTACTCTACTAAGAGCAAAGATTACCGGTGCTTTAATAAAAGGTTGAAGAAAATGGTTGAAAGTGCAAATGTCAAAGTTGATGAAGATATTAACAGACCATCTAGATGTAGTGGATATGATTAAGATGATCATCACGATAGTACTATCAATGGAAATAATGTTTAGAAATAGAATCAACTTCAAATTGTTCCGGTGAACCAAGGGAATCAAGAAGAAGAAACTAGCAGAAGTGCAGAAGAAAGAACACAAAAACTAGAAGTCAGAGAAAATCCTAAAACTCCCAAGTATGTAAGGCGAAATCATTTTGACAGTAAGATCATAGGAGATAAAAGAAAATGTGTGCAAACTAGAAGAAGGATTTTAGAAGAGTATTGTCTAATTTTCAAAACTGAGACTAACAATATCAATGAAGCATGCAAAGATGAATATTGGATGGAAGCCATGATAGAAGAACTAATGCAAATACAAAAAAATTATACATGGGATCTTGTTCCTAGACCTCAAAACAAAAATGTGATTAGAACCAAATGGGTGTTTCAGAATAAGCTGAATGAACAAGGTGAAGTGGTCAAAAACAAAGCAAGATTGGTTTACAAAGGGTACTCATAGATGGAAGGTATTGGTTTTGATGAAAATTTTGCCCCTGGTGCTAGAATTGAAGCTATAAGATTATTTCTTGCTTATGCTACTTTCAAGAATTACAAAGTCTATCAAATGGATGTAAAGTCAACATTTCTAAATGGTGAGCTAGAAGAGTAAGTCTATGTTGATAAAATAGATGGATTTCAACTAACTGACAAAGAAAACATGGTATGCCAATTGAAGAAAGCTCTATATGGACTTAAGTAAGCTCCCAGAGCTTGGTATGCTAGATTGGATAAATACTTGTTGAAGCTTGGATTCGATAAAAAGTACAACTGACAACAATCTGTATTTCAAGTTGGATCAGAATAAAGAGTTGATCATTGAAGTCTTTGTTGATGATATTATTTTTGAAGGTGATGATGATTTGTGTATGAATTTTTTTGATGAAATGAAAAGTAAGTTTGAAATATCAATGATAGGAGAGCTAAAATTCTTTTTAGGACTGCAAATTACTTAGTTAGATGATGTAATTTTTATATCTCAGTTTAAGTATGTGAAATAGTTATCTTTGGAAGTTTGGTATGGAAGATTCAAAGCTAGTTGGTACACCTATTATAACTAGATGCAAAGTTACACAAAATGATGATTCTCCTAAAGGAAATCAAACAAGATACAAGTCAATGATTGGTGGATTACTCTATTTGACTCAGACCAAACTAGATATAATGAATCATGTATGCATGGTTGCTAGATATCAAGTTGATCCTAAAGAGTCTCATGTGACTGTTGTGAAAAGAATCTTCAGATACCTAAAAGGGATAGTTGATCTTGGTCTTTGGTATCCTAAGGATGATGATCTTATCTTGAGCACTTTCACTGATACTGATTGGGAAAGAGATGTGAATGACAAGAAGAGTACTAGTGGTGGTGCATTATTCTTAGGGAAGAAGCTGGTATCTTGGCTAAGCAAAAAGCAGAATTTTATTTCATTATCTACTATTGAGGCAAAATATATTTCTATTGTAAACAGTTGTACTCAAGTATCGTGGATGAAGTAGATGCTGAAAAATGTCAAAATTGAGTATGAAGAACCCATTGCCATATTCTGTGACAATTCAAGTGCCATAAATATTTCTAAGAATCCAATGCTGCATTCAAAGACAAAGCATATATCCATCAAATATCTCTTCTTGAGAGATAAAGTGACAAAGAAGTTAGTCTGGAGTATATACCCACCAAGGAGAAAATTTCATACATCTTTACTAAGTCGTTGCCTAAGGATACTTTTGAGTACCTCAAAGGAAAGTTAGGGGTGATTTCCCCTCCTAATCAAAACTAAGTGATGCATGTCTTTGCATCAGTCTTTGAATTCATATCCATATCCTACTCCGTATTGATGTTGTGGTGGCTGCTACTCAGGGGGAGTAGTCAGATGTACTAAATATGAGAATCAGAGCATGTGTACCTTTTCCATTGATGTCAAAGGGGGAGAAGAACAATGTGAAAAAATCTTGAAGTAAGGGGGAGAAGAGTCAAGAAAGGGAGAGAAGTATGTGAACAACTAGTTGTGTTGATGGTATTATTTTTCACATCATGTGTTGCCATCAATGCCAAAGGGGGAGATTTTCGGATGTTGTGCTTGAATTGCTAATATGTGGTTGTCATTGATGTAAACACTATTAGCATTGGTAATTTTGAAGGTTGTATATGTCGAGGATATTGAGAAAATTGAAATAAATATATTGCAAGCAGCTAATGAAGCTGAGAAGGTTAGAGTGGTGAAAAGTTATGTACATTGAGTTTCTAGTGTCACACACTAAAGGGTTTGTTTTTGAGCCTATCTAGTATGTTGTTTGAAATTTTTAGTGGTACGCATCAAGAATTGAGAAAGTTATGAAAATTTGTGTTCCTATAGTTACTCAGTTTTTGTAACAAGTGTTTCTGGAAGATGTGATTGCAATTCTGGTGAATTTGGTTGTTGTGTATGTTTCTAAGATGTTTAGTAATGTTTCTAGATTGTTCTCTATCAGTTCACTACATCCACATTGATTAGAGCGTTCATGATTGAATATTTTTCATTGTGTGTTCAAGTTTTTCATGTTCTTGGCCTACATGATGGTGATAGCGTGTTGCAGATCTCTATGGATTAATAATTTATTGTTTAGCATGTTCGAAGGTGTTTATTTGGGTCCTCACTATTTGACCAAATTTGGTTGGTGCGCATTAAGATTTATTTATGTATTGAGACCGATAGTTGTAATTTATTCTTTATTTGTGGCCGACAAAGTAGTTGATGTAAATCTGTGTAGTGGATATATAAGAGAAATTGTTTTCCTCATTTTGATGTATGCTCGATGTGTGTATGTGTAGTAAATGTGTGAATAAAGATCAAATAATTCAAGTGCAAAGAAGAGTGTGAAAGAGATTGAGGAGAGTGTGGAAGAATTTGACCAGAGTGTGTAGAAGTCTTTTTGTGCCTAAACAAAACTATCATCAGGCTTTTGTAGAAGTTAATTTATCAATTAAACCTCATCTGATGGATTTAATCTAATTATTGTATGTAAGGCAGTGACCCTTCCTTTAAGCAGTGATCTCTAGGTAGTGTGTCTGAATGCATGTGCATTCCCTATTTACTCTTCATTATACTTGTAACAGGGTATAATCTTGTGGACTAACATCCACTGTGGTTTTTCCCCTAACAGGGTTTCCACGTATAAAATCTTGTTTTTCATGTGTCGCTAATGTGTTATTGATCTATGCTTGCACTATTAATTATCAGATTTGAGATTAAAGGTTAATTAATGTTGAATAGGTTTGATTTTGGTAACAACTGATTCACCCCCCACCCTCTCAATTGTCTATCCTTGTTTTGCTAACATCATGATGCCATTACAATTGGGTGGAGAGCAAGGTGTATTTTAAGGGTATGTAAATTGTTAGTTTCTCAATATTACGTGTAACAAAGCAAACTCATATTCTTGACGTGTTCATTGTATTTCTATACAATAGGTGTAATATTTGTTAGGAATAAGGTGTCTCAACCTTGGATAATTCCTATTCTTATTATTTGTTTTGTAAAATGTTTTTCTTGCAAATAATGTAATTAAGTGCGAGTGTACATGTCTAGTTGGCATGTTGATGTGTCACTCCACTTGATGTGTCAGCATCTTGAATTGTGTGTAAGGAGATCATGGCTGAAACGGTTATGACGGATTCCTATGACACGTAAGAGCTATGTCTGGAAGATTCAATGATGGGTGAAGACATGTGGCAACTGATAAAGTTGAGTACTGTACACTCTTCCACGATACCTATTTTCTCGGAGAATGTTGAAACCCTAATACAGTTATCTTTGGAAGTTGCCCTAAAAAGGGAAGCACATGATATAAGCGTTTTTTAGGGTTGCGAAGATGTGTGATGTGAGTGTATTGTCGGAACGTTTTGATGCTGCCGCATTTTGTCTTCAAGTGTTGGAAATCTCCTGAAAGAACTTGCATTGCAAGTGTATTGTAACCGTTGTGTTGAAGATAATACATTGTGCAGGTTTTGGAGTGCTGGGGTTTTTTACCGAAAGGTTTTCCCCAGGGTAAATCATTGTGTCATTCTTCATTTTCTGTATGTATGGTATATTGCTGCAATATCATTGTTAAGTAGATTAACGAATCTGAAATTGTAAGGGTTTAAAACGAATTTGCACCATACTTTCCTTAAGAGATTAGTGTAGGAAGCTGTTTCCACACCTGAGTTTCCTTACAATATTGAAAGTTAAGCATCTTGTTAAGAGAAAATAAAGGGATAGAGTATGTTTTTATTGTTGGCATCTCTAAAGGCATTTGAAAGATATTGTGGGGTTTAAATTTTTGTAGTTTTCATCATAAGAATGTATTGGAACAAAATGGATTTTAAGTTTCTTCCAAGGGAATGACTCAAATTTATTTATTAATGCGCGCATCTTAAAAATGTATTGGAACATGAGACATTATGAGTCATTTGAAGAAATTATGTGTATTCTATAAATATAGATGGTAATGCACAATATAAATGAAAGCCTAGACTATAGGGTTGAAAATCATTTTCTTGAAAAGGTTGTGAGAAAGGAAAGTTAAAAAAATATGCACTGATATTTCAATTATTTGTTGTTGGAGTATTTTTTTAGAAAAAAAGGTTATTAAAAGTTTCTGTTAAAATCATCATTTAGTGTATCCAACATAAAGGACTAAATTTTTTTTACAAAATTAACTTTTAAACACTTACAAGATTTTCTATTCAAACTCATACAAAAATATTACTCAAAGTTATTAAATTTAAAATGGAGAATATAAATATTAACTTTTTGCCCCTCTCTACTAAAAGAGAGAAAGAAACCACTCATTTAGTCTATTTTCAAAATTTTAATACATATATAAATATTTATATATATTACCTTGCAAAAAATTATGTTCATGTATATATATGATGCACATATACACCCTAATCATATATATACATATTCATATATGATACTTTAAAATACACATCTTCTATATTTTCAAAAAAGTATATATACAATATTGTATTTTAAAAAATTATATTTCATATATAAAATGTATTATTATTTTGATAAATGACTAAATAAATAAAGTTTAAAAAAAAAAATCAACAAAATATAAAAAAAGAAATAAATTTTAAAAAAAATAAAACAATAAAATAAAATAGAAAGAAAGGTCACACGGCCCTGTCGCTAGGAACTGCCCAACAAAAACTCCAGGAAACCCACGTCCTGCAACCTTCAAAAGATCCTTATATATATTGTATGTGATCCATGGTCGGATCTGCCGTGATTTATCCTTGCATGAAAAAAAAAATCACAGGTTTGACTGTCATTTTTGCACAAATATAAAAAGGTTTGTTAAAAATCCAAATTGAATAATAAAAAAAAACAACAAAAAATTAGTGGGTATGCAAATCTTCAAATAAAATAAAACTTCATGAATCTAAAGTCTTAGATCTACAAAAAAATTTGCAAACCCTTGTAACCTTCAAGGGAAAGAAGAATAAACAAGGTTTAATGCAAATAAAATTGCAAGCAAACAAACAAGCTAAAATGATAAGAAGAAATAAGATAAGAATGAGAGAAAAGAAGCAAGATTATGAAAATCTCCAGGTAAAATAGTGTTTTCTCAATCCTCCTTTCAACCTGTAATGAAAATGAAAAAATAAGAAAAAGAGAGAGATAGACATTTTAATAAGTTGTTTTATGAGATAGGGTTTCAAAAAGTGTTTGCCCTAAAATCTAAGATTGAGATTCCATCTCATCCAATGGATGAGATTAAATGCTCAACATATTACCTTTTTCTCAATTTAAAATCTTATTTAAATTAAATTAATGAAGGCTTTTTCAATAAATAGGAAACTGTTGGATGGTGTGGTTATTTTGGTGATATGTGGATGCCATTGATGTCAACACTATTATCATTGGTGTTTCTGAAGGCCGCATATGTTGAGGAGATTGAGAAAATTGTAAAAAATATAGTGTAGGCAGTCAATGGAGCTGAGAAGGTCATAATGGTGGAAAGAGCTTTAAGTTGCTAATATGAAGGTGCGCTTCAAAGGGTTTTTTGTTGAACCTTTCTAGTATGTTGTTCGAAAGTTTCAGAGGTTTGCATCAAGATTTGTGGAAGATATGAAGATCTATGTGCCTACAATTATTCAATTTTTGTAGATGGTATTCTTGGATGAAGAAGATGAAATTCTGGTAATTTCATGTGTTGCGCATGTACCTATGATGTTCATGGATGAATTTAGATCGTGCTCTATCCTCTTTGTACATTCACATTGATCAAAGTGTTCATGATCCAAGATTTTTCCGATGTGTGCCTGAGTTTTCATGTTCTTGGTCGACATGATGGTGTTAGCATGTTGCAAATCCATGAGGATTAATATTTTATTGTTTGGTATGTTTGGAGGTGGTTTTTGGGTCCTCACTATGTTGTGACTGACTTGTGTTGGTGTGCATTGAAATTTATTCATGTATTGAGGCCGACAGTTGCAATTTATTCTTTATTTGTGGCCGACTAAATAGTTGATGTAAATCCATGTAGCGGACATATATATGAGATTTTTTTCCTCATTTAGAGGCAGTGCTTGGTATGTACAAGTGATGTGCATGTGTGAATAAAGATCAGATCATTCAAGAGCAGAGCAGAGTGTGTAGAAGTTTTTTGTGCGCCTAACTGGAACTGTAATCAAGCTTTTGTAGAAGCTAATTTCTCAATTCAACTTCATCAGATGGATTTAATCTGATTACTAAATGTAAGGTAGTGGGTCTTCCTTCTGAGCAGTGTTCTCTAGGTAGTGTGCTTGAATAAAAGTGCATTCCTTTTTATTCTTCATTATACTTCTAACAGGGTATAATCTTGTGGACTAACATCCACCATGGTTTTTCCCCTAACAGTGTTTCCACTTATAAAATCTTGGTGTTCATGTGTCTCTGATGTGTTGTTGATTTAATGCTTGCACTGTTAATTATCATATTTGAGATCTAAGGTTGATTAATGTTCTATAAGTTTTATTTTGGTAACAACAGATTCACCCCCCCTCTTATTTGTCTATCCTTGTTTTTCCAACAATTGGTATCAGAGCTAGTTCCTTTGAAGAAGCCTAACAACTTGAGGTGATCTGAGATGGCATCATACAAGAAGGATAGTCCTAGATTCGATGGTGCAAAATACTCTCTATGGAAAGTCGGGATGGAGTGTCATTTGAAGTGCATTGGTGAACCCTTCTGGAATATTACACAAAGTGCATATACTATTCCTCATAATGGTCCTTCCTCTTAAGATGAAATCAAGCAAGAAAAAATTAATACTAGGGTAGTAGAAGCATTGTTGAGTGCTTTGAAAAATTTAGAGATGACAAATGTGATAGGACTGAAGACTGCATACTAGATCTAGAAGAATTTGGAAACATTATATGAAGGAGATAAACTAGTGAAAAGTGCTAAGCTATAAAGTTTGAAAGGCAAATGAGAATACTTGAAGATGAGTGAAGATGAAAACATCCTCTCTTTCTCTCAAAAGATAAATGAACTGGTGTTGAGCATTAGATGTGCCAGTGGAGTCTTAGATGAAGAAGAGATTGTGGCTAAGATACTTAGATCAGTGCCCCCTTCCTACAAAACAAGAGCCCATGCTATTGATGAACACAAGACAGTGACAAATATCACAAGAGACATGCTGATTGGAAAAATTGTTGCATTTGAATTGAGTGAATTTGGTGAGTCTACTGCTAAGATTGAATCTTCCTTCAAGGCTACTGTATCTGAGAAAAGCAAGCAAATATATGATTCAGGAGAGAGTTCCAAGAGAACATTCAAGTATGAAGATGAGGTGAAGCAGATTGAAGATTAAGAAAAGGAATTGGAAGAACTGGAAGCATTGATTATGGAAAGAGAATCAAGAGGTCATGGTAAGTACAAAGGAAATTTATCTATTAAATGTTTTTCTTGTAGTAAGATATGTCATTTTGCATCCAGATGTCTTGAAAGAGTTTAAAAGTACAAACCTTAGAAGACTAGATTTCAAAGGAAGTGCTATTATGTTGAAGGTGTAACTGATGAAGAATCTGATAAAGAAACTGGAAATGAAGATGAATGGTTATTTATTGCTATAAAAGAAAATGGTCAGGTGTCCACTGAATCTGCTAGTATTGTGAATGTTGAGAAAGCTCTTGCAACAAAAATTGAATAAAAAGACGAGTGGGTAATTGACAGCGGATGCTCACATCATATGACTGGTGACAAAAACAAGTTTGTAAGCTTGGAAAACTATGATGGTGGTGTTGTGAGATTTAGAGACAACACTTTTGGTGTGATTCGTGGCAAAGGCACTATTTCTTTTGGTGGTAAGCACAATACTAGTAATGTTCTTTATGTAGAAGGCTTAAAGCATAACTTGTTGAGTGTTGTACAGATAGTAGACAAGGGTTACGATCTATAGTTCAAGGATGGTAAATGCAAAATAAGGGGAAGTTTTGGAAACATGATTGCTTCAGGTACAAAGACAAAAGGTAATATCTTTCATTTGAGTGTTGCTAGTGAAATTTGTTTGATATCTCAAATTGATGTAAGTTGGTTATGGCATAGGAGGTTGTGTCATGTGAAATTTGCTAACATTATCAAGATAAGATCTACTCAAGCAGTTAGAGATCTGCCTTAGTGAATCCTACTAACACTATGTGCAAGGAATGTCAGATGAGAAAGCAAACAAGAAATTATTTCTGGAACAAATAGTATAGTTCTAATGGAGTACTGAATTTGATACATACTAATCTATGTGGTCCATCCAGAATTAGAAGCCTGCAAGGTGAAAGGAATTGTATGATGCTCATTGATGATTATTCTAGAATGATATGAGTTGCTTTCTGAAGAGAAAAACATGAAGGATTAGAAAAGTTCAAAAGTTTCAAAGCTATGGCAGAGAATGAGATAGGTCAAAAGATCAAATGTCTACATTCAAACAGAGGTGGTGAATTCACTTCATGATAATTCAATTATTTTTGTGAAGAGCATGGATTCTAAAGACATCTATCTGCTCCCCAGACCCCTCAACATGGAGTTGTTGAAAGAAAGAACAAAACCATTCTAGACACTGCTAGAACCATGATGCTGGAAGAAAATGTTCCTCATTTCTAATAGAGAAAAGTTGTAAGTACTATTGTGTATACCATTAACAGGGTGAATGTCAACGGTAATTCTGGTAAGACGCCTTTTGAGCTATGGTTTGGTTATAAGCCTATTGTTAAGTATTTCAAAAAAATTGGAAGCAAATGCTACATCAAGAGAGATGATGATATAAGCAATTTTAATGCTAGAAGTGATGAAGGAATATTTCTAGGATACTCTACTAAAAGCAAAGCTTATCGGTGCTTTAATAAAAGGTTGAAGAAAATGGTTGAAAGTGAAAATGTCAAAGTTGATGAACATATTAGTAAAGAATCCAGATCTAGTGGATATGATTTAGATAATCAACATGATAATGCTAACAATGAGAATATTTTTTAGGCACAAAATAACTTTCAAATTATTCTGATGAACCAAGGGAATCAAGAAACAAAAACTAATAGAAGTGTAGAAGAAAGAACACAAGAACAAGAGGTCAGAGAAAATCCCAAAACTCCTAAGTATGTGAGACGAAATCATTCTGATATTCAGATCATAGGAGCTAAGAGCAAAGGTGTGCAAAATAGAAGAAGAATTCTGGAAGAATGATGTCTAATCTCTAAAGCTTAGCATAGAAATATCAATGAAGCATGCAAGGATGAATATGGGATGGAAGCCATGAAAGAAGAACTAATACAGATACAAAAAAATGATACATGGGATCTTGTTCCTAGACCTAAAAAAAAAAGTGTGATTGGAATCGAGTGGGTGTTCTGAAATAAGCTAAATGAGCAAGGTGATGTCAAAAAAAAAACAAGACTGTTTGCAAAGGGTTCCCACATATGGAAGGTATTGATTTTGAAGAATTTTTTTCCCATGTTGCTAGAATTGAAGCTGTAAGATTGTTTCTTGCTTATGCTACTTTCAAGAGTTACAAAGTTTATCAGATGGATGTAAAGTCAACAATTCTGAATGGTGAACTAGAAGAAGAATTTTATGTTGAACAACCAGATGGATTTTAGTTGAATGATGAAAAGGACATGGTATGCTGATTGAAGAAAGCTCTATATGGAATTAAGCAATCTCCTAGAGCTTGGTATGCTACATTGGATAAATACTTGTTGAAACTTGGATTCAATAAAGGTACTGTTGATAGAAATTTGTATTTCAAGTTAGATCAGAATAAATAACTAATCATTGAAGTCTTTGTTGATGATATTATTTTTGAAGGTGATGATGATTTGTGTATGAAGTTTTCCAATGCAATGAAAAGTGAATTTGAAATGTCAATGATAGGAGAGCTGAAATTATTTTTAGGATTGCAAATCACTCAGTTAGATGATGGAATTTTTGTATCTCAGTCTAAGTATGTGAAAGAGTTACTAAAAAAGTTTGACATGGAAAATTCAAAGCCAGTTGGCACACCTATGGTGATCGGATGAAAAATTACATAGAATGATGATTCTCCTAAAGCAAATCAGACAAGATATAGGTCAATGATTGGTGGATTAATCTATTTGACTCAGACCAGGCCAGATATAATGAATGTTGTATGCATGGTTGCTAGATTTCAAGCTAATCCTAAAGAGTCTCATGTGACTTATGTGAAAATAATTTTCAGATACTTTCACTGATGTTGATTGGGTAGGAGATGTAGATGATAGGAAGAGTACCAGTGGTGGTGCATTCTTCTTAGTAAAGAAGTTGGTATCTTGGCTAAGAAAAAAATAGAACTCAGTTTCATTATCTACTGCTAAGGTAGAATACATTGCTGTTGCAAACAGTTGTACCCAAGTATTATGGATGAAGAAAATGTGGGCATGACACCAAGTATCTTTGACATGACTGAAAAAAGCATCTTTGAAACCAACAAGCTTCAACACTATGAAATCATGAGCAATTCGAGCGAGTTCACCAACAATCATCAACAAAGCAGCTAATGTATAACAATGTATTATAATAATTGTTCTTAACACTTGCAAACCAAATATAACTAAACATGGCACTTGCAAACTTAATTGCCTTCATTATGGACTAACAACCCTAATTTTCTTCTTGATGAAACCTCATTGTTGTTGTCTATGGGGTTTGTATGATACATCAAAACATAACTCCCCCTCAACTCACGCTATTCTTTACTCTTGTGAAGCATCCACAAGCTTAGGTTCTTTCTCTTTCTCTTATTTTTTTCTTCAAACTTTCATAGTGCTTGTCTTTTTGTGATGATTAAATGGGTCCTTTCAATTACTTCTACAATACTATGCTTTATGTCCAAACTTATTGCATCTATAGCATATGACCTTGTCACCAACATGAGAAGTAAGAGAATTATATCTTCTTGAGATCCCAAAAACATCACTTTTGACTTGTGTATTACAAAAACTTGCAATGTGACCTAGATGATTGCATTTATAAAATAGGACCTTACTTCTATTTGACCACTCATAAGGACTCTTATTCCATCCAAATTTTCTTACGTGCATCCAACACTCTATTTCTCTATGACCAAATTCATAACATGAATAACAATAACAATGAAAAGACTTTTCAAACCTAGACATTTGATGTTGTCCTAAATGAAATAATTTTTTGAAATTGTTTTTGTTGGCTTGTGCAAGAGTACTTTATTTTGTCTTCTTCTTGTCTTTAGCCTTAGGAGTAGCATAATGATAGTTTAGATCTATCTTCTTCCTAGAAGTTTCTCCGACATTAGAACTTTTTCCTCTTTAAAATCCTAAACTAATAGTATCATTGTGACCTTTTTGTTTACCCAAGAGATCTACTAAGTTGTCAATGATGTCACACATATCTAGCCTTTTTATCAAGGCTACAAATTTTTCCTCTAAACTATAACACTTCATTTCTTTGGTGTGTAACTCCATTTTGGTGACTTATACAACCCTCTTGTTCTCTTTAAGTTGAAGCTTTAGATCTACAACTAATTTTTTAGACTCATTAACCCTGTTGATCATATTTTTTAGTATCCTTTTGGGTCCAATTTGCAATATTGCCTCTTTTTTGAGTCTTTTTTTTTCACCAAGATCACATATCAATTCTCCCTCAAAATCAACCTCTTCTTCATTATTTTTAGATTTATCTTCACTCTTTTCTTTTTTATTTTCACTCAGACTAATAGTAGTCATAAAAAAGGTTTCCTCTCCTTTAATAGAATCTTCTGAACAACTATTTGTTACATCAACATCCTTAATAAAAAGACTTTTCTTGTTTTTGAAAGTGTTTTTCCTTTTAGGATTATATTGTTTCTTCTTTCCTTGTCTCCTACTATCCTCTTCATCACTTATAGAATCTTTATAAGGACATTGAGTAGCATAATGTCCTATCTTACCATAATTGAAACACTTGAATGGAAGCTTCCCCTTATAATTTCTTGACTCTTTTTTCGATCTGCTTACAAAGGTGGATTCTTTGTCATTAAATTCCTTTGAATTGGAATTTATATCTTTGTCCTTTTTGACAAATTTAAAGGTAGCCTCTTTGCTTGTCGAGTCATCATTACAAATTCTCATCTCATAAGCAGTAAATATGCTATGAAGTTCATCTAAGGTAAGTTTATTTATATCCACCTCTTCTACAATAGATACCTTGGAATCATACTTAGATGTTAGTGATATTAGTACCTTCCTGAAAACTACTTTTTCTTCCAAGGAATCACCAAGACCACAAATAGTATTGAGTGTCTCTTGAACTCTCAAAAGGTAATCAATAACCTTCTCTTCCTTATTCATTCTTAGTCCTTCAAATTTGGCTCTAAAGGTTAGTAACTTGTCTTCCTTAGCTTTTTCATCACCCTAATAGATACTAGATAACTTATCCAAATAGCCTTTGCATATTTACAATCCATAATCTTGACAAGTATATCATTAGTCAATCCACAAAGAATGACATTTTTGGCCTTGGAATTACACTCATAGGTCTTTTTCTCATCTACAGTGGAAGGTGCCTTAGTAGTAGTGTACTCATTATCTACTATTGCCCAAACATCATAACCTATAGAAGATAGGTAGGACTCCATTCTAAATTTCCAAAAATAAAAACCAAAACCTCAAATAGTAGTGCTTTGAAAGTATAATAACCTTCCTGATTAGCCATGATATGTTCTCCACTACTAGGATCTCCCAAGTTGATAAAAATTGTGCAAGGAACCTAACCCTCTGATACCACTTGTTGGAGTACAAGACCACAAAGAAGGGGAGTGAATCACTGGTCTAATGAGGAGCCAAATTTTATTAAAATCCATCCTATTACCCTAAACTCTAAACCCTAAAGCCATCATTTTTTCCTAGGCCCTTAATGAAATTTGGTTGTCTTGGGAAAATTCACCAAATTTTATTCACTTAAGCCATGCCATTTTTTCCTAGGAGCTCGGTAGACATAGATCTCCTTAAGTCATCCTATCACCCTAAACCATAAACTGATGTCTTAAGGGTTACTAATATGACATTTCTTAAGGGGATCAAATAAGTTCTAAAAAAAATTGGTGAAGTTGCCCAAGGCAACCAAATTTAACAATTTTTAATAAGAATAAATGCAAGACTATAATACGAATGAGATTCCATGATCTAGGTTGGTCAGTTGAAACAATAGTTATCTCAATCAATTTTTCCACAAGAAATTTTTTTTCACTAACTTGCAAGTCCATTATTCCAAAGGCCACCCAAACTTTACCCTAAGTTCCCTAAACCTTGAACTATAAAATCTAAACCCTAAACACTAAAGCATTCATTTTTATCCTAGGACCTTAAAATGAAATTTGGTTGCCTTAGGAAAATCCACCAAATTTCATTCCCTTAAGCCATGTCCTTTTTTCCTAGGACCTCACTACATAAATCCCCTTAAGTCGTCCTATTACCATAAACCCTAAACTCTAAAGCCATCATTTTTTCTAGGCCCTTAATGAAATTTGGTTGCCTTGGGAAACTTCACCAGATTTTATTAACTTGATCCATGTCATTTTTTCCTAGGACCTCACTAGACATAGATCCCCTTAAGTCATCCTATCACCCTAAACCATAAATCGATGTCTTAAGGGGTCCTAATATGACATTTCTTGAGGGAATCAAATAAGTTCTGAAATTTTGGTGAAGTTTCCCAAGGCAACCAAATTTAACAATTTAATAAGATTGTGCAAGATTATAATACGAATGAGATAATCATGATCTAGGTTCATCAATTTACAGTTTAGGGTGATAGGATGGCTTTAGGGGATCTATATCTAGTAAGGTCCTAGGAGAAAATGGCATGGCTTAAGTGAATAAAATTTGGTGAAGTTGCCTAGGACCTTAGTGAAATTTGGTTGCCTTGGGAATCTTCACCAAATTTTATTCACTTAAGCCATTCCATTTTGTACTAGGACCTTACTAAATAGATCCCCTTAAGTCATACTTAAGGATGTCTTAAGGGGGATCAAATAAGGTCTGAAAATTTGGTGAAGTTGCCCAAGGAAACCAAATTTAACAATAATATAATATCATGCAAGATTATAATATGAATGGGATTTCATGATCTAAATTGATCTATTTACAGTTTAGGGTGATAGGATGGCTTAAGGGGATCTATCTCTAGTAAGGTCCTACGAAAAAATGACATGGCTCAAGTGAATAAGACTTGGTGAAGTTGCCTCAGACCTTAATGAAATTTGGTTGTCTTGGGCATCTTCACCAAATTTTATTCACTTAATCCATGTCATTTTGTACTAGGACCTTACTACATAGACCCCCTTAAACCATCCTATTACCCTAAAACCTAAATCCTAAACTCTAAGTCGTAAACCCTAAAGCATTCATAAATTTTTCTATATTAATTTAGTTAATTGTTTTTTCACTCAAGTAACATGCCTTAGACATAAATGAGGCTTACACATTTTATCATTTGTATTCAATTAGGCCATTTATATTGAATGGTTTAAGGGTATTTCCTAAACATGTATCTTACATTTTGAAATTACAAATCTAATGCACGTTCACTTATATCTTAGAGATCACATGGATCGATTCAATAATATTCATAATCCACCTCCATGCCATCCATATCCACCACCTTCACCTCCACCTCCACCCACTCCACCTCACAACCCCCCACCTCCACCACCTAAAATCGATGGTGCTCGCTTGCAAGCACAAATCAATGCCACTGTTAGAACCATCCAAGATCAAATTAACATTATTCAAAATGAAGAATGTACCCCACCACCTTTGCGGATGATTGCATCTAGGATGAAAACTGTTGTTGATGTTGTTAGGTCTATGGATGGGATCTTAGATGAGCATCAACAATGGCTAGAGGAGAGGAGAACTTCTGATTATGAAAAGGAAAACACAAAGAAATGAAGAGATGTAGTAGAGAGCCACAACAATTTATATATCAAGACAATGATAGAAATTATAGTTATTTGAATTTATTAATTTGATTCGATGGATATTTTATATGATGAATTTGGTTCCAAGATGGATATTTTTAGTGACGTGAATTTTTGATTTTGATTGGATAGATATTTTTAGTGACGTGAATTTATGATTTTGGTTGGATGGATATTTTTAGTGACATGCATTTATGAATTTGGTGGAATTTATGAACTTATAATGATGAATTTATAATACTATATATTTTATGACCATCTAGCTAGATCATGATTTCTCCTGTTGGAAAAATGTAATATATATATGCGTTAGACATAAAATGAGATTTTTGTGAATGTTTCAAGTTTATTTTTTAGTATGTACGTGTATTAAAATTGCATAGTTCTAGATCTTATTTATTTTGAAATTTGTACATGTGTGTACATAGTTTAGTTGAATGATGTATGCATGCAAATTATGCATCACATTTTTTATTTTAAATGTATGTACATGTTAAATTTTGAAATTTGTATGTATGTACATAGTCTAGTTGAATGATGTATGCATGAAAAAATTATGCATCGCATTTTTTATTTTAAATGTATGTACATGTTAAATTTTGAATTTTGTATGCACATGCTCAAGTTTGAAGTCAATGTATATGTACTTGTAATTTTGTAAGTTTGTATGTTAATTTTGTATAATTTAATGCAAGTGCACTTATATCTGATATCATGGATCAATTTAACATCGATGATATCCTCAATCTAGCACCGCAGCCACCTCCACCTCCCCTCCACCCCCTCAACCTAATATCCCACCTCCAGCTCCTGTTGCATTTGATGAGGCTTGCTTGAGAGCATATATAAATGATCAAGTTGCATCCATTCATAATCAAATCAATGCTATGCATAATGAAGCATTGATTCCTCCACATGTGAGATGTTTTGCATCTACGATGAATTTTTTTTTGGAAGCCATTAGGATGATTGATTTTGATCTAGATAAGCACGAACGAGAGAGAGAGAGAGTAGATGAGACAATTTTATGTAGATGGTCTCTCGTATGAACAAATTTTGGACCTTAAAATAACAAAATCCCACCTAGCCCCTTACTTTCTCGACCCTATTACTCGACAACCCATTCCTCCCAATAAATCTAGAATATCCATGAGGTGGTGTATACATCCACATATGAGTGCACATTTTTTGGATCGATGGTATATGGTTTTTGACAGTCCACCACACGTTAATTGGGAGGTCCCATTGTATATTTTGAGGAAATTATATGTAGAGTTTTTTATGGGCCAAAAATGCTTTTATTTTGATTTTAAATCATTTCAGGGTGTTGGTGGCAGCATGCAACAAAAGAGGTTAGGGGCAAGGGTTGATCCCCAACACCTCGTGCATGCACAACCCCTTTTTGTTTCTCTTGTTCCTCCCATTCCCACACTTGTGAATCAACGTGTAGTGGTCTCTACATTAGGATCTCTTAGTACGCTCATAGGAGACCTTGATCAACATGCTTTTGCAATAGCGAGTAGGGAGCATAGAGACAATGACGATGGAGGAGTATTTTATGGAGTTGGTCCAAGTACCACTTCATGAGTGTCGGGGGTACCACATGTATGTACTAGTTTCCATCAATTATGCTATGGACCTGATCAGGCCACACCTAGTTCAGGTGGATGTGGAGATTCTGGTGGTTCATTTGGGCGCCTTAGTTCATTTGTAGAATTTCTTATAGAAGATCATCACCCTAAGGACACTACAATACAAGTATAAATATGCATCTACATGTTGATTTTATAAGAATTTTAATGAATACATATATATAGATGCATGGTGTGAAGAGGTCTCTTCATTTTAGAGTGTTTCAGGTCATCCACATAGTCTGCATGGTGTGAAGAGGTCTCTTCATTATAGAGACAATGCATGACCCAAACATGATTTTATGAGTTATATTTGATCATGGACTACATATTTGGTTTCTCATGTACTCTGTTTGACTTTATATTTCATGGGTCAAGTACTTTGTTGGACTTTAGTTCATGGGTTGTACACTATGTTGGACTTTATTTCACATGCTTAATATATTAGTTTCATGAACTTAATATGTTGTAAACTATGGAATTTATTATATTGTTTGAAATTTTAATTTACACATGTACATTTATGCATTTTATGTTCATAGTCAAGACATTAATATAGGACATTAATGTGAAACTAAATATAAATATGTAATTAAAGTTGAAATTAATAGGACATTTTAATATTTGTACTTTACAAATTTAGTGATCCCATATATGATATACATGATATGTACATTCAATAATTAGCGATAATTAGTCAATGAACTTATACAAGATTAGAGAACAAAAACATTAATAAATTCTATAAACAATAGCATCCAACACTAATTTATAAGTTGTCAAAACAAATAATAGCATCCAATGTAGGTTGTCTTAAGGGGTATGTACATGTATTTGTAATTTGTACAAAATATTTAATTGTGTAAGTATGTATGTACATATATGTCATCTCAAAACAATGTTTACAAAATTTGGATATGCCATCTCAAGAACATCTGAAACTCATGCCTGGAATATAGTAGGTCTTCATGCCACCTGATATCAAAAAGGTACAAGAAATATCAATGAAATAATCAAAACATCTGTATTTTAATTTATATAAAACTATCTATATGTACACAACTCAGACACTTGCATTTAAAATTATTCCACACATGTGTGTAGGTTGAATCCAGGCATCCTCTCCTTTTTGTTTCAAAGTATGATCTATCAATGCAAAGATGATTTAAGGATACAAAAAAGGATAATAAATCAATTTTAACAATTAATGTACAAGCAATATCAATATATAATCAAAACATGTATTTAAATATAATTTAACTAATAATTACCTGCTTTTACCAAGTATTCCATGTTGTTTAGGTTGAATCTGCATGAACTAGATGGGTATGTGCAGGATCATAATGGGCCAAAAAGTGGCAATATTTAAGTGATATGATGGCCCATGTGGCTGACGACCTATTTTTAATGAAAAATTGATGAAACAAAAAGGGTTTTTAAAGGAGATTCTTAGCTTCCCACCAATATAAATTATGCTTTACTTTAAATTTAATAAATAATTATTATTCATTTTCTATTTGAATTACGGATAAAGTCCTGATTGATAGGCTGATTGAAAAACATCTATAGTTTTCAAACGGTATCACATTTTTTGAATCTGAGAAATGCATCACATTCTATGCTTTGCATACTATAGGATTAAAAAAAATGATTTTCATGAAGTTTTGACCAAGTTAAGGTGGTTAGACATACAAGTTTTTTATATTTTTAAAAGTTGTAATAAAAAAATCATAATTAATTATTTACTTGGAAAATAATTACAAAAAAATATGCATCACATCGGGACATGGGTCCTCTAGTTTTATCTAAAATATTATCATTTTATTGTGGTTAGGGTGGTTAGATAGACACCTACTTCTTATTTTGTCCCTAAATTTAAGTACTATTGCATTGAAATTTCCAATTTTCACCAAATAGATTTTTTTTTCTTGTAAATAAACCTAGTATTTTAGAAACTAAATTCAATTTTATACAAATTTTATTTTTACATATTTTTGAAATAATATAAATAACTTATTCAAATCTTTATGTCAAGTTTCCTAACTCTAATTTTCTGAATTTTATCGCCACTTAAGGGCCTATTTTTTTCATGATGATTCTGCATATACCCAGATCCTTTTTGTGACTATGGCTTAAGGATCTATAAAGGGATAATTTAAATCAATTTCAACTAATAAAACACTTGACCAATATCGAAGCATGTATTTAATCTATTTAAAAGGACAGTATAAAAATAAAACTATATTTACTTGTATTCACTTATTCCACTATATCATCTGCATCCTCTCTTTTTTGCAATGCATCTATGATTATCTCATGCTATTCCATATAAATTGTCCATAGCACTTTATTTTTGGGTCTTCCACAATACCGATCTAGTTTTATATTTGTTGGCACCACCAAATGTAAATAGTGTATAATCTTTTTATGTGTTTCATAATCTTTGAATGCAGGTAGACCATTCTTCTTTGTCAGGTATTTTCGTAGCCAAGTGCCGGCAACCACCATCGGTCCTATTGGAAAACATGAAAACCATCATCAAATAAGTTTTCAATTTTGTTTTTAAGGGGATTAAAGCCTTGTTCTTGTTGGTATGTGGCGACTGATCATTCTATAGTGTTCACTTTTCATGTATCCTCGCCGGGGTCTGGGGCCGGGCCGGGCCCTGGGCGGGGGTTCAGGGGCGGCAGCCCCCGAGAAAAATTTTTGGCCTGCTTTTTCACGAAATTACTGAAAAAGGGAAAAATCACAAAAAGGGAAAAATCCCCAATTTTGTATAACCCTAATTTATAAAGGGTTTAGGATAGAGTTACAGTATTATAAGAAACAAGCGATTATTCGCAATATTGTAATAAGGTTTTACACTGGTTAATGAAATCATTGGATGGCTGCGGTTTGGTGGATGTAGCCCACATTGGGTGAACCACGTTAAATTCTCTGTGTTATTTTTCTGTGTGTTTTACTTCTGGTTTATTTGATAAAATCTGCATTTAGCTTTTAGATATTTGCCATTGAAAACCTAACAAGTGGTATCAGAGCGAGTTGTTTTCAATTATCGTTTGCAGGAAAGTCTCACGGTTGAGTGGGAGTCTCACGGTTAAGTGGGAGCAATGGCAGATGAGGGTAAGATGAAGGTTGATAAGTTCAATGGGCAGAACTATCAGTTATGGAAGATGCAAATGGAGGACTATCTCTATCAGAAGGATTTATGGCAGCCATTGGAAGGGAAAACCAAGAAACCTACAACAATGTCGGATGAGGACTGGGATATTTTGGACAGAAAGGCACTTGGCAGTATTCGCTTATGCCTGGCACAATCAGTGGCGTTCAATATCACAACAGCAAAGACAACTCTAGAGTTGATGGAAACCCTAGCAAAGTTATATGAAAAGCCTTCCGCTTCGAATAAGGTATTTCTTATGAAGCGCTTATTTAATATGAAAATGGTAGAAGGTGGATCAGTTACTGATCATTTGAATGAATTTAATACGGTTACCAGTCAATTAACTTCTGTAAAAGTTAACTTTGATGAAGAAGTTAGGGCTCTTTTGATTTTGTGTTCTTTGCCTGAAAGCTGGAATAGCTTGGTAATGGCGGTTAGCAATTCTGTTTCTGGTTCAAATACATTGAAATTTGATGATGTTGTTGGTGTTATTTTGAGCGAGGAAATTCGTAGGAAAAGCTCAGGTGGAACATCCACATCAGGCAGTGTTTTGAATGCAGAAAGCAGGGGCAGAACAAATGAGAGACGAAACAATTTTGGGAGTCGTGGGAAGTCACGAGGAAAATCAAGGGACAGAAGGTCCCAATCTAGAGACAAGAGGGATTGCTGGTACTGTGGTAAGTCAGGGCATGTAAAGAAAGATTGTTGGTCTCGAAAAAATAAAGAAGGAGACAAACAAGAAGGAAATAAAGAGGCAAATGTGGTAAGTAATAAATCTGATGAGGATGCTTTGATTCTTTCTCTTGATAATGCTGATGATTCTTGGGTGTTAGATTCAGGGGCTTCATTTCATGCTACGCCCCATAGAAATTATTTTCTTGATTATGTCCAAGGGGATTTTGGGCTAGTTTATTTGGGAGATAATGAACCTTGTCAGATTGTTGGAAAGGGAAGAATCAAGATCAAGTTGCAGAATGGGAATCATTGGCTACTACATGAGGTAAGGCACGTTCCAAAGCTAAAAAGAAATTTAATTTCTGCAGGGCAACTAGATGATGAAGGTTGTGTTGTTACATTTAGTGATAAAAATTGGAAGGTTACAAAAGGTGCCTTAGTAGTAGCAAAAGGTGCGAAAGTAGGCACCTTATATCTTTGTATAGGTCATACTGTTCCTTCTACTTTAGCTATTGCAGATAAAAATCAATGTTCAGGAACAGTTGCTGCAGTTCAGCAGGAAGAAAATCAGATAGTTGCTGCAAATTCTGAATCAGTACTATGGCATAACAGACTTGGTCACATGAGTGCAAAAGGTATGAAAGTACTTCATTCAAAGAATGCTTTACCAGGTCTAAAATGTGTTAACATGGATTTCTGTGAAAGTTGTGTGTATGGCAAACAAAAGAGAGTTAGTTTTCTCAAGGATGGGAAACAAAAGAAAGATGAGAAATTGGAGCTTGTGCATACGGATGTATGGGGACCAGCTCAGGTATCTTCTCTCGGTGGCTCTCATTATTATGTCACATTCATCGATGATGCAACTAGGAAGGTATGGATTTATTTCATTAGGCAGAAATCTGATGTATTTGAAACTTTTAAAAAATGGAGAAGCTTGGTTGAGAATGAGACAGGTAAAAAGTTGAAATGTCTCAGATCTGATAATGGTGGTGAGTATTGCAGCAAAGAGTTTGAAGATTATTGTTCCTCTAATGGTATTTGTAGGCAGAAAACGGTTCCAAGGACTCCACAGGAAAATGGAGTGGTTGAGCGCATGAATAGAACAATAATGGAGCGTGCACGGACTATGAGATTGCATGCTGGGTTGCCTTTAAACATGTGGGCAGAGGCTGTAAATACTACTGTTTATTTAATTAATAAAGGTCCATCTAATCCTTTGGGTTGTGGTATTCTAGAGGAAGCATGGAAATGTAAGAAGGTGAGTTATTCTTTTCTGAAAACCTTCGGTTGTGAAGCATTTGCACATGTAGATTCTGAAAATAGAACCAAGCTTGATGCAAAATCAAAGAAATGTATATTTGTTGGATATGGCATAGATGAATTTAGTTATAGGCTTTGGGATTTTGAAAATAAGAAAATTGTGAGAAGCAGGGATGTCATATTCAATGAGAAAATGTTGTAAAAAGATCTATTGCAGCAGCATGAGAAGAAAGAATAGGATTATGCAGTGCTGGATGGTATTACAAACACCAATGTTCCAGTGGTTCCTCATGCTCCGCAACAGCAACAACAAGAAATACCACAAACTCCAGTTAATGTTAGGCGATCTTCAAGGTTAAGTAGACCTCCAGAAAGATTTTCTCCCTCTTTGTACTCTATTCTATTAACTGATGCTGGTGAACCAGAATGTTATCATGAAGCTATGCAGGTGGATACCAAGGTTCAGTGGGAGCATGGAATGGAAGAAGAAATGGACTCCTTGCTGAAAAATCAAACTTGGGAATTATGCAAGTTGCCTGCAGGTAAAAAGGCTTTAGCAAACAAATGGGTTTATAGGATGAAAGAGGAGGATGGAGGTAAGAAAAGATTTAAATCCAGATTAGTTGTAAAGGGATTTGCACAGAAACAAGGTATTGATTTTGATGAAATATTTTCTCCAGTTGTTAAAATGACCTCTATTCGTACTGTGTTAAGTATTGTGGTTGTTGAAGATTTGCATTTAGAATAGCTTGATGTTAAAACTGCCTTTCTCCATGGTGATTTGGAAGAGGAAATTTATATGGAACAACCACAAGGATTTGAGGTCAAAGGTAAGGAGAAACTGGTGTGCAGATTGAAGAAAAGCTTATATGGCTTGAAGCAAGCACCTCGACAATGGTATCTTAAATTTGATAGTTTTATGGCTGAGCAAGGTTACAATAGGTGTAATTCAGACCATTGTGTTTATTTTAAGATGCTAGGTGAAGATAGCTACATTATTTTATGTTTATATGTTGATGATATGCTTGTAGCGGGGTCTAACATGGATCACATAAAGGAGTTAAAACAACAGTTAGCAAATTCATTTGCTATGAAGGATTTGGGGGCAGCAAAACAAATCCTTGGTATGAAGATTACAAGAGATAGGAAAAACAGGAAATTGTTTTTATCTCAGGTTGATTATGTTAAAAAGGTGTTGCAGAGATTTCATATGGAGAATGCAAAAGCTGTCAGCACACCTTTGCCCAGTCATGTAAAATTGACTAAGGATATGTGTCCAAAGACACAAGAGGAGGAAGAAAAAATGTCCAAAGTACCATATGCTTCAGCTGTAGGTAGTTTAATGTATGCCATGGTATGCACGAGACCAGATATTGCACATGCTGTAGGAGTTGTTAGCCGGTATATGAGTAATCCAGGAATTGAGCATTGGAATGCAGTGAAATGGATTCTCAGGTATTTGAGAGGTACACCAGATAAACATTTATGTTTTGAGGGATCTAATACAGATTTAAAAGGCTATGTTGACTCAGATCTGGCAGGGGATATTGATACCAGGCGGAGTACCACAGGTTATGTATTTACCGTTGGTGGGACAGCAGTAAGTTGGATATCTCGATTGCAAAAGGTGGTTGCTTTATCCACCACAGAGGCAGAGTATGTGGCAGCAACAGAGGCAGCAAAAGAGATGATATGGATGCAACTTTTCATGGAAGAGTTGGGAAAACAACAGGCTAAAAATTACTTATTTACAGACAGCCAGAGTGCTATACATCTTGCAAAGAATTCTGCTTTGCACTCTAAAACCAAACACATACAGTTGAGGTATCATTTCATTCGGTCAGTGATGGAAGATGGACAGGTAAAGCTGGCAAAGATACATACAGATGTAAATCCAGCGGATATGTTTACTAAGGCGGTGATAAGGGAGAAGCTGAGCTCCTCTTCAGCTTCGGTTGGCCTTCAAGGTTGAATTAAAGTATAAGAAAGTAGCAGGGTCCAAGGTGCTTATTTCCAGTGGGAGCTGTAAGTGCAGCGGTGTCGTCCAGGTCCAGTCTCCAAGTGGGAGATTGTTTAGGTGTGGAGCCTGATCAGTCTCCAAGTGGGAGATTGTTGGTATGTGGTATTTATAAAGGGTTTAGGATAGAGTTACAGTATTATAAGAAACAAGCGATTATTCGCGATATTGTAATAGGGTTTTACACTGGTTAATGAAATCATTGGATGGCTGCGGTTTGGTGGATGTAGCCCACATTGGGTGAACCACGTTAAATTCTCTGTGTTATTTTTCTGTGTGTTTTACTTTTGGTTTATTTGATAAAATCTGCATTTAGCTTTTAGATATTTGCCATTGAAAACCTAACAGTTCTAACAATTTTCTTAAGGGGATCAAAACTTATTATCAAAATTTGCTTAAGGGGATGTCTCAAGGGGATCACTGTACCTGTTGGATAATGAAAGCCATCATCATCTTCTCGAGGTGCTATTAACTTATGTTTAGTCTCCACACAATGAGCCAGCCAATATTTTGTTTCCTCTTCATTCCCCTTAGGTGCAACAACATACACATGTCCTGCAAACAAAATTTGATTTAATAACCTGCACATATCCATATACATAATTTAGTATTACACAATAACTTAATAAATTAAAATAAAATAAATTGAATTAAATTACCTTCTTGTACAAGGTCTGAAACATGATCATATTCTTCAGATGCAAACACTTGATCATTTTCTTCAAGAGTTCTTTCATATTGATCGTGTGCTTGTGTAGGTGTCAATGATATTTTCTCGCACTGTTCAACCCATTTTGTATTTTCACATGCTCCCCAATCTCTTGAGATACAAAACTAACAAAAATATGCAAGCTCCCTTGTCCAGATAGTCCATGTGCTTATTGTCGAACTCCTAAATGAATGCCATTTAGTAGATCCACTAATTGTCTCATAGTCAACTCTAGGTAAAATGTTCTCTTCTTCAACCAACCAAAAGAATCGATGAACTATAGAGCACTCAATCGAACCAGGTGTAGATAATCTTCTATTGCACCACAATGCCACATGCATCTTTGAATGTTACTGCATCCTCAAATTTTAATTGTTCTCTAGTAAGAATTCTTTTGACACATGCAGCAGCTCCATCATGCTCTCCTTTACCATGCCCAGCTTCAAAAAAACTCCATATATGTTGGAAATTAAGTTCCTTGTGAACCCTACTTAACCAATAGAACACTCAAGCATTCTTGAACTGACCTGTACAATTATCTGACCATATGAGGTGTTTTGTCATCTAGATTCCTCTTTCTCTTAAATTTCTATAAAATATACTGAAACAGTATTGAACAAACTTTGACGAGTGTACCCGATTGTCACTCAAATAAAAATGATACTCCCTCAAAACTTTTCTATCATCCTCAATGCTATCATTTGCATGTCTATAAACTATATGGACAAACATAGCTACTTGCACTGAATTATAATACTATGATTCAATTTCCTCTTGAGGAGCTAGAGTATAATTTTTCACAAAATCAACCACTAAAAGTATACTACTGATTGGAAATGTGTTTCTACATGCGCAAAATTGGCCATCAAGCCATCGAGCATGTTGAGAATGCATGACATATTTTGGCACAATCTTATTCTTAAACTCACTCATGAATGCATGTACACTAACTTTTTTTGTAACTAAATCACAACGCTTTCCTATTTTTCCATATTTTAAAGAATAGTGAACATTCTTAAATCTTTTAACATCTACTATTTTTTGTCCAAAATCATTATCAACACTTTTATGCATACAAATTCTATAAAATGAAAGATTTCCACAGCTAATGCATTGTCCAAAAATACAATAACTTAAATAAAAAAAATCTTACCAAGAAGATTATCCAAAACATTACTTTCAATTTAAAAAAATATATTTTCATTAAATTCAACATCACGTTCTAGATTTTTATTTTCAACTTCAAAACGATTTACATTTTCATCAACAAAATGGTTTTGGTTTTCATTTTCATTTTCATCAACAAAACAGTTTTCATTTTCATTTTCAACAAAAGGATCACTCTCATTTTCATTTTCAACAAAAGCTTTTTCATTTTCATTTTCAACAAAAGATTTTTCATTCTTATTTTGATTTTCAAAAAAAGATTTTTCTTTCTCATTTTCAATAAATTCTAAAAAGTTTCATCTCTCTGAATGTTATCAATGTCAACATCGTTAAGTCCAACATCTTGTAAAAATTCTACATACGAATTTCCTATCGCACTAACATGTGGATTTGAAGATGTACCTGAATTTTATGCCTATTGAAACATTCTCCATAGCATGAAAGAGGGATTTGAAGACATAGTAGGACTTGCTTGTATAATCATATTATTTTCCAAGTTGACTTTTTGTAAATTAACTTCATCTACAACCATGGTCTCCTCAATGTTTTCATCTTCAATAGTTGTGGAATTGGATGCTCCACCATCATTCATTGATTTAATTCTCATTCTTCTTTCTCTTTGTCTTTGTTTCTCCTTCTCTCTCTTTGCTTGAATTTCTTTAGGAGTCAATATCTTCCTATCTTTTCTCTTATTACAAACTTGTGAACCCATGATTATAAAATTCTCAAGCACAAATGAATGTCAATAGTGAAATTCATCAAAAAATTCAATCCAAATTGCAAGAGGGAGACCTTTTGTTCCTCCAAACAAGTAGAAAACTAACACAATTCCACTTCAAAAATTGTTTACATGATACCTTCTTTGAAAAAATCAACCCAAAATGCAAGTTCACCACCTATAAAGACAAAAGTTGAAAACAAAAAGCTCAATATGTCATAGTAGGCCATACAATGTGAAGTTCTAGACTTCACAGTAAAATTTTCTAGTAAATTCTTAAAAAAGGTTAAAAACAAATGGGATCCTGTTTATAAATCAGGATCCCGCTTATTAAAAATAGGATCACGTTTCATAATTGGGATTTCGTTCCCCAATATTAAATGTGGGGACCATTGACAAAGAAATGGGATCTCATTTATAAAGTGGGATCTCATTTCTCTATCAACGGTAACCGCATTTAATATTAATAAACGAGTTCTCGTTTCTAAAACAATGAAATACCGTTTGCTTTGTGGTCAGGTTTTCGACTTGTATTCTAGTTCGAGAAAAGCATTGCGAATCCAAGGTTGGGCCTTCAACCTGGTTTGACCTACAAGTTGAAGATCCTAACAATGTCAGAGAAAATACCCAGTTTGGACATCTGACTAACGACTTTTTTTACAAAAAAAATCGATGAAATTAAAACCCATTATAGATGAGACAGTGCAAATTCCAAATATGCAATTTTTTACAATTGGATTATTTTTTCTATTTTTCAATTAATTTTTGATGAAACTGGTTGATAAACTTTAAATATCAAGGTTTTTTACTATTTTAATAACTTTTTATCAATGTAACATTTTCACAAACGGATTGCACGAGAAAGTACTTCAGATAATTCTTTTCAATTTAAAAAAAAATTCAAAAAATGATAATTTTAGGTCTTACACTTGACGTACATGACAATTTTTCATAATGACAAATATGGCTAATAAAAAATTAACCAAAAAAAATCAATAAAAAATTATAAAAAAATATCGAAAAACGTACTTCAGTGAGTTACAAATTTCTTCCAAAAAGGATTTAGAAAAATACAATAATTTAAGTCAAAATATGGATGATGTACACGTGCATGGTATGGTAAAAAAAAATAACTTTTAAAAAATGGTTTTTAGAAACGCCTATTGAAACTCAATTAGTACCATTTGGGTTTTAAAATAAATTACATATTTGGAAACTAGATTCTGAATACTACATTTTATGATTAGTGAGTTTTTTGAAGGTTCCATCTCTAAGTGCTTCAAATTTTAAAATCAAATGTGTCAAATTTTGAAAATCAAGAACACTTCCACTTTTTGGCCGAAATGTGGACTCAACTTCTTACCAGCACCCTCCCCCTCTTCCCTTCCATCTGCTCCCCTATGCCCCTCCCTCCCTCTATCTCTCTCTCTACCCCTCCCCCTCTTTTCCTCACTCACCCTCCCTCCCCTTCTCTCCCTTTGTCCCTCCCCCCTCTATCACTCCCTCACTCACCCACTCTCACTCCCTCTCCAACTCTCCCTTCCCCTCTCCCCCCTCCATCTCACTCCCCCCCCTCCCCCCTCTCTCTCCTCTTCCCTTCCCTCCTCCCCTTCCCCTTCCCTTCCCTCTCTCGCTCCCTCCCTCACACTCTCTACCCCTCTCCCTCTACACCTCCCTCCATCTCCCTCACTCTCTCTCCCTCTCTTCCCTACTCGTTCCCTACCCCCACTCTCACTTCCTTAATCACCCACTCACTCCCTCCCCCTGTCCCCCCTCCATCTCACTTCTCCCCCTCCCTCCCTCTCTCCCCCTCATTCTCTCCTCTTCCCTCTCCTCCCCTCCCTCTTCCCTTCCCTCTTCCCTTCCCTCTCCCACTCCCTCCCTCACACTCTCTACCCCTCTCCACCTCCCTCCATCTCACTCATTCTCTCCACCCTCTCTCTCCCTCTCTCCCTCCCTCTCACTCTCACTTCCTCCCCCATTCTCCCTCCTCCCTCTCCCCCTCACTCCCCTTCCCTCTCCCCCACTCTCTCCCACTCCTCTCTCTTCCCCCACCTCCCTCCCCCTCTCCCCACCACCCTCCCACCCTCTCCACCCCTCCCTCTCCCACTCCCTCCCTCTCCCCCCATCAGTCTCTCCCCCACTTTCCCTTCCCCTCTCTCTATCCCACTCCCTCTCTCTCCCCCACTCTCCCTCATTGCCTTTGTCCCTCTCCCCCACTCTCCCCCCTCTCTCTCTCCCCCACTCTCCCTCACTGCCTTTGTCCCTCTCCACCTCCCTCCATCTCCCTCTCTTTCTTCCCATCTCACTCACTCTCTCCACCCTCTCTCCCTCTCTCCCTTCCTCCCTCCCACTC